>WOFM01000279.1:1513010-2042358 GCA_011428145.1 Ericerus pela
TATTATGCGCAGACACGTCAGATGAAATTCACTGCTGATCGAAAAATGGAAACCTTGCGCAACCAAATTTTTCATTTAGGAGTCTCGAGCGAAATTTGCTTTAACGTCAAACAACTATTTAATATTCTTGCACTCATATTCCAAAAAATATTGTCTCGTTAACGAAGATTTAGATTTTCGAAACGTAATTACGTCATTTATCACACATTCATGCCGCAAATTTCTCACAATATATTTGTGTTCTCAAAACCGTAAGCAGACCACAAAAAATTATATTATGAAATGCAGTAGAAATTTGTACTGATCGAACAATATTTCAAACTGTAATGATTAAATGCAATAGGAAATTTCATCGATGAGGTATCGCAGTAATTTCACAAGTCTGTAACAATTCTTGCACACAAAAATGGTAGGAAATATTACAAAAATTTGGCCAATCAGAATAAAGGTAGCATGGAAATCTGGACCTTTACTACAGAAATAGAGTCCCCCCTGAAATTTTTTGATAGCTTCAATGTCCTTATAAAATAATTATTCCGGAAACATGCCATCCACCCCACCCCCCAAAAAAAAATAATAATAATCAAGCTGCATTGGTTAAAACTCTTGCAGTGAAGTAACATACTACAATATTACCAAAAAATTTGCGATGTTATTCTACATAATTTAAATAAGTTAAATGTAACGGTCAAAAGAGGTTGTGTATGTATAGATTTTGACCACTCTCAGTTTTACACCATACACGAAATATTTAACATTAAAAAAGCATTAATATCTCTATAATAACTTAAATAATTAATTTATAATCCACATCTATTGTGGACCTTAACATATTGAGAGACTTTAATAATATTTCAAACACAAAGGTTGATTTAACACTTTTGATAAAATAATAATTTGTATGACACAAGTACATTTAATAATATTTCAAATACTATTAACTAGGTTGAACATTTGGGATTAAACCCTCTAGACAAAAACTGTCTATTAGAAAGCTAACTGGTAGCACTGTGTAATGATTCCTTCGAATTGAGGGTTTATATACCCATTTGGGGTATGTAAGTGTATGTGATGGATAGGCTAAGTGAGGTAGGGACTTATTATAGGGTTGTGCTGACTCACGATATTATCGAGGGACAGGCTCAATGAGGTCATGAATATTCAGACACTATATTTATATTCATAAAATTAAATACGGGTAATTTAGTGGTTATTTACAAAGAGCTGTGGGATGTTTTGATTATTGATGAATACCTACAATTTTGGTATTTGAGACTGTGTAGCCAAATATGTTCGTTATATTTAAAAATAGATGAAAATATACGTTAAAGTAAGTATTTATTTTGCTGTCACTTCCCTCCCAAAATAACTTTCTGGATCCACCACTGAGCCAAAATCTTTTAATTTTTGGGAGTTATCGTGATGACAACTCAGTGGGTTTGCAAAAATTTGAGAATGCCCCCTCTAAAACTATAGAATGAATTTCAAAAATTTTAATAAGAATGTGCAGACCACAAAAGTCTCCAACACTACCTTGAGTGACCAATATATTTGTGATTTATAACGTAGGATCGGTACTTTTCCACAAATCCTGTCTCACCACTCTACTGAATGCAATAGCTGTATTTTCTTTGGAAAATGTTCACAAAAATACTTACATTAATACCATCATTTCAAACACACTTATTACAGAGGAAACTTTTTTCAATAGAACATTTCACATAGAATAAATGGGGAATTCAGATTAAATTAAGAAATAATTACAGTTGAAAGGAAATAAATAACTTTTTTAACGAATGTAAGCTGGCAAAGATGAATGAAGATACTACATTAATAATAATTCTATATTCTCATATAATTCTCATGGAATTTAGTACCTACCATTTATAATTTTATGACATAGACTTTCCACCATAAATATTTACTAATACTAGGTCCTAATCCTGTTATAAAGTAATACAAATACATCACAATGTGGACGGAGGTATTAATGAATCTTATATTGCCAAATTTTTCAGCTAGAAAAGATAAATTTTACAAAGAAATAAGAAATAA
Source organism: Ericerus pela (assembly GCA_011428145.1). Lineage (NCBI taxonomy): Eukaryota > Metazoa > Arthropoda > Insecta > Hemiptera > Coccidae > Ericerus > Ericerus pela. Next base: position 1,515,066 of record WOFM01000279.1, read on the forward strand.
TAGGTTTGTTCTATTTGCTAAATTTTTGAGTCATGGCTGGTGTAACACCAAACACTGCATCAGCAATAAGTTAACATCAGGTTACCTCAAATAACAGAATAGGGTTAAAAAATGTTTAACCAAAAAGAACATCAAAATGTAACACTGTTAAAAACAAAATACCTCATTGCTGGTAACAGTGATCTCTTACCTGTATCAGCCTAAAAATAAAACACTCTGCCTTTACCCTGATTTCCTACACCTACTCAACGAGCAGGTGTAAGATTTGCTGCCCCGTGTTACTCTCCGTATTACCCTAATGTAAAAAAAGAATGCCAAATAGATAACCTTCGGTGTTGTTATGGTACCAAAACAATACTGTGGTTGACACTGAGGGTAACACCAGAGTTGAAAGTGTCATATTTTGTGGCTAAAAGAATAGACCTAATAAGTAGTTGACAAGTAAGTAGGTAGTAGGTATCTACCACAAATAAATGAAAAGAAGTTTCAACAAAACAATTCACAGGTTTCACATTTTGTAATAAGAGAGGAGAGCACTGAAAATGAATGAAAATTAAAAAAAAGAGTTGTTCATTTTTCTTTTTTTTTCATTTTCATATTTGTTCCATGAACAACAAAACAATATTACCACCTCCACTTTACGTTTTATTACCATTTTCTTCTTCCACTTTTTTTACAATCCTTTCTCAAACAATTCACGCAAAAACATTGGTAAAAATTAGGTGGATGACACTTTTTCACAACTTAACTGGAGATGCATTTTCAATGCTAAAAATTCACCTTCAGTTGGGTAGTGTTTCATTAGAAATCAGAAAAGAAAAAAGAATTAACACACTAGTGGGGTGATGAACATGTAGAAATGTTAATCTTTTTTTTTTACAAATGAAAAAAACCTAAAAAAATCTACGTTTTTAAGTGAAATTTCTTTTGGCGTGCTGCGATGAATATGAATTAACAAAGGTGAGGAAGCAGGCACTACAAAAATCATTACACCCCTGGTTGACCCCTAATCTTCCCGCTTCTCCTTCCAACCACACAGCAAAAGGGAGAGGGGTACAACTAAAGCCCTGCAGATACGAGTCCAACAATACGCCATTTTGTATTCTACAGCTTATAAGTTAATTCATTGATATTAACGTTAAATTTGAGAAATTTCAATGGTTTTAGGTGGTTTCATTAATTTTATAGAGGTTCTTCATTGTTTCACTTGAAATCTACTTTTGCTTAATAGACTGAGGGGTCAAAAAAATAAACCTATTCTCAAACACAATTTTATGGAAACATTTTATACAATCAAAGTTAACGAATGTATTGCAAGAGAACCACAGTTCTGTAGAGAGCTAAAATTTTGTTTAAACATTAACGTAGGTTTGCTTAAGATTCCGTGAAAATTTTGTTAAAATCCTACCATTGGTTCTTAAGATATGCCTGAAATTCTGAACGGGTTATATGATTCAAACTATGGATACAAAAATGGCGTATTGTCATACTAATATCTACATAAGGCTCTAGTACAACGAGAAAGAGAAAAAGACAAAGAGAGAGAGAGAGAGAGAGAGAGAGAGAGAGAATGGTTGTGTGACTAAAAAATAAATGATAGATCAATGAAACTGGTTCAAAACAGATTTATAAAGTATGTTTAAAGAACAAAAACTTCCAGTTCTAGCCATCAACCTCGGCCTTCCGCTTCCACATACGTTTAACTAATATCTATCATCCTATGCCTACTTTAAGTGTTACCAAAGAAGGGTGGTTAAGTCTTTATAGATCATAGGCCTCTGACAAGCCAGTTTTTCAACAACTGATGAAGCATGAAGCTGGTACTTAGTCTAGGCAAATTACATCTAAAATGGTAATTTCAAAAAACTTTTCGATAACAAGGAAGACCAGGTTTAAACTGATGATAACATACTGAAAATCCTACCTCTCATCCCTTGAGATAAAATTTATAGTGGGTAAAAATAACCACCAAAAATACTTAGAAGTAGCTTTTTGTACATTCATCAAGAACAGTTGTTCATACGAAAAAAAGTTTCGAACAACAGTTATTCCTCAAGTAATTCTGCACAAAAAATTATTCTTATTGTTTTTGCATCAAACCTTTCCATCTCCCACAAATACTGTCCAAAGTAACGTATTATGGCTTTTTTTGTGAAACACTGAAGATCCTCATTTAATGAAAACATACCCTCCCACACTTCCTCTTTCCTTTTTTTTCTCGTCAGTTAGGAATTTTATAGGAAAAGAGGAGAAAGTAGGGGCCAACCAGATATTTTTACAACTCTCGCCTCGTTCTAATCAATTCACCAGCATGCACAAAGCGCCGAAAGAAGTTTAATTTTAAAAAACTCTAGCGCAGCAAGCCTCGCTGGAAAAAGTAGGTTTCGAGAGGAAAAATTATGAATTTTGATGGTCACATTAATTGTCTGTAAGTTTATATGCGTTAATGGTATGTTATAATTGTATGAAATGTGTTAACTGATGACAAAATATTAGACAATGTGAAATTTAAAAGCATTTTTTCTTGACAAAATGAAAAATAAATTAAGATGATAAAGTATGTTACATCATCATATATAATTTAAAATAAAACCAATGAAATATAATAAAGTTATGAAATAAAAAAAAAAAAACATTAGCATGCGGTTAATTTTTGTAAAAAAAAATAGTTCACGAAAACTAGAAAAAAAAGAGGAAAAAACAGTTTTACCGGAAGTACCGTCCGCACCAAAATTAGTAGCATGCTACAATAAATTATAATGAATATTTATTTCAAATTTCGTACATATGGTTACGCAATATAAAAACAAAAATAGCGGTACCGGAAGTACCTTTCGGCCGACTCCTTGGCTTAGTACAAACGTTTGTATCAAATTTCGTGATTATCTGATAAAAATTATAACCTGTACCGTGGGAACAAGAAATTGACTTTGGTGCCAAAATTTTACTGAGATCATGGAACGAAAAACGTACCCACTCCCAACCCTCGGGGCTAACACCGCACCAAGCGTAATAAATAGATTTTCTAAAGAAAACCGACTAAAAAACAAAAATATGACTCATGATAAAATACACGCCCGAATGTTGATGCGTCATTCAACGAGATCACAATAATTTAAGCAACATATGTGACACATCATATCGTCACATTTTAAACAATCTTCACGAAATACTGAAACATGAATGAATTTTTGATACCGTTATTTTTGAAACAAGACAAAGCCAAATGAATTTGTATACCTAAAACATGCACCAAAACACTAAAATAATATTACAGTATTATTGGAAATCTTGAAATTTTCACACAAAAGTGAAGAAAAAACAGTTCTCGCAAGAAATTTAACAGTAAAGAAAGTGGTTGATAAAATTGTACATCATATTTTTAGCTACTTACATGGTCTAGAAAGATATTAGATAAAAAATCCAAGAGATGACAATAATGGCTGTCTAAATGACGAACGATCCCATCAATGGTAAAAGGCAAAAATTACGATGAAAGTATTAATAAAATACATCAAATATTAAAAACTTGTTTCATAATTTTGTAAGTTAGCTCAAGTAGGTACCCACTAAGAATAGAACTGCAAAAAACGTCAACTTCAGGGTTCCGAAGATATCTAATTAATGAATTACCTATGTCTGTAATACTACACAATTTATTCATAGGTGTAATATATATTTTCGTCTATTTTTAAATATAACGAACATATCTGGTGACACTGTCTGAGTACCAGAAATTCAGGTATTTAGCTATAATTAAAACATCCTACAACTCTTCCTAAACAACCTTAAATTACCCGCATTAAATATTACAAATATATGAATATGGTTTCCATATTCAATGATAAAAATATGCCTGTCCCTTGATTATATTGCGAGTCAGCACAACCCTATAATAACAAGTCCCTACCTCACTTTGTTTATTCACCATGTACATTTAGGTACCCTTTACGGGTATATAAACTCTACGAAGTACACAGTGCTACTAGTTACTTTTAGAATAGACAGTCTTTGTCTAAGGGTCTAATCCCAATGTTCAACATAGTTATTAATAGTGTTTGAAATATTATTTAATGTACTTGTGTTGTGCAAATTATTATTTTATTATGTGTTTAATACTAATCTTTGTGTTTGAAATATTTTATAAAGTCTCTCAAGAAATTAAGGTCCACAATAGCTCGTAGATAATAAACTGATTATTTAAATTAAATACAGAGATATTAATACTTTTCTGGTGTTAGTATTTCCTGTATGGTGTAACACTGAAAGTGATCAAATCTATAAACAAAAGATCTTCTTTTGACTGTTACAATAGGTATGTCAAAAACATCCAAAAAATGAGACACCTTGACAAGGGCTCCCGAGTTTCTAAATCCCATATGGAGCGAGACAAAATTTTTTAAAGTTGACATCCTACTCTTTTTTGGACCACCCCACCTCATTCTTTTGCTACACCTTTTGACTGGCTTTGTAGAATTTTTTTCACGCGAAGCAACTGCCCCTCGTCTATGTGGATTAGGCACCAATGCACTTTGATAATACATGTAAGATTCTGATGTAAAAGGAAAAAAAATCTGAATCCCTAATGATCCTACTAAGATTTTCTACAAATTTCTTAAATTCTGCAAAAACAGACAACACAAACAAAAAAGTAACTCTTGATTGAAGACCAAACTTACAAAGTTACAACCAACACTTTATGACAGGCATGAATGAAGGGACCTAGGTGGGGGTGGGCATACGTTTCTCCTTTCATGACCCAAGGATACTTTCAGACATGTTAAGTTTTGTGTGAATTGGCGGGACGGTGTTTTTGAGGTACGGCCATTTTTGTCCTTATTTTGAAAGTTTCATAGCTATAAACTGCATAGTTTTTGAAAAATTGCACATTGCAATGAAATTTGGAAAAGATCTATTTAATATGATCTATTCCAACATGTTACCAATTTTGGTTTGTTCCCACCATATTCTCGCAGCATAGCATGCCCTACATTCCTTCCTCTAAACACTTGACCTCGCACTATAGACGCTATGCTGCTAAGACCCTGTACCCCCAGATATACTCATATTGTTATGATCAAAATGGGCTTCCATTTTGAGTTTTTCCATATCACAGCTTCTTTGACTATACATATAGTACTAAAGAACGATGATTTCTGGTTAAACATGTCGGCACTAAGTGGGCAACCACTGCGTACCTTCTGATGTACCTTGTACAATGTTTATGTATGCTATCCTTGTGAATTTAAATCAAATATGTTTTAAATTGATGAACTCAAGCAAAACGTCAAAAATACGCAGAAAGTACACAAGGATTGCCTGCTTGTTCACCGGCATGTCTTGATATTAAAAAGTGCATTAGTCTTATGGAGCTTTACTAGTCCAGTAATATGTAGTCAAAGAACAGCTTAAACTCGAGAACATGAGGGAATTGTTAGTCACACTTACAAAAAAAAAACTCAAAATGGTGGCTCATTATCATCATCATCATCATCATTATCATCACGACATACGCATACCTGAAGGTAAAGAGCCCTACAGGCGTCGACTCCCGTGGGTGCGCAAGTATCTACGCTTATTCGGTAACCTTCAAAAATTGTTTTTACAAAAGTTAGAAATTTACAGCCAGAAATAATAATTACTAACTTCACTCTTCAGATTTCTGGTCAGTAAGTATGATAATCATAAACTATGATCAAGAAAAGATCTATAGTTATTTTAGCTTTTTTAACGTTATTATCAGCTTAAATCGCACCTCACTTTTCAAATTTTTAATCAGCTAGGTTTAAGTCCCTAGTGAATGATGAAAGAACGGAAGTGTCACCGAAGATTAATAATTTATTTCTTGTACCCACCGTCTACTCACGTCTACACGAATTTAAATCCTCTATTTTCATTCAAATATATACGATTAATATTTTTCGTAAGATAAAAAAGGCACGAAATGAGGAATCTAAACACATTTTATAAACAAACGTGTTAATTGTTGAAATACCTACTTTTCATTCCCATCGAATGACAACGGTAAATCAGGTTGAACAGTAGGCGCAAAATAGACAAACATTCGTAGGTTGATACCTATATTGCACGATAAATATAGTCAAAGATGATTTCCTGAAATTTATTTTCGATTACTGGTTCGTTATTCCAATCAAAATTATGCTTAATCTATGTTACCAGAATAATTATCATGCATTCCTGCTTCAGCGAGGAATACACCGGAATACACCATAAAACCAGCCCACTTTGTTCGTGTCTTCCTCATTTTAGACGCGAATCTCAGTTCCGACTCATGTGTAACGAAGTTTAACGTTGAAGATGATCCTCAAAGTATGGGTAAGTACCGAATTTTCGTATGATGTTGTGTCACCTTTGTGGCCTACTCGAATTGAAAGGGCCTACTTTCGTGTACCTACATAAAAAATGAATGGTTTTGAAAAAAAAAAAAAAAAAAAAAATCCAAGTTCAAAAATTGATATTTTAATGTTTTTGTGAGGCAATAATCTTTAATTTTTACTGAAATCAAAAATATCTAAAATGGATGAAATGTGATAGGTATTCTATATGATTATAATCAGTTGGTACAAAACGAACGTCCTGTATAAATTTTGTGAAATTTGAATGAGTTTCAAGTGAAAAAAAATACACATACAGGTATACCCTCCATAAATGTTAGACTTTTCGGAATTAAAGACGAATATAGGTTTACATTAGGCGTTGTTCAATATGGCGAAACAGTGAGGCAATTCTACTTTTTTTTCCTTTCTTTCAATTGAGTATTTGAGAAAAAACAGGTTGATCGATTTAAAAAAGTACGGCAATAATTAGAATTAAAACCATACGGTAGAACGGGGAACCAACTTTCAAGAGTACCTTTCCAAAGCTACAACTTCAAGTGCAACACTTTTTTGTCATATCGACAACAGCTAATGTTCCATATCAACGGTTTCATATTTATTTAAACTAATAAATATAACCCTGTAAAGTGGTTAAAAATTCTGGCGTAGCAAGCCTCGTTAGAAAAAGCAGTTTTTAGAGAAAAAAAAGAATTACGAATTTTGATGGTCACATTAATTGTTCGTAAATTCAAATGCGTAAATGGTATGTTATGATTGTATGAAATTTGTTAGCTGCTGCCACATATTAGACAATATGAAATTTAGAAGCATTATTTCTTGAAATGAAAAATGAATGAAGATGATAAAGTTTGAAAAATAATCGTATAACTAATTTCAAATAAAACCAAAGAAATAGCATAAAGGTATGAAATAAAAATAAAAGTGAACATGAACATGTGGATAGTTTTTGTAAAAAGAAAAGCTCATGCAAATTAAAAAAAAAAAATAGGAAAAAATAATCTATAATTAAAAAACATCTCGTATATATAAAAGCCACTTGTCTGTAACGCTTATTACAAACCATAAATAATGTTTTTCTTCGTATGTAGTACGCAGAGTACGCATCGGATTGAATTGATTGATAATTCTAACTCATTTATGTATACGTACTAAAATAGCTAACATGTATAGTAAATTATAATAAACATTTGTTTCAAATTTCGAACACATTGTTCCGAAATTCCGCATTTTATGACCACTATAAAAATAAAAACAGCGGTACCGGAAGTGCCGTCCAGCCAAGCCGTGCCAAAATTAGTAGCATACTACAATAAATTATAATAAATATTTATTCCGAATTTCGTAGCTATTGGTGCAAAATTGAGCGTTTTATAACTAAAATACAAACAAAAGTGGTTGGAAGTACCAGGCCAATCTGCACCAAAATCAATAGATCTGGTCCTTGGCTTAGTAAAAATGTTTGTATTAAATTTCGTGATTATCGAATAGAAATTTTGACGTAGTGTGCAGTGGAAACAAGAGAACGTAATGTATATTTAGGTGTTCAGGTGGCACAGGGATTCGAACCCGTACCTAATGAACACCTAAACTTCCATCATCACCACCACCAAAAGTCAGCACCGTATTCACTTGGCCATGGTGCCAGGTGACAGTGAACGAGGGAGAAGCAGTAATAGCCGATACAGTGTGGTAGCTGCAACACCACTTCCCCTCCGTATAAAAGAGCGTACGGAGGCGCCTTGCAAGTAGTAATGCATGCTGATGCGCAGTGATGCTCGCACTCATCACCGCACCGTGGCGCACACCCTACAGCGCCGTCACAGTCTGGCAACAGTGGTGCAATGTACCACCATGGCTACCAATTTCTGCACCTGTCCGAGAGATGGCGTTGATAGCCATCTCTCATATCATGTCGGGGTCACCACTTTAGGTGTTCAGGCAGCATGGGGATTCAAACCTATACTGACTGAACACCTAGTTCCCTCCTCACCGGAACCAAAAATCAGCACCATATCACTCGGCCACGGTGTTAGGTGATGGTGAACAAGCGAGAAGCAGTAATAGCCGACGTAGTGTGGTAGCCGTCACAGTATATATCTGTTGTGTGTGTGTGTTAATTTTAGTTATCGGTGCCAAAATTTTCATCAGGTTGTGAAACAAAGAACATACCCACCCCCAACTCTGTGGGCTAATACCACACCGAGTATAATAAGTAGATTCTTTAAAGAAAACCTATTTAATAATGGGGTTAAAATAGAACAAAATAAATTGTATATGAAAGGTGCTACGGCCGCAATGTATTCGAGATTGGCTCTTCAGTAAAAGACAAAAATGTTTCAACTCCAAATCATGTGCTTCCTACCAGAGGCCCACAACGTGTAACTATTCTCAGTTTTTAAGTAGATTTTTTAGGAAAATCTACGAATTATAATTTATCTGATATAAAGACACATGGTCGGGGGTGATTTGTTTTTTTGTTTAATGAGTTTCATGACCCCATGAAACATTTGGTACTATTTGCTAAAATTCATGTATGAATAGCCTATATATATATATATATATATATATATATATATAAAAAATTATACATATTTCTGTTCAACTCACTCTTTCCAACATGAGTGGAATACTGAATCAAAAACCAATACATTAAAACAATTTTTAATAATACAACTTTTCAACTGTTCACAGGTCATTATCAGTTTCCTGGCAGGTTCCTCAGTTTATAATGAAGTACTAAGCCAAGGTTGCTACCCATGTAACCAATACTATTACAACTATGATTATCCACCACCATACGTCTATTTTCCCAAAACGCTACCAATACCAGAAGTCGTAGCACCACTTCCAGTCAATAATAACAGTACATCGAATAACTCTACCAACTGCCAAGGCAGTAAGCCTCTTACAGGGAATTCGCTGTACTTACTGTTTGATCAAAAAACACAAAGTCTCTCCATTCAAGTGACACCTCCATGCAATAAGACCAATAATACCGGATCAAATCCTCCAAAACAACCAACTAATACAACAGCTCCAGGAGGTGGAGATGGTGCATCAGGCCCAGACACTGGAGTATGCTCCACAATAACTTTGATTAAGCAAATTGTGGACGGGTTGGCTAATATTATTAATTCAATTCTAAGCACCATACTGGATGCAGTAATTAAACTTCTAAGTTCTGTATTGAATCTATTGGTAGTACCATTATTGGATACTTTAACTACAGATATAGAAAGTCTTTTGAAACAAACTTTGCTGACCACCATCAAAGGTGTCGAGACTGTGGCAATAACCACTCTCAATGGTTTACTTGGTTCAGAATCGCTGGTAACTCAACTTCTTACTGATGTAGACAAACTTCTAGGAGGACAACCAGGAGCAGAGTTGGCTAATTTGACAATAAACGTGAATAAACTTCTCAACGACACCGTGTCAGATTTGTTGACCGACGTTGAGAGTATAGTGAAAGATTTGTTTGATCCTACATTGCCAGCTACATTAATTCCAACTCTCACCCAAAACATTACCTCACTGGTAAACTCTACATTGCAGACACTATTAAACGACCTTGACACCACTGTCATTGATTTGCTCAATGGAACCTTAGGCAACCAATCACTTGTCACCGATATCACTAATAAAACTGAAATTTTACTGACAGACGTGCTTAATACCACCATATGTGATTTACAGAAGCTTTTAAATGAAACAGAATCATTGCCCTCTATCATTACCAATATTGTAAAATTGGTAGATGATTTGGTCACAGATCTGCTACAGGATTTGGGTGGTCTTTTATCAACTGTCCTAAAAGATGTACTTGGGGACCCAGGTATCCTGAAAAAATTACTGGAAGATCTTACCAAGTTGTTATCGGATGTGTTACTCAGTTTACTTGGTCAGAGAATGGATAACATGCCAACGAAGAAACCAGATTTTAAAGAAGGTATTCTGAAAAAATTAACCCAAACTTTAACCAGCTTGTTAGCCACTCCTTCAACGCCATCATTACCTAGTTCACCAACTGATGCATTACCGAGCCCGGACAGTTTACCATCACCAACCAGTTTAGCCCTACCACAAGTACTACCACAAATTCTAAAACTGGTTGAAGATATTTTAGACAAAATACTGGGCGCAGTTAATGATCTGGTAAAACAATTACTCAGTGGCACCATAATAAAAGATCCAATTTCTACCTTGCTCGGAGATATTGAAAAATTGTTGACTAGTTTGTTGGGTGCACTGCTGGGTGGTGCAACAAAATCGATGACAGATAAATTATCGAATCCGTCGGGCTTGATTGATTTACCAGCTTTGACTAGCCCAATTGGTACACTAGTGACCAATGTCCTCAGAACAGTATTCCAGTGCAACGTTTCCTGTACTCCATCCAACCAAGATTGTAACAATACTAGCACGACTCCCGTCCTACCACCAAGTCCGTGTTCGCCAAATTGTAATTTCCCCCCATTTGCCAATTCTGACTGCTCGAATACTGTTGACCAGTTTCTCACTCAGTTACAACAATACGAGTCAACTATAACTCAGCAGTTTTCCAAGGACTTCTATCCCACTCATTCATCGCAAGGCTTGGCTGATTCATTGTTAAATGAATATCTCTACAATTCTCAATCACCGTGCAACCCGCTGTATGAGTATGACGACTCTGTCATGCAAGCTCTTCCAGAAAGTTTGCTACAGGGTGTGAACAGTGCACTCCACTTCACTAGCAATGCTGCCACAAATGGTTTGCTCACCTTGGTGAACAGTGTTGCTCAAAATGCTAATTCGTCAGATTCGCTAACTTTGCCAATATTGTAATGACTATTAAAAAACTGTAATACATTTTTAAGTCCGTACTAATAAATTATAAATTCTCAAATCTATTTTATTTTGTCTATTCGATGGATGAAAAAAATAAACAAACAAACATCGATTAAGTATAAAAATTTATAGTAAGCACGCAGCTATACTTACTGAGAAAAAAAAAGAGTACAAAATTAAAATAAAAAAAATAAATACTTCTTTATTTCAGGCACTTAATAAATTATGTTGTGAGCATCAATGAAAAATTTATAAAAATAAATATACAAATACAGCTATCAGAAGCACGATAACTACCGAAACAATTGGAACAGCGATGATTAAATTTATGGACCACCATAAAAAGAATAAAATACCGGCTTGTAAGAGTATGTTTAAAATGAATAATCTGCAACAGAAAAAAAAAATTAAATTATACACAACCATACGGTAATCTCATCAAGGCTGGATAAATGATTAATTTTACTTACAAATTTAAAATGTAAACTTATTCCAATTACAACTAATTTAATATTAGCGTTTCAAAAAACCAAATAGGATTTCTTCATTTACAATGGTTAAAAATTGCAAAAATAACTGATAGTTTTGTTTTCAAAAGTGACAAAAGAACAAATTTTGCTTCATGAACAGCAAATTTAACTTCAAATTATGAGAAAAAACATCAATTTTACAAAAAAAAACAAAAAAAAAAAAACAGTAACACATAAAATTAATTTTTTTTTTCTCTTTATCCCATGACTGTTGGCTACAGTTACTTAAGTGAAATATTGACAGAAATTTTCTTAAAATATAAAACTTAATTGAGGAAAGACATATTCATGATTTCCATTTAGAGCTGTTTTACCATACTTCCAAGTTTCAAGAATGGTATCAAATAAAAATAATAAATCAAGAAATTAAATTTTTTTTATAATCAGGACAGTTTTTTAGTGATATGCAGAATTGAGTTTGTTCGGGCTCAAGGGATAAAATTGCACACAATGTGAAAAAATGTAAGACATGAAAAAACAAATTTTCAAAATAAACACCAAAGCCATTTGGGAGAGGAGTGCAGTCAAAATAAAGAAATACAATTTTTCTTCTCTTCCTCGTCAAGGATCTATCTTTCACTTTACTGAAAATTTCTTTTTAAGTAGAAATAAGATATTTTCCATCACAAATATTTATACACCTCAATTTTCATCTCTCACTTTTTACTCACCAACTATGTAATACAGACGCAACTGAGGTACGATGGGAGTGGCTCCCTTCAAAATCTTTTCAAAGTTGGCAAAACAGATTAGTTGAATCGACATATAGTTAGAAAATAGTACAATTAATGATTTTTTCTTTAAAAAAAAAAAAAAAAAAAAAAAAAAAAAAAAAAAAAAAAAAAAAAAAGCTCTTAACGTTTTGCAGCAACTGACAGTTTCGAAGTCTGGAAAACTTACAGTTGTGAAAATATTAGTTGGTAATTCCTACTATTTGAAGGCTTTTTTTTGGTGATTTCAGATATTTTAATTGAATATTTTTTATTTTTTGTCTCCCCTCCTCACAAAAAAAAGTACTTTACCACGTCACTGTTTTGAATAATCAAATTTTTTCAGAAAAACACATACCCAGGCTTATTTACTTTTTCTTCCACCATCAAGTTTTTACAAAATATATTTTCAAGACATACCAACTTCTGTTTTTAAAATTGAGAAATATTTGCAGCAATAGTCGATTTATGGTTGGGGGTTATCTTCTTTATAATCATTAAGGGAACATTTTGGAAAATAATGAGAAAGCATTTCATACAGAACAGGACTGAATGTCATAACTATAATATTTTTCATAAGCCTAACAGCAATAAGTTAAGGCCAAATCAATTTGAATCGATTTTTCACGTAAAAAATTAAAATTGATTGCGACTTAATTTTGTATCTTTCAAACTGAAATACCATTTTAATAAGAAACCATTTTCAAAGGTATGTACATAGATTCTTCCATAAAAATTTCCCAATTTATGCATTAGAAACGGAAATGGAAATCTGATATTGAAAATTATTTTTCAACAAATATGATTATCACAAAAACAAAAATAATTAAGGACAAAATAAGTTCATGTGATTTTAAAAATTGGCCATTTGAAAATAATATTTCTAACTTTATTCCATAACAAAACTTGGTGCTTCTAAACGAAACAATATTCTTCAATAAGTCTTGGATTTGACCAGCTTCACAGAAACTTAAAAATTAATACCTACTATCCACAATAAAATTACTAAAGTTGAACATAGAGGCCATATACCATAAACCCATCAATAAAGAAAAAAACTACATACATTTTATCCTTGATGCGAGCTGCTTTCAACGTGTTCATTTTCTCCTTGTTCAGGTACAAACGAATACCAGTCGTTAAATCATGGAAATATGATTCCCAATCCAGTGTTTTAATATCAAGATAGAATTTCTCCTTATCTTCTTCGCTGAGGGCTGTTTGTAAGCGTAAAGCTTTTGTATTATGAAATTTCCATTCGGTGAAAATAAACTTTTCCAACTGGCTAAGAGATTTGTTCACTTTCGAATGCAGGCGCAGTAATCTAGAGAAATAAAAATACTATTATGAGGGAAAGACTATTACAAATGTCATACAAGAAGGGACATTAATCATTCCACAACTATTTTAACCAACTTTAGAAAATGAACTTCAACAGCAAACAAAAAATGATAGTATCTATAGGTTCTACCAGTTCGGTTATGCGAACCAACGTCACTTATATTTCGTCCGCCGATAATATTGGACCACTGTATTCAGAGTGCTACGAGGTCCGAACTTATAGGCGGATGAAATTCGTTTACTCACAGTCGCCACAGAATCATTTGAATTAATTCAATATCTCCAGAACTTCTGTCATACCAAAACAATACAACTTCCTGATCATTACTGTTGATATGCTCTCCTTCTCAACAAAAGCTGGAATTGGTTTAACATTTGAGAAAGAAACTCAAAAGAACACTTTCCAGCAACAATAATTTCTGAAGTCATTGAGGAATTTCTCCAAATTTGTTTATTAATTTTATTCCGAACTTAGAAACGGATTTTTTCTATAATCAGTACTGTAATGAGTTAACGGCACAGTGTAGCTTAGAAAAAAGAAGTTTGAATTGTAGCTGAGGGGTTGGGTGATGCACAAGCGTATCATTTTCAAAATAATATGAAGATGCGCTACAAATCACTCGAATTCACGCAACAGAATTTTTTTACACATGATAGTTCTTCTTTAGAAATTGTGTTATCGCTAGTTTTAGCTAATTAAGATAAAAAAGTTTATATCAACAGTAAATAAACTTACATAGGTTTTCCTCCGAATAATCTAGTTATCAAATCCAAGAAAAATCCTGGAATAATATGGAATATGAAGGCTGAAATTTGGAATCGTTGCAATGTTGGTAGAAACTTCAAATTTGGATACCACACGGCGCTTTTCAAAGGATATTTGTGCAAATAATAATGAACTTTAGCGTGCACAGTTTCCCATTTAAAAGGATTATATGTACTGGATGTGAGGTGAAATAATGGTGTGGTGTTGCCTTTCGACCTGAAAACAGATGTTAAAAAATACAAATTTTTCAACACAAGTTTCTTCATTCAACTGCAATAGTCACTATGGCGAGGTGGTAGCGTCCTGTTCCTTAAAGAAATGTACCCCATGTTCAAATCCAATCGGATAAGAAAATTTTTTTGTACACTTTTTCGTTCCAATACATAAAAGTGTATTTTTTTAAATCTCGTTTTTAACCTAAACTTATTATATAACAGCCTTAAATTATTAATAATTTTAATTTGCTTGTTTTGGATTGCGACTTAATTATATTATTTGTTTCTTTGGTGGAGTGTGAAGAGCCTTATGAGATGTTGACACAAGCTGCAAGTGACTCTCAATGTGCTTGTTACATACAACAGAAATATACGAATACACTGAAAATTAATCACACGACGATAGAAAATATAATCAATTGATAATATACATATACAGGGTGTTTACTTTATAACTGCCACTAAGAAAATACGGGAAATTTTAGCTTTTACTCAGGAAAAAGTTTCCAATAGATTTTCGAAGTTATTTAAAACTGCTTTAATGACTCAAAATTTCGTGAGAAATCAAATGATGCTAATTTCAAGTTAAACAGAAAAAATTCAAAAGAGGGAGAGGCAAATATTGAATGGAAAACCACGTAACTTGGGGCAGAAACGAAGTGCAATCAACATGCAATAAGTTATCAATAATACTGCTCAAACATACAAAATGTTGAAATATATGTTAGAATTCATTAATCTATTAATGTCCATTTGAGATAATCATATGACATCACCCTTGCCCTACAGAATGCTACCACCACACGTTGAGAAGATATCAATCCTCAACAACTGGCTCACATTAGAACTGAATTTTACCACCGCTTCGGTTACTATGTTGCTACAGAAGGGGGACTTTTTGAAAATTCATTGTAACTTGGTGGCAACAGCCCTGAAAATGAAACTTCTGTCTTTCATTTTTGCAAAGAAGTAAAAATACAATACTTTAACGCCTTTTGACTGTACTTTCTTTGATAAAATATCTAATTACATAGCTACTACTGTTCAAGAAACCAACATCCAAAGAAGTATTTTACAAGAAGAACCACTTACCAATTGATAGAAGCATGCCATAGTGCAATGATCATGTAATTTATCACAATATCAACAGGAATGTAATCGTAGATTAAATTCTTATTAATTGGCAAACGGCGAATAATACCTTTTGAGGCACCCATGATGAATCCCTGAGGACCATTTTTTGAAGCTGTCCAACCTGGGGTTGGTTCCTTCCATGCCCCAAGAACTAAATACAACATTCAAGATACGTGTTCAAACAAAGGTCAAATCCAAACAGATCATTAGATCATTGGATAAAAACACTTACTCATGCTAGGGCGTATAATAGCTGTGGGAAATAGCATATTAGCTTTATCGACTTCATGTTCAGCTAAATTTTTGGTAAAAGTATATGAATTTGGATGATTTTTGATTAATCTGAAACAAAAAAAAAAAAAAAGAAGAAACTGGTAAGTTTTTTTTCCGCATACCTTTGACACTATTTCCTTTTTACTGCATGCTTACCTACAAAAATTTTTTATAAATTTTATTTTGTACTTTTTAGCATGTGATTTTATTCTAATTTTTTCTCTCAATGTGAACTGTGGAAAAACCCTCGAGATGATTAATTCCGCATCCCCACCAATCAATATGAAATTAGGGAACCTCAGAAAACACATGTTGTGCTTTAGTACATAATAAAATATGAGAAGTTCAAATATGGCCTTCTTTGAAACTCCTGAAGATTAAAGAAAGGTTCAAATGAAAAAAAGGTCGAATTTGAAATCAGCACGCAAAAAACATACCTGATGATGTATCACACAATAAGTGAATTCAAAATAGGAATAGGTCGAATGAAAAAAATGGATGCCAAATTTGAACTTAGCACCCCAAATACTAAACCTTCCTTACTATGGTCTGTGACATCTAGTAAAAATAGGTGACTGTAACTTGTAACAGACTAGCAGTAGCACTGTTATCCAGTTGGCACAACTAGAAATGTCTTGGACTACATAGTAGTGGACCAGTAAATTCTGATTAGACATGCCAGGGCTAAATAGGCAACCACAGCATACCTTTTGATGTATTTTGCTTTGTATTTATGCACTATCCTTGTGAATTTGAGGGATGTCTCTATCAGATTCATTCTAAATTGGTGAAATCAAACAAGATGTCAAAAATATGTAGAAAGTACTCAAGGGTTGCCTACTTTTTCACCAGCATGTCTCAACGTTAAAAAGTACATTGGTCTTATGTAGCTTTACTGGTCCAGTACTATATAGTCAAAGAAAAACATGGAGATAAAACCAAGTGACTGTAGGGCACAATCCAGTTATCACTACAATGTCTAAATTCTGTTCTCAAATAAAGTTAAATAAAAGCATTTAATTATAATGGTTGGTGTACAAGAAACTTACTTCTTTGTAATTGCATCTAGGGATGCGACATCTAATGATTTAGAAATTTCGATGACCTTATCAGTATCTTCTGGAGCTGGATATATTTCTTCTTCAACATCAGATCGGTCTGAATTAACATAGGCACTGGAGACGTGTAAAAACCCCTTTAATTGAGAAAATGAAAATTTTTAATTATTGATATGAACTAAACTTGTTTACATTAAAAAATAAAGTACAAACAATAACTAGTTCATAAATGAAAACATAACAGGGTTAAATGACATAAAAGCATATTGTAGACTCATATTTGGGGTGAATGATAGAAAACTGGTGAATTAAAAAAAAACTGGATAATTCTTTTACTTTCAAAAAAGGACTTAATTTCTCATAAAATTACTATTAAAATGAGACATAGTCCAGACTAAAAAATCAAGAATTTAATATTTTTTTAAGTAGGAATTTAAAAAAAATAAATATAATAGATAATAAGAGTAATGCTTTTAAAATAATATTTAGTTACTTAATTGCATAAGCCCTGGAAACTATTTGAACTGAACTGACTCTATAAATGTATCATTATAAAAAACAAACAATTATTTCACAAAATTATTTCCTCGATATTATTTCACTAATTATTCCTTCATATTCAACACTCATGCACCACTTATCCACACAGACACACACAGACACACACAGACATGAAAAATTCAAAAATTTTTGTTGTCTCCTTTGAAATAACAAATTCTACAGTATTACCAGAAAAAATCTAGGATCGACATAAGCCAAAGTGCCACAGAGTAGCGCTTCAGGTCTTGTTTTATACTAAAGGTAAATATTATACTAAAAAAAAAGAAAAAAGAAGCTGTGTTACTATGGAAGTTATTTCTTTGTCCCAATTTTAAACTTGTAAGTAAAAAATAAAAAATAAAAGTCGTTGCAAATACTGTTAATGGGAGAATCGATTTATTATCAACATACCTCACATTTTTTCAGCTGAGAGCAGAGCAGAAGAATTCGTTTGGTACCAAGCAAATTTATGTTGACATTGGTTGGCAAGTCAGCTTCAAAATCAAGAGTTGCAGCACAATGATATATAATGTTCACATTATTAACAACAGTCATTTTGTCTGCCTCGCTTAATCCCAAATTTTCTTCACCAACGTCACCGGATATTATAAAAACATTACCAAACACTTCGTCAGTTTTTTCTTCGCGAAGTTTTGAAAATACCTATAATTGAAATAATGGAACACTCTGATTTATTAATTAAGCATTCTAAAAGTGAAAAAATGAGATTTCAGAGGAATAAATTAGGTACTTCATTTAATTTCAAACAAAGTGCTCCAAAAAAAAACAACAACATATTGTTTTTCACATAATCAGATCACCAATATTAAAATATACGTCAAGAATTTGGCCTGTTCTGGGTTTGATGAATGATTGATATTTACAAGAAAAAACAAATACAAATGATAGCAGAAAATCGAAAAATTTTTATGATTACATGAGCAATGAAAATATGAAATATTTTTGGCTCTATTTATTTTATCTTCATGATTTAGAATCAGTGATTTGTTTTTTTTTTAAGGTATATTTCTAACTTCTGGAGTGCCTAACCACAGACTTGGTATTTTATGTTTTTATTTCCAATACTAGGGAGTGGAAGCTTAATACATATTAAGAAAAATAATTTAAATAACTTTTTTTTTTGCTTATACAAAATATACAAAAAATCAAATATTAGCTTTTTCTGATTTTCTTCTCTTTCTTTTCTCTATCTTTCATCACAATTTCAAAATTTTTCCCTTCTCAAATTTTTTGAAAGTAAACGCCATGAATCCATGATTTTTTAAAATAATCTCGACAATTTAAGCATACATGGCTCATCACTGTTTAGAATAATGAAATAAAAAAACAAAGATTAACACAGTCGCTTGCAGAAATCCCTTCCAAGTCACATGTTATAAATAAATAATGCAAGATTTTTGAATGAACCAATGTAGATCCTCTCATATTAAATATTTCCTCCATTCAATTTTTTGTAAATTTAACATAGATTTGACAACCTTGAAATACATAGCATTATTATATCTATTCAAACATTAGGGGGTTTTATTAGTTAAGAATGTTTAAATTCCTTAGATGCGCTATCAAAAACTCTCCACTGTCCATTTATCCACTGTCCGTTTAAATTCAATCAATTTCAAATTAGGCTTAATGATGGGTACTTATGAAATCAACATTAATTAAAATATCATTTATTGCACAATTTAATTAGTGAGAACCAAGCAGTACTGATTTTCATATTAATATCAAAAAATATTTCCGCCAGCGATTGTTAGTTGTAATTCCAAGTTGTAAAAAAATTACTAATATAAAAACCTGGAATACTTGTTTTCAACATTTTAGTTTTGTTATGTTTCATGTCCCTACATGCAGTCAGTTTTATTTATTTTTTTAAATTTAATTGTTTGAATGATTTGTTATGAAGTGCAAAATGAAAGTTTTTACCAGTTTTTCACAATAAGAAGAATTTACTTTAGAAGTGACAGATAATTTTTGATATTGTAATATTTGGACAAAACTAAATTTGATTTTCAGCCTATTGTTTTTTTCTCAATTATGGCAATTCAAATTTATTTATTGGTTAACATTTAAATTCTAATCAGATGCAAGGAAAACAAATTCAAAGTTTAAAACTGATTTTAAATACTGTTAGATCTACTATATTAGACTATATTAATAGCAATAGTAATAATAATTTAATAAAAAGGCATATCAAAAAACGTATGCTATGATGTATTACACAATAAATGGTGGAAACTCAAAACTGAACCCCTTTTAGGGGCTACTGGCAGTTGAAGAATGGGTCAAATGGAGAAATGAACACCAAATTTGGACTTAGCACCACAAAAAACGTATTTGGTGATGTATCACACAATAAAATGTGAAAACTCAAAATTGACTCCTTTTGGGACCCACAGGGAGTTGAAAAATGGGTCAAATAGAAAAATGAATACCAAATTCAGACTCAGCGCCTCAAAAAACATACTTGGTGATGTATCAAACAGTAAAATCTTAAAACTAAAAATTTTTCTGGTGGAATGTTTATATGTAAACAACTAAGAAAGGCTAATAAAATACTAAGAGAATGGTGTTATATGAAATATTTATATAATTGCAAGAAATACCGTATCCTATACACTTTTGGATGATCCAATCAGGATACGTTATTCCGTTTTATTTGGAATCGGGACTTGTGAATGGTCATCTTACTTTTCTGATGAAAAAAATTCCCTAATTTTGAATCTAATGTTACTCACTGTAAAAATACTAATTTTTTGAACCATCATTCGTATTTTTAAGATGAATATTGACACAAAATTTCATTAGATTGCCAGAAAACGAGTCAAACACAATACTTCTTTCTGATGCAGTCAGTAAAAATGGAACAGATCAACCGAAATGACGCACTCAATAAATCAATTTGTTTATGAATATTATTGAACAATGAATGAAATCCATTTTTTTATGGTTGGTTTTTATTCCTTGTTTATTTGAGCAATTTGTTCGAATGATAAAGAACTCCATATATGCCCTAATCAATTTAATGTAAATTCTTTAGAACAACAAAACATTTCTTACAGTGTGATGTTTTAGGTCCTCCCATCTACTAGCTACATCTTTTTTGTACTTTGGTCTAATCAACAGGTACAAGGTTATGGATGGGAAACATCGCAGTAATTTTTCAATTAATGCTAAGCCAACAAAACCTGTTGCTCCAGTGATAAGAGCTTTCCTCTCTTCTTTATTGTAGAAATTGGTGACTGGACTGGACATACCTGTGAAAAAAAAAAAAATTCACTTTCAAGCGAAATTTGATAATGACACCAATGCACCAACAAACAAATAATTTACAAGCAAATGAATGAAACTAGTAAACTTTCATCTTAACATGAGATAATAAATTTAAAAGCAACATTCAGGTTGATTCATTGCATTGACTATTACTGTATTACCTACTATAAAAACATCAATTATTAAAATTAGATTTTTTGAAACTGAAAAGAAGTTGTATGGAAAACATACTTCACAAATTTTAAATACGAATTCATAAATTAAGATAAATACATCTGGACACTGGACTTTCTCCCCCTAAGTTAAGATAAAATTAAAGTGAACAGAGAGCCTAATTAATCTTAAAAACAAGATTGAAACAATGAAATGTACTAACTAACCTCCTAAAGCTTGGAAACAGGAAAAATTTGCAACTGTAAAATTACAATAAAATTTTTTATAATAATCAAGCTCCATCTTTGAACATAATTTGTACGCCAGAACCATACTATGTCACTATGAAGACAAATATCACAACTTTACAAGAGGCTACGTCGGTAAAAAGAGCAGAAATTAACAAGCAAAACTGATACTGCAAATAAATTATAGAGATTATTATTGTAATGTTTACCTGCTTCACTTAAACATGAATTATATAAGTATGTCTGAGCTGGATTCAATTCAAATATGGAATACAAATAAGTGATTCGAATAGCTGGTTTATTTCATCTGCAAAACAAAGAATATAATTCATTATTTATTTTTTCTCAACTATAATACAGGCGAATCAAGTGCTACAAGTCTGGTGCACGTTTCAACTCAATCAGGCAACAACTTTTTAAAACCCATAAGACTATAATAATAAACGAGATAATCATGAAAATCAAAAGGCACTTTGAAAGAGAAGACAGAAGAGAATAGAAAAAACTACTTCATAGATTCATATGAATTAAATAATTACCTCACTGCTTTGAAATTAAAAAAAATTTTTATTTAAAACACTTTGGGAAATGAAAATCTTCAACATAAAAACTTACAAATGACAGTCCAGAATGAACAAATCTTTTCCCATTTCACTCTCTTCTCTGATAACAGTAAAATTAACATTAAATAGTTTAGGTACTAATATTCACGAAGTTCTAGGATATATGACTCAAATGAAGGGGAATGACTGACTTACATAAAACGTACGTCAGCAACATTTTGTCTGATAAAAAATTGAGTGAACTGCCAACCCCACTGATTCTATGATTGTTATGGAGACGTAGAAGCTTCGGTTCAAATCCCCCACACAAACAAAATCTTCTCAATCGTTTTTATTTTCTTAACAATAAAAAGTAATATCTTGTACCTTCACATATGGTGGGAGGTGAGGTTAGCCATTTTTTTCAAATAAAATAGGCATTTATCGGAACTGTTTGTTATGGTAAAAACTTCAACTTTTGGTGCGAATACATTCTTGACCCAGAAACTGGTAGATGTTCCAAAAAAGTTGGTCAACTAACACCATATGTTATGGAACTGAGAAAATGTGTTTCCTTTGTCACTTCCCTAATTCCCTTATTATAAGTAACTGTCTCACTGATGTCGTAGAACAAAAAGGCTACTTATGAACTGCAAGATCATAACGATTTCTTATAAAAAAGTTAAATAATCAAGAAAATTGAATTAGGTCATCTTTGACCCCAAAACCCCTTCTGTGTATGCACCTGTTGAACAGATTCTGTACAATCTATGTTTAAGCGATATAAAGGAGAGAAAGTTTACTCCTAGATCATTTTGTTTGGAAAAAGATTCTATTTTTTGAAAATAATTGAGTCAATTTTGTTTTTAAAATTGACAATATTTTCAGTTGAAGGGAAGAGAAATATGTCAACATCAAAAAGTCCCAGTCTCATTAATGAACTGACCAATCTCAATGTACTGGTTTTTTGCACACAAAATGGTGTACAAGTACACATGCCTATTATCTACATCAAAAAAATTGAAAAAGGAGAATACAAGTAAAACAATAAGGTTGAGTCATTTATTAATTATTATACTGATTACTTGATTCAATAACTTTACTGATTTACTCTTGGAAGCTTAAAGGTGTGAAAAACCCAAAATAAATAGTAAAATAATAATTTTAATTTCGTCTTTTCAGTTCAGACATTTACATAAAATTTAATAATATTATAAACCATCCGATCTAATGATCTAAAATATCTGAAGAATGGGTCATGATTCCTTTTGAATATTTTGTTCAGAAAACTAATTAAACGGACAGAATACCCCATAAAGGAATAATACGATGAATTAGTAATTTATATTTTACGAGTATACTACTCTGGTTGACAGTTTTGGTATGATAGAATGAAATAGGAATGATTAATATGCTGAATTTTTAGAAGGCTGAAAATTGGCATGAGGGTGCATCAGTAACACATCTAGACAAGCTTTTGTCGAAATCTCGAAAACATGAAAGGGGCAGCAAATATGGGGCAAAAACACTCTTTGAGGCAGTATTTTTTCCGCTGTCAGTTGAATAGGTGACCATCAGGAATGGTTTTTTTTTCTTTTTTCTCACCGAATATGGTCGTATTAATAAGATTCCTGGAAATTTAACTGACTGGTGGCAATGTGTTGTTTGGCGTAGATTTTCAATTTCTCAAATTGTAATTTAGTCATCATTTTTTCTGTCTGGCGAATACAAGGGTGACGACTAATAAAATATTATAAATGAGTAAGGTGTGTACGTTTGTGACCCAAACACGCCAAATCTACAGAACGAATTCGAATGAAACTTGGTTCATACGCAGTGTCTCCTGATTATGTAGACATAGAATACTTTATATTCTATTCCATCATTCTGCAAACTGTCGTTTCAAACGGTCTACGGGTCATACGTAAAGGTGATCTGAAAACATTTTAAACTATAGCTAAGAAAAGAACATGAAGTCCAGGTGAACCGAAGAAGCTGGTCGAAAGCCCGGTTGCTTTTATTTAATTTACTATAAGCAATTATTCGACAACTTGCGTACGTGTTTTATAACATTGTATGTAAAACACGTCTTCATGCTCTCACTTCACTTTAAACGTAATATTCACCCATCATTCTTCCTAATAATTTTCATATTTTTATTGTTGCATTGATAACATAAAGAGTAGAGTAAACAGGCGCGAGACGCTTGTAAAGCCAGCACCAATGTGATTCGTTAATGCAATGGTAATGGGATGCGACTGTGTTTAACCGTGCTTCTGCCTAAATAAGCTGAATATTTTTTTATTCGTTTTTGAGTTCATTTGGAAAAATGTAACGGACAAAACGGTGATCAACTGTTATGCATATTAAAATCAGGAGGTAGAACTTACTTTTAACGCGCACATAAGAACGTACCTATTTACTTGATTTTTGGTCGATTCGAAGTTCGCAAAAACACTCTGAGTAATAAACACGTTACTTCACAACGCGAACACCAAACGATCACTGGTGATCACTCTATGATTTAAGTTAGGTAAAAACTCCACTCGACAGAAACAAAAGAATTCGTCAACTTACTGATGAATAAAGGCGAATTTTGATGGCATAAACATTGAAAAATCAGCAACTAAATTATCACCACAAACATCGCGTATTATTCGTTTAACTAACGTGACTGTGACTGACTGTGGGGTGTGTACTCGTAGCGATAGCTGGAGATTCCGACCAAACGTTGAAACGTTGCACAAACCCCCACCATATTTATCATCAACGACGTTGCCTGCGGTAGAATTCCGTTCGTTTCATGTTTTAACGGTAGGAGGGGAAAACTTGTTCCGGTCCTCGTTTTGAACATTATCTGACCTCTCTTCCCTTTTTGGAAGAGAATCTGGGCTATACAATTATTTATATTTCAAATCCAACCAACCAAGTAGTGGTCATGCTAAAACAACTCTTATGACTCGTATTCTCAGTCACGTATATTTCTTAAATTTGGAGGCTTCTTTGATACACGAACAACAAACATAATCCGCTTAAACCGGAGCCAACACTCATCAAGAAAAATGTGTTTTTTTTTTCTTCTTAATAAAGATAGGTATTGAGGCAGGTAATACAAAAAAATTGAAATCTTTTAGTTTGTTAATGTAGAACACGAGAGTGGCAGTAAAAAATTTTAATGGAATAATATTATGTCGTATATTTTTCGTAGCACCTAATCCCATTTCTCAATTATAAAATGTGTCAAACATAATCATCTATATCATTCCATCTCAGGAAAGAAAAGAAAAACAAAATTGCGGTAATGATACTTCTGAATTTTCATTGACAATATTAAAAAAAAATAATGCAGAGTATTATAATAACATAAAAAAAAAGCGAGCTCCAGGGTCTGAGCGGACTGGAATATTTAATGTGGTACACATTTATACCTGTAGGATAATGAAGTTCGGGAGAATGAAGTTTGAGAGTGGTCATTCTGAGTTAGAAATCATATACTGATAGCTGAAAAAAGGCGTGCGCGGGTCCCCCCTCACATATTTAATGTGTAAACATTCATGACTTTAACTTAACCAGGACAAAAAAATGCTTGTGTGGATAGGTTTCATGCCACCATGTGCCACAGAGAATCTATGTGTATGTGTGCGTGCATGTATCACGCTGCCAGCTTGCCACGGATATCTGCTTGTGAGTGTGTGTGTGTGTTATGTGATAAACAAAATTTGAAACTGGACAGTGCGCTGTGCAGTTTTTTTATGCAATCTCAACTTTTTCATATCTAATATTTTTTTACAACTGGGAGGAAGCGGACTAGAGAGCAAGAATGTTTACACATTAAAAATAACAACCCACTATTCATCAACAAATATCGATATATATTGATATATAAACATTGAGAGCAATTCCTACCATATTCCTCACTTCTTTATACTCAAATTGATATATCATGTATATCGATACATTTTATATCACAAAATTTGTTTTTAAACAAATCGCCAAACAGGAGTTGTGTTTTCATTGTCCAATGCAGGCACCTTCTGAACTACTATTGGTTAAAGCACCCTGGTTTTTTTTGCAAATACACCACCATATAGTGAAAATAGAAATGTGTACCACATTAAAAAAATTAAAAAACAAAAAATAAATAAAACCTAAATTAATGCAATGAGGAAAAAACTGATAACATAACTGGTAACCCCTTGCACCTACCAGGATACATACATATACGATGGAAACAACATGCTGCTTTTTTACATGAGATTGACTGTGGTTAACATCTACACCAAGTTATTGGACAGTTCAGTCTGCGTATTTTCTTCTACTTCCTTTTGTGTAAATTATAAAAATTAGGAGTTTGAGGAATTTTGTAATCAAGAGACATAAGTTCCCATTCCTCATTTCCAATTATTTTATCCCTAAGATATTGAATTGATTTCTTTCACCCAGTGTGGGGCATAGATCTTCTAAAATTAGATCACTTCAACAAAATTATCTAATTTTGAGATCTAGATTGCCATTTTTCAGATGTTTTAGATCTTTAGATCTTCAAATTAGAACCTCTGTAATAACTTAAGTACGCAAATTGGATAATCAAATCATATAATAAAAATAAATTAATAAATAACTCAACCTTATTGTTCTACTTTTAATTTTCTCCTTTTTTCTCATTTTACAATTCTTACATGGTGGAGAGGAAATTGGGTAGCAATGTGAAAAATCAGGAAACGATTTAATTAAAATCTTTATCATAATTTCGTTTTGAATGGCATTTAACAGCGGTGTTTTCCCCCTTTCAGTAACTTGAACTAGCCTTTCTACAGCAGTCTTTTTATAGATAGCTCATTCTGGTGATGAAGCTGACATATTCAAATGAATGTGCATCTTAGTGATCTATGTGCATGCGAAGATTACCTACTGACTGTTACTTCCACAACACGTTTCTTAAAGAATGGAAATAACAACAGCTACTGTCCCACTAGAAATTATTTTTTTATTTTAAAGACAACTTCTGATTTATTTATTTATTTTATTTTTTTTCAAGGTTACTTATAGGCTGATATTCTATTCTGTCAACAATCAGCTTCAAAATGTTTGTTTTTGTGGACAAAATTTTTCAACATGCGCACAAATTACTGTATTTTTGAGGAATCTAAGGCTGATGAAAGTAACCAATTTTAAAACACTCACCACCCAATTTTCTCACTCCACTCCTTAAATTCTTTTTCTCACTCCTTCACCTTTTTTTTTCATTCCTTAGTAATCTCACATTTTGAATTATTTTTTAATGTTTAATTAATTCTTTAGTTTCCCCACGCCTTTCAACGACTTATTCCACTTATTTAATTTAAATTATTAATTTCATTTTTTTTCAATTCTCTTTGTGGATGAAGATTCGAATCCTCGACTCGAGATTTAAGAAGGCAGGCACTCAACTATCATAATATGCTCCACAAAAGTTTCCAAATATCTGAGGCTAACTGATCATACCTTTGACCCCAATTATGATGGGCTATATTTTGAATCAAATGCATAAATTAAGAAAATGAGAACGTGTAACAAAAACATTTTATTAGCTTATTGGTAACTAAAATACAAAGTTCCTTTTGTATTCGTAATTTAGTTTTCACCAGAAGCAGAAAAAACAAAGAGGGAGAAAGTGTAAAAAGAAACATTTGACCGATTTTACAGAAGATTATCAAAACGATCACGTTTTATAAATAAATCGATGAAAATTTACACATTTTTGATGTTTTTGAGATCAAAAAGTATTTCACAGATTTATTTTTTTCACAAAAAAAGATGCAAAAAAACAAAAATAAGGGGATATCACTTTTTCATCATTTTTCATTTTTTTTTTTTTTTCATTTTTATATTTATTTACCAATAAATAACAACCACAATGAAGGGAGAGCATATATAAGAGAAACAAATAAAATTATAAAAGTGTAATATATTATCGTATTTGGTACTCGTTTAAATATTCACTTCTGTCCCGAACGGGTGACAAAAAAAATGAAAAAGGGAAAAAAGGTAGATAAATAAATGAATTATTCATACATTAACAAAAACATGTTTACGAATTTCGTATCGCTGGTAAAAATGAGTAATAAAGAAAAAGAAACGAAAACGAAGGAAAGAGAAAAAAAATGCAAGATGATGGAATATTTTGCATTAAGCGTACTTAGTTCCTCAATAATAGTAGGTATTATTAAAACTTAGAACGTTTAAAAGGGTAGTTAAAAATTAGAATAAAAAATATTTACACTTTTCTGGCAATAAAAGAAAAACGTTTCATAAAATTAGAAGAAAGAAAGTAATTAAACAATATACTGATCACGTTCGAAAAAAAGTCAAAAATAAAAATGAATACGATTGGAAAAATATCGATAAAAAATGAATATTATCGCAAAGCTGTATGAAATTTCGTATAATTAAATTATTTTTTGGTTATAGTTATACGACGATAGATTTTTTATATATACATATTATGTATATATGTATGTATATATACATGCTATATAATATATAATATGTAACACAAACTTGTTACGTCGTCAAATGAACACAAAGGCTTTTCATAAATAATTCCTTTTTTTTGTTGATATGGTAAAAAAAAAATGTCAATGATTTGTCGCGAATTCCCATTAAACACGCATCCAAAAAATATAAGTATATTAATATACAATAGGAAGACCCCAGTTTTTTTCGTTATTAAAACTGTATACAGTATAATATAAGAATAGGTACGTATATAATATTATGTATGGAATAGGATAACATGTTGGGAGGGGGAAATTGTGCAGTATAACGATAAACAAGAGAACAAGAAACAAAAATAAAAATAAACATGTGTAACAGCATTTCTTGAAAACAGAATGGTATTAAACACCTGGTGTTTCCGCCATAGTACGGAAACGAGAATAATTTTTATGATATGTTAGTCGGTTCATCTTGGCGACAGTCAGACTTTAATTTGACGAATTCTTTGGCCACTTCGTCGTTGGTACGTTGAGACAAAATTCTTAAAATGGTCCAGCCAGTTTCGTCCATCTGCATGCGTCCCACTAATGGGAACCAACCAGCGCACGAACCCTACAGCCAAAAAATAATGCAAGATATTTGATGAGAGAAGATTGTTACTACTAAAAGGGGAGGTTCAAACAAATTTTGGACATTTTCACAGGAAAAAAAGTTCGACCTAAACAAATAGCGTGTTTCACAGTATAAATTGAAAATGGCACTGTTGCAGTGATGAGGGGTTGGAAGGGATATGGCTGGTGGTAACGAAAAAAAAACTGAAATTTATACCAACAAATTGATTCATAAGTGATGATATTTATTATAAGCTTTTATTCTACTCACTACTGCTATTTTAAAACATACCAATGTAGGCATTATTTTACAGGTGATGGCCAGATATATTTTCAAAAATCATAATTCTTCGTACACCTATCTAATAATTTTCAGGTTACATTCACAATAGCCTAATCGAAATGATGCGTATATAATCCATATTTTCGAGGCAGTAATCTTAAAATGGAAAAGGTCACATTTCATCAGATCTTATTCCAGTAATAGAGAAACGCGTAATAAATAATAAATCTCTCCCTTTTTGGATCCTCAAATTGTTTAAACGATTTTAATTTCTCTCCGTTTCACAAACCTCAAATGAAAACAAGAAACACGTTTTTTGACATAAAATACGTAGGTAGTAAAATAATAATACAACGAGCGAATTAATGAAGGTAATAAGTTGGGTAAATGTACATACCTGAGAAACAAAATTACGTAATGGTATCACGGTCATTCCCACCAGTCTATCGTCCCGAGCGAAGCAGTAGTCCTTCACACAAATATGCAATTCGTAACAATCCAGCGGTTCTTCGTTACCAATAATACTGAAAAAATTTGGTGGAAAATTAATTCGTATGTTATGTTAAATGAAGAGTGGAAGTTTCCGACAAATGGCTGTGGCGACTTCCAAAGATGCGAAAATAATGTATAGAAACGAATCACACGGAACGTTTTCTTCAAAGGGCAATGACACTTGATTTTTATTATTGTAACTATTGGTAGATAGTAACGTAGTTGATTATATTTAGTGAAACAATCATTATAACTTCTAATAAATATATGGTTCCAACGTGAAAGAGGATTTAATAAGAATTTTCAAATTTTGCATTAGGGATCCATTCTATAATTTCTATTTCAATAAATTTGAGATCTTGAAGGTTCCTAATTTCATAATTTACTCTTTTTTTTTTTTTTTTTTTTTTTAATTAACAGAAAAGTATGATCGAAAGCTTACAAAGATTAAATTATTTCCCAGTTTTCTAATAAATTGACTGCATTCTGGTCTTTGTTGGAGAAATACCTTCGGTCAAGATTGTGTACCTGAGAAAGTCAATAGTTTTTTATGAATACTTACATTTGGCTGAATTGACTGTTAGGTTGGAGGGATGTATACATTGTAATAAGACTCTTACATGCTTCTCATGTTCCTCCTCACCACCTTCTGAGTATATATATAAATCATTCAAATATGCATAGGCAAATGATAGATCTCTTAACAATCCATTGATAAATCAGTAAGTTTGCGTTGAATTGCAAAGCCCGAATAGCATTCAAAAATATTTGAAAATCCAAATAGGGTGATAACTGCTGTTTCATAGATATCCAGGATGATCATTGGTATTTGGTGTAAGGCCCAATTTGCATCTAACTTTGTGAACAAAGTTGTCCCTTTTATACTCATATTAAAGTCCATTAAGTTTGGAACAAGGCAACAATCAGGGACAACTTTGGCATTTAAGGCATAATAATCCCCAACTATTCTCCATTTACCACTCACCTTTTTTCTCATGTGAATTGGGAAAGTCCAAGAACTTTTGAAAGATCTTACAATACCTTCTTTCATCATGTAATTGTGAAGTTCTTGGGCTAGTGCAAGTTGATTGGGAGGAAGACTCCTGGCTTTAGTAGTATAATGTAGGTCTTTAGTTTCTATGATATCATTCTTAAAGGGAGAGTCTCATTGGAAACATGGCTGGTTAATTCCAGGGAAATCAGAGAAAATTTTCATTAGTTTCTCACCAATTTTACTGCACCTATCAATTGCTTTATCAAGTCTGTACATTAAATATTTGCCTTCCATATGTAAACATGTTGTTGAGTCAATTCTGGAGTTTTTTAGATCAACTAACAAACATAAGTGTGCTAAAAAATCAGCAGCTATGATATTTTTTGAACATCTTTAATTGTGAAGAACTACATCATATCACGTTCCAAACCAATGTTTACTTCTTTGGTCTTAAATCCCCTTAGGGTGAAATATTTTTGTTATTTAGAGCACAGAGATGGTATTTCAGAGTTCATACTTTTTGTGATTTTCTAACTAGTAAGATAAATAGATCTGCTCTTGCATCTACCAAACACTTTCTATTGGATGTCCTGTCCTTTAGCAACAGGCACAACAGGCAGGATGAGTATTTTTCTGAGGGGACCTCTGCCAAGGAAATGACTAGTTTTAGTTTAATGACAAATTTTTTACTGCCCACCAAATGCAAGGTTGTTCACATTTGCAGGCTGACTCATCAAATAGATTATATAGGGTTTTGGTTGAGAATCTTAGATTCAGATGATTTTAAAGAGTAAGTTCCTTAGGGAATACAACTTCTGTTGGTATTTTCAGGTCTTTGTTCTCTAGACTGAGATTTGGCTTTCATTTTTGGATTTCCTAAAATTTTGATATTTTTTGTTTTCATTTTGGTGATACGAGTTTTCCTTAATATTTTTTCTTAAATTTCAATTTTCATTTTTCAGGTCTCTGAAATTTTTATTCAACGGAGCTATTTGTGCTCGCAGTTTTTCAGTAATCCTAATCTTTCATGATATGGCTTCAACAGAAGATCTATTAGATGAGGCAGCAAAAGAATCATCAGCAATTTTTACTACGTACTCTAGTTTCTTAACAGTGTCAGCTTTGTTTGTACCAAGAGGGTGTATTAAAATTGATTGGTAATGACTGTTGGGAAAACCACCTTACCACCAATTTTGATGAGTTTGACTATGAAAGTGGAGTTTGTCATTTCCCATTTTCATACCACCCATGACCTGGTAGACACTTTCATTGCCAGTTTTGCCAATCTAAATTTTGGACAAAAGCACTAGTATTTGTTAACAACAGTTTCAGGACATTTCATTATGTCTGGAATATCTTAGAGTATTTCAGCCAGCATAACTTCTCTTTTTTGAAACAGCCTTCGAGCAAGTCTAACCAGACCTCAGCCTCTTGGGTCGAATTCTGGTATTTTAATTTTGATGTTAGTCATGAAAGTACTGTTTTGCTCTCAAAGATTCATGAACCATGTAAACTGATTGAATAGTAATTCTATTTCTTATTGGTTCCTAAGGAACAGATTCTCTCTTGGATTTTGTTGTCAACAGAGCTTTTCATTTTGGAATTCTAATTGCTCAGCTTCTGAATCCAGTTGGCATTGCACAGCCTTTGCAGCTTGTTGTTCTGTGTAGTAAGTATTATTATTTTTGTAAACTAGCATTGTTAGTAGAAAATTGAAGCCTGAGTAAAAAGTGTCAAGACCTAAGATTTCTGGTCCAAATACTAGATCTGTTCTATTAGCCACAAAAATTAACACTTTCAATACTTGTGTTACACTTAGTATCAACTACAGCATTCTTTTTGTACTGTATCAATACTGAAGGTTTGAAGGTTATTAATGCGGTTTTATTTTTGTACATGAGGGTAACACCAAGTGTAATACAGAACAAGGAATCTTCCCCTTGTTCGTCGAGTAGGTATAGGAAATCAGTGCATGGGCAGCGTGTTTTGTTTAGGCTGATATAATGATATCAGGTAAGAGATTGCTATTATCAACGATTAGGTAGTTCGGTGTTAACGGTGTTACATTTTGGCGTTCATTTTGAATCAACATTTACTAAAATATGATTAAAAACAAAACTTAGAACCTTGAAAAGAATTTTAAAACTTCATACCTTTTAGACTGTTCAACTAGAGCGATGAAAGATGTTCGTGAAATTTTAATAATATCTCTCACGGTCATTAAAATTTGGAAAAATATCCAATGAAAGAAAGAAGAAAATCGTTAAACTTAATTCCTAGGTAAGCACAAGTTAATGAGCGTTAATAGGTACTCGAAACAGTACCGAAATTGGTATATAAATCTGGGTGAATAATCTAATTTGGTGAAGGTTACAACAGCCAATGCATGCCAAAAACTTGTACTATTCTAACCACATAATAAATATAAAAATGAAAAAAGAAAAAATTGACTACATAAATTCTTATAGTCATCTAATTATGCGTTCAAGCTAAGTTAGAAGCATTCGAATAGTATAAGTTTGAAATGGACGAAAACACAAAATTAACAATTTCATGTCTCGTTTTTCATCGATTGACTTTTTTTTTTTGTAAACGTAGCGACGATCTCGGGTTGTCATTGGAGTTTTTCCTTTTCACGTTTAACTCCAATTAAGAAGATGGAAAAATTGATAATCTCAGACGAAATATTTTTTTCAAAAGGCATAGAGTAGGTCTGGGCAGCCTTCAGGCTCGGTTTCAGGATTTTTTAATGGGAGGTAGAATCACAATTTCTCATATTCATGAATTTTTATGGAAGACGTCAATAATTTTTTACATATTTCATAGAATCAAAATTTAAAAAATCCGAATAATTTTGTTTTAAATTGATCTTTGTCTTCAGCGCCGGGGGGAAGATTTTACCTCAAATCCCCACCTTAAAACCGGCCTTGGTAATTTTATTCGAGCCCCGGGTCACATTAACTTTTTAAATTGCTTTTATGGGCCGAAAAATAAATATAGGCCCATAATTTTGTGATGTGACGGACAGGGCCATAAGCGGATTTCATCTCAACCGGGGGTTTCACAAATTAAGCCAGCGTAAAAATTTTTTTATGTAATTGTTTTAGACCATTCGTATACTGCGTTTTTTCTCAACTTTTCCCCGTGTATTCTGGTTATTGTTTAGGTAGTCTGAAGGGGGTTTTGACCTCTAAACTCTCCCGCTGTCTATAGCCCTGATGACGTATCTGTTTGCAGCTATAAACATGCATATACATTCTTTGTTTTCTCTTGTAGACTGGTAGGCGTACCTATCGAATTTTTTTCTTTTAGTTTTCTTCATGATTTTTTTTTTTACTTTTTTCAATATCTGCCCGTAGGCAGCAGGCTACCGATCTTTGATCTAGAACTTATGAGAGATATACCATCAATAGAATATATGCTTACAAATGAAAAGTTTCGTTGAAATTTGGCGACCAGTTATTTGACTTCGATTTGGTAGCTTGTTTACGTTTTTTGTCGGCCAAATGAGGACCAATTAAATGCACTTCGACGAAAGGACGGAACATTCCTGTGGTCGTCCATTTGAGATCACCAGCAGCAACAACTACACCCATGGAGAAACAGACGGTCTGATTATAATCACCGAGCTGGAGCAGATCATTCAAATTGCCAAAAAAAAAAAATTTACCTTTAACTGTGACTTTATGTTCACCCGAACCTGGATGCGTAAACAAATCAGCCTGAATTGAAACTTCGCCCAAAATATTCTCACTACTCTTTGGTCCACCGGCTAGGAAAAGAAACAAACAAGTATTTAGCATTACTGTCAAATTACCTATTGGGAAATTTTAAAGTTTTAAAAATGCATATGCAGATGGGTTTCAATATTGATTAAAACACTTTTCATTTTCGAACAGTTTTTCTCAACACCATCTTACTTTATCAGCACTCTACACATGTTACCCAGGGCTAGATTTAGAGTGGCCAAAGGTACAATGGTTCGTATTCAGGAGGGGACAAAGCGTACATGTCCCTCCTTCCAATTTCAAACAAAAAAAGTAAAAATTAAAAGAAATACAGAAAAAATGTCAA
Source organism: Ericerus pela (assembly GCA_011428145.1). Lineage (NCBI taxonomy): Eukaryota > Metazoa > Arthropoda > Insecta > Hemiptera > Coccidae > Ericerus > Ericerus pela. Next base: position 1,549,987 of record WOFM01000279.1, read on the forward strand.
AAAAGATTTTCTCGCACTAATGGGCATTGCCATTTGTAGATGATCTCTCCCAAAATGCTACTCCGAATCCGCTGCTGATTATACTGATCTGTCAAATCATCACACCATATTATTGTTGGGGTATCCACCAAATTCTGATCCCTGGTCCACAATATTTGAGTCCTCCTCTTTTCACCATTAAATGAGGATTAACAGAGATAAAGGTAAACAATGAATTGAGTTAAGCATCTCTATTATATTAGCCGCAAGCATAATATACAGTATAGCATAAAAATGGATAAAAATATCGAAAAATTTTGTTTTGTACGCCTCTCTGTCAGTGGCGGAAACTTATACTTTTTCAATGTGTTGCAGACTTTGCGCACTCAAAAAAAGGAACATTAGAATTGAGAAATTATATCTCGTTTTGATTTTTAGGTTCGGCTAATTTAAGAAAATTCCGTGTGTTGCACATGCAACATGCAACACAAAAGCTGCCGCCACTGCTTTCTGTTCTTATTTATTCATTAGTTATACAGAACTGAACTAAATAAGTAAGTAGGACAAAACCTATACAAGTCTGAATACTTATTACTCTTTTGAGAGACGTTCGATTCAGTGGTAATATGACAGTCATGCACATAGAGCATCGAATGTACATTTCTCATAAGATTACAGCATGCTCACCTTTCAGCGATTGGGACTCTACGAAAGTTTTAATTAACGCATCCGTCGTCTGCGTGTACAAAGAGAGCGCATATCGCAGTGATATTAATTCTGGACTCTTATCCAGAAATGCTTTCTTCAAGCCTTGACCTCCAGCGTGGAAGTACGTTTTTATGGTGTCCAGCGCCGCATCCACAACCAAACATTGTCTAGGAGTTAAATTCTTTTCCATTTCCTGTAATCAAACCGGTAAGGCTAGGTGTTAGTATGACTTTCAGATAGAGAATTTAAGCACCAAAAACCAAGTTATTGAGGTTGAAGAGTTCAGGGTACAAACACCCCAGTTGACAAAAATCACGTTTGCTTTGCATGAGAAGATATCATTTATGTGAACCTTGTGGCCATCACCATTCGTTAGTATCTGACCTAGCCATTACGAAATCATAGTTAGCGTCGTGATTTTATTCAGATGTGATGTGTGTTTCCTTACAGATGCCGGAGGCTCTCATCACTTGTATTTAAAATTTACAGATACAACAGGATGTATAATAATAATGAAGCGCCGAGGAAACATCATAGAAATGACATATATGAATTGGCTTACCATACGTCCCGGTTTGACCGGGATTGTCCCAGATTGAGGCAACGGTCCCGGTGTCCTGGCCAATTGAGCCTCATGTCCCGGTTTCCCATTTTTTTTCACTTTTTTTTTCAAATTTACTACGTACTAAAAAATAATTAAAAAATCGGTAAATTTCGTTTGAATGGGCACTTTAGATGTCCACTTTCAATTAGTGAATATATTTTTTGAAAAATTACGGGCTTTTGTCGCACCACAGCCGTGAAATTGAACGCATATACAGTTATCATCTTTAACTGATTTGAGAAGAAAAATCCATAAAAAATACATCACCGAAGAAAAGACTGAATGAGAGACAGAATGGGAAAAAAATAGAAAAAAACACAAAAATGTGATGAAGAAAAGTCAGAAAAAAAAAGGAGTGAACTACTTGTAACATAATCATAACACATTACGGAAGGAAGCATAATGCAACCAACTTTTTCCAAACCCTTTACACTTGAGTATCCATCAAAGTTCATAAGGAAATCTATAAGACTTTGGTATCTGCGTTCGAGTAAACGACGTATCTACGTCAAAATCTTCATATTTCTTTTGAATTAAAATAATAATTAATACAATAAATTTTCGACAGCAAATCTTTTTGCTGTACTCATCCACCCTTCTCCTGATTAGAAATTTCTTAATTACGGTAAGCCTACATATGGATCAAGAGGAAGCAATATGAATGATATTAATGTATCACATATGAATCACACACTTGACACATGAAATCAAGCATAAGATTGATGTTACTTCTGTCCTGGAAATATGATAACAGAGAAGGATTTCACAAATATTCCACGATAATGACAGGATGTAGCAACCGGTGCCACAAACATGATACATTCAGTTAGAATAAAACTAATTCCCCATTAATACTACAAAAATGAGCCACCTATGCGTCAATAATGATCCACTTTTATGACTCACAATCACAGAAATGCAACAAATTTTTGTGTCAAACAGTATGTTATGTTATAACAGAGAAGGTTTTAGATACTTTTCCACCTTAGACAATAATATTTCAGGCATTATCCCCCCTTTCGCCCCTCCTTTCCTTGCGTGGATTGTTTTAGGTACCTACTTTTCCACCCTAGGCGATAATATTTTACGCATTATTCTCATCTCATTCTCCTCCCCTTTCCCTGCGTTCACAAATTACGAATGATTTTTTTTCATCTTTTGTCAAATTTTGCTTCTCTAGGGAGTTGCCTAGTTTGTCAATACAGCGCAGAATAGTAAAATATTCTGGGGTCATACAAGTACGTTTCAGTCATACTTCCAAGGTGTTACTATTTTTCAACAAAAGTGACAACTGTACCATATGAATGACAATAACGTAATTGTGACAACTGACGAATAGATTTCCTCATTTTTGGTTGGCTAAAACGGATTCACATTGTGACAATAAACAAAAAAAAAAGAAAAAAAAGAAACCACGTTGGATTTTCACTTTATAGACTGAGAAAAAATTATCGAGACCTGTTTAAATCCATAGACGATATAATAATCGTTTCAGGAGTCAGGAATGTCTGAACGGACTAATCCAAAAATTCAAACAAACTTATTTTAAATAAGTCATTTTTTTAATAGTAGAATCCATCATTTGTATACACACATACCGTACGTGAGAAACAAAAATATTGAAACTAACCAAACAAATTTTCGTTGTTTTCAAGGTCCGAGTTTTCAGACCCCTTCATATTATGTTTTAACGACAACAATTAAAATGAAAACATCGAGTAATGAGTCAGTAAGTCTTGAAATTCAATAAATGCGTAGAATAACTTGGTGGCTTCATAATTACAAAATATGCTTCGGAGTTTAATGAATGCTTATCTTTCCCGCCACTTTTTCCTTTCTGTTATGTAATATAAGAACTCAACATTTATACTCTTCAGTTCTCAAAGTAATAGAATAATATCGCATATAACTCGTGTTGTAAAGGTCGTGATATAATTTTACAAAAATTCTTCGACGTACCTTCAAATATGTCATATAGATGTCGGGCCATTAATCAATAAAGCCGATTAAATAGTTCACCTTAAAACGTAATACTGAATTCTCACGCAGGAATAGGGGCATAAGTTAAAGAGAGGTACGTGATCGGGTACTTATCATTCATAGGGATACTGGTTCTGATGGATGTATATGCTAGTTTAAATTAACAGAAACCGCCGAGCTTTACAAACTAATAATTTTCTACGCTTCTTAGATGGAAAAAGGTATAGTTCCTCTCTGTGGCGTCCATTTAAGACTTTTTGTTTTATGCAATTGAATTCAACCATACTGGAGCTGAATTCTTGTGCAGATGACTAGTCCATTTCAAAAACGTTCGTACCACGAGGTGTTTTACCAGTCCAAGGGTTTTCTCAAATACACTATAAACTGAAAAATGTTTTCCTTAGAAATCAAGCTATTGCAAATCGCATATGTTTTAGCACCTACTCTAAATCGTTAGGTAGGATAAGTACTTCTCAAGGTCTTCGTAATCTAAAAATTGATTAAAACCCAAAAGTGGAACACGCTAATTCATACGCCTAAGACATTTTCGAGCAGCCAAAATTCAGTGTACTTTTGAAAAGAAGATCAAATCATCAGGAGAAGGTTGCTTGATTTTAGTCTCCACAGATTGTATGATTGTAGTTTTCTTTTACTCGATTCATACAGAAAAAAAGCATTGCATAAAAATTTCTAGAAATTTTAGAAACCATTTATAACTTTTTAAATGAATGAGTCATTGCAGCTGATGACATTTAAAATACCTTTCAAAATATGTTTGATAAAAAGAATTATGAACTACAAAGTTTAAGCAGCGAGTACCACACATAAAGTTAAGGATCACCTTGTCACTTTTCTAAAGCAACGTCAAGGGTATCCGATGGATTATTCTAACGGTCTGAATGCTTAAACTTTCTATCCATAACTTACCATAACACCGCTGAGCACATTCTTCACATCCTGCTTTGCCGTTATATGACTTTTGAATATCCTGGACATATCCTCGATTTTCGCGCTAGTAGCTAAATTCTTAGCATTGTCGGTAATGTTTTTCAGTATCATCTGGGTTTAAAAAAAAAATTTTTTTTAAATTAAATTAAGGTTGTATCATGATAACAACAAGCATAGCGATATTTAGCTGACGTTGTGAAGTCGCAGGATTCAGACTAGCCAACACCAGAATATTCCAACTCAAAATAGTGGCCAGTTAGACTAGATACCTTTATGGCGTAGTTACACGCGGTTGAAAAATTCATGTTAGGGCACCATTAGATGTCACAAAATTCGCCAAATTTCTTTCTTTCGCCTCACTTACGCGAATCAACCCTTAGACGTTGAGCAATAAGCACTCGACAGCATAATTTAATTTTTATAAGACAAAATTGACAAGAAAAAATAATTAAAAATTGAATTTACTTACGTTTTTATCGATCATAGGTGGCAGCACAACCTGTTTTTCTAAATTACGCATAACTATTTTCCATAATTCTTTGAGCAGTCTTTTCAGGACAGTCTTCTCGCAGGTTCCTGCGTACAGCGACAATGAACCTGAAACGATAAGCATTAGTAAATCAAAGTAAATTTGAACCAGAAGTTATTTTTCTGAAACAGGACACAATGTGCTATCTATTTGACTGAGATAATGTTACAGATACCCGCTAAAAACGGTTTACATACATTCAAACATGAAGGGATCAACTTAAATTTCACCTCAAGGTGAAGGGTTCCATATACAATTTGGTTTTCGTTTATTATTCTTTTTTTATGAGGGCATCAGTCCTTATTGAGATCCATACAGAGTCTATTTGGAAACAATACCCAATGACTGATCCACCAGGGCTTCACAACGATTGAAGGCAGTTATTTGGCATTGCTGTGATGCCACAAGTAATTATAATGTAGTTATTAACAACATATATACATCCTAAAAATTTCAGTCATTAATATTCGTACAAATCAGAAAATTCACCAGTATCTCTCTTCTTTCAGATTTTAGCACAAAAATGGTTAAATCTGGCCGCTTGAATCGTTTGCATTTGAACATCAGTGCAAACACTTCTTTTGCTGTCAAGTTAGGTCACTCGAAATGAGTGAACACATAGCTGTAGAAGATTCAGGAGACTGAGGAGCGCTCTTCAACATTGCACCTTTAATTAATGCCTAACTTTACGAAGTACATATACCTAGCGTATCTAGCACCGCACGATCAGACCCTCGCATTGAATTTTGACACAAATGTTCTGGTCGATAAACTCCTCAACCTACCATCTAAAAGATCCATCAGCGGCTGTAATACATCGTCGGCATCAGCGGCCACTTGAGCTTTGACCGTTGCTAGAGCCAAATTTACTTGGGCATTCCCTTTCAGCGACAGCAACAAGTCGCCCACCTCCTTCACTCTTACCGAAATTCGTGGTTCCAAGCTGCAATTGAAAATAAAATAAAATTTCGAAGTACTACGATGCGAGAAAGTTGACCAGAGGGGGCAGGAGTTCGGTTGTTGCAGCCGTGCAACAGTTCGAACGATAGGTATACCTGCGCGCAAACTGAACGGCTAATTCGTCCATGGCGACGGCGAGTGTTTGCTGCAAATCATTGAGAATGTTGGCAGCATCTTCTTCCAATTTATTGCCACCCATCGATTCGAACATTTTCTCAAGTTGAACACGTAATTGCTGGATATTGTTCATGAGAATGCACGCCTACGCAGGAGAGCACAAATACACAAAAGAAAAATAATAATAAACACAATTAAAATGTACGACAAAACGAAAAAATATTTATACGCTATTTTTTAGCGATGGTTTTGGGGGAGTAACAAACACACGAGTCGTTATTACATTAATGAATAAACGAGTACCTACGTAGGTAAAAATGTTCTAAGCCATATGATTAATGATATAAACGACGAACAAAGGCCTTCCTTCACAGTGATATCGAAAACTTATCAAAAAGACAAAAGAATATCAAGTTCTATTCAAGCACAAGCAAAATAAATAGTAAGTATAGGTTTAATGAAAAGTTTCCAACAATACTGAGAACAAATTTTACCATACGTGTAAATATAAAAGAAAATCAACATTCAATTTTGGTGTATTTCCTTTTGGTAATGTGGTTTTTTTAGTTTCTTCATATTTCCGCATATTGACGTCCCCGGAGGAGACGACAAACTTAATTTTCTTAGTATTCTATTCTCAACCACAAGCGAACGAATAGCTGAACAAAGGGGCAACCAAGCTTTCTTGAAAAATTCGAGTGCAATGAAATTTAAACTCGAATGAGACAGCCCTAAACTGTTCGTTTTCTCTTGGTTGAATATGAGATCCACATAAACAGCTCACTTCTTTAATAAGAATGTAAAGAGGAATTTGGATGGGCGACAAGAAGTAAATTTGCATTTAATTTTCCTATAAAGCAATTTATGTCATTTCAGATTTTAAACAGCATAACTCAACATGATTTGTTTTAAAAATTTAGTAGAAATGCAAAAACTACAAAAAATAAAAAAAAAATAGAAAACTAGTTCCCTGAAAGTACTCTCGTTAGTTATTTTTGATTTTCAAAACAAAAGCAAAGATTTTGAAACTCCTCTTTAGAAAAAAAAAATTGAATTTACCACTATTGAAGATAGGTAGCTACCCCAACCGCTAAATTTCAACTGGTCTTTTCAAACAACAATGTAGGAACCAATCGAAAAACTATAGGCGCCGACTTCAGTTTTTTTTTGTGTTACAAAAGTTTTTAAATGCAATTTGCAAACGAGTGAAAACTGTTAATTGGAATGAAAAAAATAATTTTAGGATTGGGATAATGAATTTTGAAAGTTGCAGGGCAACACTGAAAATCACTTACGTGTTGCAATTCTACCTCATGGGTCCGTAAGTCGACACGTATGCGAGAAATTTGAATAAAAAAATTTAAAAACAAAATAACTGGAGGAAAACAGAAACAACATTAACTGAATATTATGCGAATACAAAAAACATAAAGGAATATAAATGTCAATCCTCATTGTACAACTTTTCAATTACGATTTTGAGAAAATTTTGAATTACTTAATGGGTATTTTCGTGGAAAAACTGCTGACTGAATTGATGTGCTAACACAACAGGTACGATAAATAACAGTTTGAAGTTTTTACTTTTTTATGCTTTCAAACACTAAGTTGCCTTCAGATTCCTGACAAGAATAACGTTTTTATGACACGAAAAATTTTTAAAATTTATTTCCTACTAAGAATACTTAAATGATTCTGTTATCCGGACAATGCAATATCAAGGAAGTTCATCATCTTCATTTTTTCACACAAATTTTAAATACAATAAAACTGAAGATCAGTTTAGAATTTAGATGAAAACTTAAAGGAGGTTTCTACTTATTCAGAAAATACTAAATTATTTTCAAAAATCAAAGAAATTATGTGTAGCAAAAATTATCAGTAATAGAATGAGCGAAGAGAAAAATCAATTTTTTATCTTATCCGGACCGTCGGAATCCTCACTATTAAAGAAAACTTCATATTATTTTCATATGAAATGACAAAAAAATAATGCGGGTTATTTTTTCTTTTTGTGAAGAATTTCGTTGAAATTCAGGAAGAAGTTGGATGGATTATTGGTTAGAAAAGACATCAGGTATTAACTCATTCTCCTCCCTAATATTCTTGCTCCACTTATTTCAGAATTATATTTTGACGGCGTAACTTATTTAATCGTGAACCATTTTCGTTCAACAGTCGTTGGATTTGTCAAATTTTTGATGACACATTCGAAGACATTCAGCATATTCGAAGCCAATATCATTTTAATTGAAAATAATTTTATTTCGATTAAGATTGCATGAAAAATGACACAATCCCAGAAAAACTATAATCTATGTTTAAATTCACATGGTTAAATGATGCGATCAAAAATAAAAATAGAAATAAAGATTTTCAAAGAAATAAGTGACAATAAAATAAATCGTGATGCGAAGATTAGGTTTATTTACACATTATACGAAATGTAATGCCATTTCCAAATTTTATGGAAACAAAAAACTCCAAGGAAACAAGCAATATAGTAGAATACAGTTTCCGGTTGATTATTTCTAAAATTTTCAGCTATCGTATCATTAATGAAAATCGAAAAAAATGTCAAGGATACCTACTTTTTTTTTTTCACGTAGAATGAATTAAAAAAACAATAAAATGATAAATTACCTAGTCGAAGTAAAGAAAATATTTCTGAATGAGTAACTAAAGTTGGTCGAAAATAATCTTCGAAATTGAAAACTGCTCACCCCACGCTATAAATTATAAATAAAGGCAAAAAGAAGTGAAAAAACAATCCACATCCCATCCCATATCACTTCACCTAACCTTCGATTGTACAACAAAGGCATAGAGAAATGCCTCGGACATATTAACAAAGAAAAAATCCACCTCACTTAGTCTAACCTCCCTCCATCTTGGAAAGCATGACAGAAATCTCCATAATTTAAGGATCAATTTCATTTTATTGAAATTTTTTTCTGACACTTTTGTACTTATTATTCATGCTTCTGCCACTAAAGATTACCGCTTTTGTAAAATACTTTGGTCGATTTTGGCGCAGTTATACAGGAAGTGGCGCTTTTGGTCGGTATGCATTGAACAAAGAGGAAAAAAATAAAGTTTCACATCATCTACAAATGAAACATGCACCAGATAAAGGAAATAAATCGAGGCTATAGATATTCTGTAAATACTTGGACGAATCTTTTGTGAGAAAAATATTAATGGACACGAGTAAAAATTTGTACAGTGAATGTGAGAAAACGAAAACATTGCTCAACGAGCTAAATTAAAAGTTGTGTTCTGACTCGACAGTCGACACCACAAATTTCAGGTACCTATCGAATTTTTGACTACATTTGAATGATTGATTCTTCAAAATTTTCGACTAATAATATTGCAGTAGGTATACAAGGGCGTCAATGTGTTCTCTTTGGCGCAGAAACACGTGACGATGAAAAAAACTGGTTACCAAGGTTACTATAATAGGTAACCACGAAGCCCAAGCTATACACAAAAAGTAAATAGAAATATCAATACGTGAAAATATTTCCATGAGTTTGTTTTACGCGTCAATCAATGAAACTCTTAAGCTTACGATGGTAACTCATAATAGTATTAACGTTGACAGCAGCACAGTTTTAATGAGAGTCGAGAAAACTGAAAATAAAATGAACAATATGGCAACCCGGAGATGGAGGAAATAACATTATACCGACCATACAATCTACGTTAACTGTACTAGAAAAAACAAAAAAATAAAATTACAAGACGATACTTTTAAAATGCCAGACAGACGTAGGGAATACTTGCGAGCAGCAATGAGAAAGAAATTAAGTAGAAAAAGAACATTCAGGTATATAACCGTACAACATGTTTGTAAAACCGGCATTAATAAAAAAAAAAAAAAAAAAAAACCATCGTGTTTTTTCTTTTTCCTAGTAATTAGATCTAGACAACACATAACTATAACATTTTAACATTTCCCAGACTAGGAATAGTTTCAAGCGAAGCCTAAAACAATTTTAGTGTAACTTTGTATAAACAAGGAACGTAAGAGAGGAACAAATGGGCTTCAATTTTTTTCTTCCAATTTGAATGAAATGAACTTGAAAAAAAATTCCCCCAATTTTTAACCAGTAAATTCAGTAAGAGGCATAAGGGATCAGGGTTTGGGGATTAGTAGGTGGGTAAGAAAATGAAATTTAATTGGCATTTAAAATTTCGAACTATTTACTTCAGAAAAAGTAGGTAATATGTATTAATAATATTGATGAAGGAAAAAATGCAAAAAATTTAAGGGCGTAGTTAAGAGAAGCAATGGGGGCGATTGCCCCTCATGATCTAATTATTCAATAATGTATGCAATTGTATTTTTTTCGGAGTAGTGGACTGTTGATCGAGTGGAGAAAGAAAATAAATAGTCAGGGTAGCGAGAAAAAATTTTTTTTTGCTAATCAAAAATACTATAAAAATCTCAAATTTTCCAACTAATAGTTTCAAAATTCCCAACTTTTCGGCTAATGGCCAGTATAAGGGGATTGAGAAATTTAAAAACAGTAAAAAAAAATGAATAATTCATTATACTATCCATTTTGTTTCGTTTTCGACAATTTCATTATTTCAGTGAATAATATATACCTACTTACAGTCCAAATTCCAAAATTTCGACAAAAAAAATTAAAAAAATTAAAAATTGTTCTTTTATTTGCCAAGTTTTTGCGTCAGGACAAGTGTAACATCGAACACCGGGTCAGCACCAGGTTAATATGAGGTTAACTCAAACAACTGGACAGCATTAAGAAAATGTTGATTCAAAAAGAAGGCCAAAATATAACACCGTTGACACCTTACTACCTCATCACTGATAACAGCGATCTCTTACCCGCATCAGCTTGTAAATACAACATTCTGCCCTTGCCCTGATTTCCTATACCTACTCAACGAGCAAGTGTAAGATTTGCTGTCCTGAGTTACCCTCAATATTACCCTCATGTACAAAAAGAATACTACTTGACACTGGGAGTAACACCAAGGGTTGAAAGTGTTGATTTTTGTGGCTAATAGAACAGATCTATTTATAGTTGGCGCATGCTTATAGAATTTAGGAAACAATTTTGCTTCAATAATTTTGGTTGTCTTTACGTTTAATCGGTTTATTACAACGATGTACGTTTGTATGCACATACTAGGCTCAGGCTCACTTGTAGAAAACCAGTTTTATCATCTCAAAGAATGCTTTCAGTTTTTATCTATCAGTTCACAGTGAGTGAATAAGTACTTAGGCGAAAAACTTTCTTATTGATCAATGGCAAAATTGGAACTTTTGATCAATTAATAATTCAGAAAGAGCATTATCAATTGGCTGTGTTTTTAGAATTAATGATTGTACTTTATTCAAGAAAATACTATTTTTTCTTACACTTTGATACATAAATATATCTCTTAAATGCACGGGTGAATAGTTTCAACTTTTGTGAATTCAACATTCGCGATAACATTCAAAAATATATCCCACGTGACTGTTGAGGGGTAACTGTAAATTCAGAAATAGACTACCCTTTCCTATGTATATCACAATACACCCTAATTAGTGGATTGAGCTTCAAGTTTATATCATAAAATAAACTACTAAGGACAGATTTATTGTACTTGAATTCCATCTGTGGAAGTGACGAGTCGATGATGAAATTTATTTTAGAAAAATCTGACTGTGGGGACTCTCCCATATGAGGTATAGGGGCTCGGACCCCTCGACAACAGTTGCCGCCCCAAAGGGCAGGCAAACAATCGTCCTTGTGACGTTAAATACACAAAATACGTTCGATCGTAATTACCTGTACGTACTTGCAGTTAATGTACGAGTACCAAATCATGACACAATAAGATGATGTCACGATTCGTATACGAACCAGCCAGCCATCTCTTATCTCAATAGGGGATGATGCGACCTGGCCGCCCTCACCGACGTACGTATTATCTTACATATGTGTGTTTGTGTGCGTGTAAATAAGCCATATATAAACCACCCGAACTGGCTCTAAAATCGCCAGTGTTCGTCTTGGTTTTGGCTTACCCGTACTTATGTACAAAGTGGTTGAACACGCTTAAATTCTGTAGAATTTCCTTCTGGTGAGAATATCTCTCACGACAAGGTATTCCACACTGACCTTGACAAATAATGATAAAAGGTCCATAGAATAGGAACGTGAAGTATATAAATTAATATAAAGCACAAATTTATTGAAAATTTTCTTGTTAATCACAAAAAATTAAATTATTTTAGAGAAAAATTTTATATATTGAAATGTCCTCTAATCCATTAAGAGAGAATTCATTTATAAACATCAACTGTAATTGAGTCAACCTTTCACTAGTTTACCATCAGCATCAGTAAGATAGAACTCAATCCTCATTATACATTCAATGGATAAGTATTGAAAATTTCCCTATTTGAATTAAAATTTTAATAGCATCTATGTGATATGTCAGCCCCTTCAAATTACAGGATAGACAAACCAAAGTGTATGATCGCCAATTTTTTTACTTTACACGTTCTTGATTATTGGTGTTACTTATCAAACACCGTGCATATTTTGGCGAACACAATTTAAGAAAAATCATATTGATTAGGTAAGGACAAAGAATTTAATTGGAATCTTGTCTGTTTATGTGAGCTCTTGCCAACAGGAAAATAATGAATTTTCCAAGTCGGTGCAACCATAACCAATCAAAAGTGGATAGAAGAAAAATAATATTGCTCTCCCTAGTGTACACTATGATATGATAGTCTGTTACGATAGTTAATGTCATCTAATCACTAACAGGAGAGTACTCCACACTATCACACAGCAGGCCACACTATCGTGCTAGTACTATTGTGACAGTACTATCAGAGTGTACACCAAACTTTATTAAACTATGAAAACAAGCGATTAAAAAGAAATAAAATTACTTTCTATAATTTTCAAGCCAGAAGCGCAATGGATGATGAAGTAATCCAGTGAATCGAGTAAAAAAAGAGAATCACCAGAGAGGGTTATAACCATATTATATATTTACAAAAACCGTTTTTTAGGTTGTATTATTTTTCTTTTTATTATTTCTTGAGGAAGTTATTAATTTTATCAAATTCTAGAATTCAGTACTATATGATATCTCAAATTTTCATTTATTGTATTTAATAAATAAATAATTTTTTTATGGAAATTCATTAAAAGTTCAGTAATTTTTTAGCTCTAATACATTACAAACCATAAGCAGTAAGTGTTGCTTTTGAACCCTTTTAATTACAGAAGATGATTTGAAATTTTAGCAAAATTAAAATTTTGGTATTGGCAGGCAACGACAAAATTCAAGCCCAAGGGAAAAAAAATTTATGGGCCTTCTAAAAAACTGAAAACTGCAATTATGTTCAAGTGGAGTATACAGGATCTATTTGTGTGAGGGGTTGCACAATACTGGGGAAGCCTATTTTGCGAGCGGAGTGACCGAAAAAAATTTTGTAAGGGTTTTTCAGCATATTTTCCATGAAAATCTACATATTTTTTTCTTTATTTTGAGAATGTCGAGCAGCTGAAATTCCAGACCCGCGGGAATCCCCTTCCCCCTCTCATCAGGCCTGCGATATTCTACTACATATATTAAAAATATATTTAGCTCGATGGTGTCTCCCTAGGGCAGATTACGTGTGTAGCCTACGCGCTACAGAGTATACTTTCATGATTTTGTTGAAAAACAATGGGTACACGGCATATATATTCTCGAGAAATTTGAGAATAAAAGAAAATTGTTAAAAAAATGATCTAAGATTGATTTTTGCTACCAATTTTTTGATGGAGTTTTGTTTATTTTGTGAAAGAAACATTGAAAAAATGTCTTTCTATAATTTTATTTCTTGTCACTGACACACACACATACGCTCCCATTCACCAAAACAAAAATATGAAATACCCAGGCCATGGTCAGGCACTCAACAGCTGTTAGTATACTCTCAAAACAAAGATGAGAAAACTACGAACTTTGCCTTTTCTAATAGTAGAATAGACCATTTCATCTGATTAAATAATTACTTTTTTAATGTATTTTCAAAAGAAAAATACAACTATTGCATTTAGTGCAATGACGGGACCTGTGGAAAAGTACCAATTCTGAGTCGTAGATCACAAATATATACGTCACTCAAATTCTTTTGTACACAATGTATATATATGTAAAAGTACAAGATTCGTATACTTTTAGCATATCTACATTTTCGCCTATATAATTTTATTTAATATCACGCACTCGTAATTTACTTTGTTTATTCATGATTTTTGTATCTTCTCGAATCTCTTTGTTGATGGATGACAAAGTTATTTGGCCGTTTATAACCTGCATTCCGTATACTGTATTTTACCTCATTCACCTATGTAAACCTTTCATTAATTCATTCATATTCTTACTTTAGCGACAGAAGGACATATTTTTATTTTTGTTTTGCTGTACAAGATTTAAACTTGAAATTTCTAATTTCATTTTTTGTATCTCATCGTTTTATTGTTCGTGAATTAAAGTTCAATGTATTGCGCATTAAAATTCGTGTTGTGTGTTGCTTATTTCTGCAAATTAGCCAAATTTCAAGCGACAAAGCAAAACGCTTTCATATAATTATATATTTCCACTTTTTGGGAGTCTAAGGAGCCTCCGCTGTTTGATCTATGACAATAAAACTCGGAAGCTTTCATGGGCTACACATTCGTTATAAAATTTTTGAAATTAGTCTGCTAATTTCGGAGGAAAGGGTTCTCAAAATGTTGCAAACCCATCATGTTGTCATCACGATAACTCCCGTAAATTAAAAGATTTTGGGTTGAAATTTTAATAACAGTTGGACATAATTAAGGAATGGTTTGGTAGGTACTGAATTTAAGCGAAATCGGTCCACTTGTTTTCGAATGGCAGCCATTACAAAATTTGACACTTTTAGATGCGCGGCAGAGATATTTCTGGTTCAAATGTTTTATAAAAAAAAGATTGTCGAGTGGAAAATGTTGATTCTAGACACGATAATCAAGTGAGTCAATCAGCTTTGCGAAAGAGAAAATCTAAACTTCTGTACCTACGTGTTGATTGTCAGCGAAAGCAATTTGGGACACTTGTATTCACGCGCATTTAGCAAGTTTCTGTTATCAGTGATTCAGTATCTTTCGTACTTACAATTCTTTCATCTTCGACGATTTGCGGAAATTCTTCCTTCACAATATTCACATAGGCGACCAAAACCTTTACGATAGTTTTGGCAAAGCGTTTCATGTAACGTTTCCAAATTTCTGGATCCGGGCATTCGAGTTTCGATACGACATCAAAACACTGCGTCAACTGCGTGAATACGTCGACGACTGAATTCGAGAAAAGGGCATGCTCCGAACTCCTTTGGAACTGCCAAAAAAAAAAAAAAAAAAAAAGATAGATATAGGTTAAAATTTTTAAAAACGAGTGAAAAATTTTCAAAATTTACATCAGTTCAATAATAATATTCTTTCATTGTTGCACGTGACGCACAGTGACGCTGCATAGTTTTCGAAAAATTAATTTCTCACCCAAACACAGTCTATAAATACGAATATAGCCTACGCTTCAGGTATTACATTTTCTTCAGTGATCAGAAAAAAGCTATCATCGAAAAAAATTTTTTCTTGAGCTACTTTCTCAGATTTGAGAAGTTTTCACAAAAAAATATAAAAAAAGAAAGTGTCGAAATAAATTTCTTCGGCATTCGTTGCTAATAGTATGTATAGGTTGACTCTTAAATTCGTTGGAAAACGAAACTCTTTCGGATAAATTTTGTTCTAAGAAAGATAACATGACGGATCACATATTTTAAGCTACTCTATGAGTGGCAAAAAAAAGAAAGAAAAAGAATCGGCCGTTGTACTCCAGTCAGCAATAATAATCATTTGGGGAAGAATAAATTAAAAATTATCCTAAAACATCACGCCGTCGTACCTCAATAAAAAAACATTCTGGTAGCAGAGCATATAAACTGAATAAAGAATATAAAAATATAAAATAGTCCCTTCTTAGGTCTTTATTACTCTCAAAGGATGACTGCAAGAATTATTCTCACTACTTAAGAAATATTTAAGTACTCAATATTTTTCGGTATCCAAGTATTAGTCAGACCATTTCTTATGAAGATATTTCATCAGGAGCCACAGATGTACTCTTTTTTAGAGTATTTACTAATTTTTTGGAGAAAAAAAAAAAACTCTTTTTGGTCCAAAATGGGTACTTGACTCTCTTTTTGATTTTCACATACCTTCTATTAGTACATGAATTTTTACCAAAAACTATTTTTTCAATTTTTTTTTACTTGTCAATTTCGTAATTTCTCCATAAACTTTTTTCCTCTGAAAACAATATGCGCACCCTGTACCTAATAAGTACATCACAACTGTTCTTGTTTCTCCTTAATTCTCGTTGTAAGGATGTTTTCTGAGAATCTTCATCAAACTTTAACAGCAAATAATACACCTTATAAGACAAACAAAAAATGTTTAATAAATAATTATAAGTCCTGTTCTCAACGGTTAACGAGCGAGGAATACTGAAAGCATGACATTAGGAAATCTGCTTCAAAATAATTAAAATTATTCGTCTATGTAGACTTCACTTTTATTAACTTTACAATGAATTCGAAGAATAAGGCCAATATTTTGGATTTTTATGACAACTTTGGGAACACTTAACACTATTGCTATACAATACAGAACAAATTTTAAGAAGTCATTTTTTGTTCCTTGTGGCGAGTTCTACGCGTCCACGTAGTTGAATAACAACTTTATAGTAAATTTCTTTATGTCACGCTTTTAGTATAACTATTTTCTAAACCATTGAGAATAAGACATAATGTACAATAATTTATTTAGTTTATTAAATGTTGTTAATTTGTGTTGAGATGTACTATCTTGTATCCACTGTAAAAGTTCGTCGGTGGGGAGGTTTTTAATAAACACACTATAAGTAAGGATAAGTCTATGCCAACTTGAAATAAATTTCGTGATTATTTTCTCAACGGCCTGTCACATCATCTCCTTTCTTTGGGACTCCAAATGAGGGAATTTTTGCAACATCTTTCTAATTTCTTTGTTCATTACGGGAATACTACGTTTTTGAAGGGATAGATTTCGAATTTTTTATTTATTTTTCCGCTTAGCGAATACAAAGGTGGACACATCATGTTATTTTTGTCGTGATCCAAAGGAATGGATCATTGTTTTTGGCCATCATGATAAATACTTTCTGAGCCAATTTAATTTTTCACTATCGAATCTCTTTTCGATACCACTTTTTGCATGTTTTTTTCAAATACTTTATTAGAGCTGCTAAAATCAAAAAAATTAAGTTAAATCCGAATTCAGACCACATAAAATGCAGAATGGTCTCCAACTGAATTGTGCCTTAAGTACACCCAATAAATAAATAAAACAAATTGTAAATTTAAATTCGATTTGTCACATTTATTTGTGAGTTTATACAGCAACATAAGACGAAATGATTGAATCGGAAGTTGGAAGAAGAAAACAAGTTCAGAAAATATGTTCCATCCATTGTGTACGGAGTAGGGAAGAACGTATATTCTATAAACTGGTTTTACTGCTTTCTAATATCTGACCGATGCATCTGTCTTTCGAGAAATAATTTCTAAAAAGCTCCTCAATTTTATAACTCGATTTTTCAACAATTCTTCCGTAAGCACTAATTGACATAGGCCCAAATAGGGAGTGGACGGAGGACTTTTATTTGCGAAAATTTTAATTAACTTAAAATTTTTTTTTTCTTTTATTCGCCAACAAATTACTAAAAAAAATATCGAAAAATCTCGCGAAATGTAAATTGTATTAAATTGATAACCTTTTATTTTCTTTTTTTGTTTTCTTCGTTTGTTAAGTGGGGCCGTCTACTCCAAAAAAATCAATTTTAAACCCTATTTGCGCCTATGCTGATTGGTTCTTTCCAAATTAGAATGAAGCTGTCAGAATGTATACTCGAATATCAGATTTATATTTAGCGAATCACGACTGATAAAATTCAATAGGTCCTGCAAATTAATTTTATAGTAATTTTTCTTGCAATTTTTTTCTACTCCCTTTCCTGTTTCTAAATCATCAACAATTACAGGCTCCTGTAATGTTAAGTTCAAGAAAGTACATAATAAAACAGCGCAAACAGAAACAATTTTAAGTTCTTGCATTATACAGCGCGAAGAGATTGTTCTCCCTCCTCTTTTGTTTTGGTATATTAATATTAATCTTGTTCCAGAGTCGAGAACACCTCTTCATAAATAGCGTAGAAGAGTTTAACTAAGATCTATAGTTTTTCCAGTGATTGCATCAAGGGCGTATATAAGGAGATGGTTCTGGGGGTCTGAACTTCCCCTTATATAAAAAAAAAAAGGCTGGACTCCTAAAAATTGTGTTTTTTTGTCAGTTTTAGTAACTTTTGTTTGGGGGGATCAGAAGAGGTCACTGAGAATGTGTGGACCCCTCCCTTCAGATGGAGCTATATATTAGCCCTTAGACTGTATTTTGTACCCCATTATCTAAAATTCTTCATCAAGTATTCTAAAAACGTAGGTCTGTTTGTATATTCGGTTTCGAGGTCTGAAATTACGATCCTGAAGTAGTATCTATCAATTTTAGAAATTCTGAATCTGTTTGTTTATTCACTTGAGTTAGGTGGGCGCGAAAACAATGTGTTGAAAATTTTAACGTGAAATTTTTATTGACGAAAAAATATGCTTTAGACTGAATCCGTTGAGGGGCTAAGATCTTTCAAAATCTGGTAAAACCTTCAGAAAAAAAATCGAAAAAAATAGCAAAACAATTTACTTAGTACCATTTGAAAACAAAAAATTAAATACAGAAGCTTGAGCGGCCCTAGAAGTTTTATCCTAGCTTCGTCTCGGGGATCTGCCTATTAGAACCTCAGAAAATTCATTTTCCATTATTAATCGTCCTTTTTTGGTATACCAAGACTACATCGAAACAAAAATGTAGTATCAGTCAGTATTCTTCGTTTTTTCTGTCTGAAATTTAGATATCGGAGTAAGTGACGATATCTGCCAGTCTTGAAAATTAGCCCTTCTATCAGTCCGTTTGTGTTGACCTAAATACGGCTGAATTTTTCATGGTGAAATTTTGATTTATGAAAACAGAAGTTTCCAAAAATGCTCTGCATTATATTCCATTCAGATCTCTGCAAATAAGAATCTGAGAAAATATAATTTCCCTTTAAATACATCATTGGTTCATCATTTTCCATACTCATCCTTTTGTTAGGTTCAGGGAACTTTGACCAGCAGGTAAACCCAGATTGATTTCATTTACGTAATTATTACTAATTCGTTAAAATTTAACGTGCTACCTTTTTCTATCACATTTAGTAAAATGGATTGCGATATATTTTGTGTATTAATCTCCTAAATAAAAACGCAAGCGAAGCCGCAAATAAAGGTCGGTTAAAGTAATAAAAAAAATAAAAAAAAATAATGAGAGTTTTTGCCATTTCGCAACACAGTGCGACATACGATTCGAGAGACTCTGACACTCCGTTCTCATTAGAGTCTGATGCTGATGCATCCAGCAAACAAAGTTTTTATGATACAATGGGCTGTGGCCAGAGCCTACTAGCATACATACCCCATCTTTTTTATCACGATTGAAGGCACCATGCAAGTACTCCAACGACACGTCATCGTTTTCGTTTAACCACTGCATGACAAATGGCTCGAACCAGGACGGATACTCAGGAACTGAATCCTTATACGGAGGAGCGTCTTTCACGTAGTTCGCGTACAGCCATTTTACTTTGAAATGCAAATTCATGTACGCGGACGACTTGCACAGCCTATGAGTTTCGTGTTCTTCTAAAGCGTATTTCATGTCGACGGCGAAGAAACTCCACATCGTTGACGCGGACAGCTGAGTCACCAAAAACAAAAACACGTGTGATCATTAAAAGAGTATCAACGGCGGTATCTGAAGAGTGAAGTGAATTTAAATTGCGTTGAACATTTGGTGTACGACATTCATCAAACTTCTGTCATGGAAACGACCTTACGTGACTGAAGAAAAGGATTTTTTCAAACGAGATGCCGTAACTTCAAAACTTGAAAATTCCAGCAAACTTGGCAGGAACTTATAAGAGAGGTTGGAAGAGACCGAATTTTTACCAAAATATCCAACATAAAGTAAAGGAATATAGCCAACAGCGAGAAATTGTGACTGTTAGCCACGAAAAATAACGTATTGCGAGTATATAGTTTCGTATAAAAATCAACTAGAGCGAGAAGAGATGCAGACATAGTTCTGGTATACCGCCAAAAACCATCATATTCACATCAAAACACGTTCGCATGTTAAACGGTTGATTAAAATTTGAGTTGGAGTTTAGCAAGTAGTGTCATGCTAAAAAGCTTGTTCTGTGAGCTGAAACGGTGTTGTCTTCGGACCACACCGTCGAAAGCGTTGATAGACCTTTACCTATTTTTAATAATAATAATAATAATAATTTAGTGGAGGAACTGTTGGCTGAAATGGAGCTGTCTGATAATGACAGTTCCGATGAAAGCGTATACGGACTTTCACCTAGTTTTAAAGATAATATTAAGGACCAAAAAAATTTAGCTTTAAGCGTATTCCATGCAGAGGCTATGTCGCCTCTATTTAATTTTAGTAGCATGCCTAGTCTAAGTCCTGTAAATATGAACATTCCTGTGGATCCACCTTCCTAAATGCCCGTGTTAACCCCCAATAAACGTGTGAAGGCTGTTGTGCGAAATATTTTCCCCGATGTCTCGGTTGTTGAGAGTGTGGCCGAAAGTGTTGTTGTTGCGACCATTGACGTTGAGAGTGTAGTTGAGAGTGTTGTTGCGGGTGTTAGCGTCGTTGCCACCCCTGACTGACCATATGCCAAGAAAAATATTAAAATGAGCAAACCCCCGAAAAAGTCAAGAAAAACGAAGAATGCTGCTGCTGTTGAGAAGGAGACCAATTTGTGCGATATTTTCCCATTCAAGTATGAGTTTTTGCCACGACATTGTGCCACACCTCGAGTTTGTAAAGTGAAGACACCCTTCTTCTTACCTAAATTGGGGGCTATTTCCCCGTTTAAAAAATCATTCTTCACCCAGTTAACTCCGTACAATGATCGTGATCTGAGGTGTGCGTTGTACGAGTTGAAGCAGTTGTTGGATCGTGTGTCCCGGCCAAAATTACCTCTTGACCCTCCTGCCTCTTTGGACAAGCAAAGTGTGTTGAGAAAGGTTTACTTCGGAGGTGCTGGTGGTGGTGGTGGTGATGGTGGTGGTAGTGGTAGCGGGGTGGTGATGGGACTCGGTGAAATGTTTCCTTTTGGCAATGAAATATTTTCTTGTGAGTGTGTCGATGGAGGGAATGTGGGTAATGTTTTCCCGTTTCATGGGGATGTTATCGTTTCACAGCGTAAACGTCCCCAGTTAAAATTTATCAATATTTGGGAAATCAATCAACAGTACATACCGAAATTTCAAAATTATATTCTGGACTACAAAATCCAGTTAAAAAAAATCTCCCCCAAATGACGGATGGCGATCTCATCACCAAAGCACTCGACGAGATGATCACCTATGGTAAGATGAAAACCAAATGGCGACAGGGGGATAAAATGAATATCGTGGTGAGTAATGCGAAATTTAACAACCCCATCTCTACGGGGTACGCTTGTAACGATATGATGAAAAACTAAAAGAAAAAGTAACTCAAATTCTAACTTCTGACGAAAGTGTTGTTCTGACTGAATACATTTTCACCTTACACGTAGTCAACATGCTGCGTGGTTCAAAACCCAAAAAAATACTGAACTTGGCCACCGACAAACATTTGAAACGCTGCATACTGCGCATTCAAAATAACGATAAGTTGTGTGCCCCACGGGCCATCATTACTGCCATGTCCTACCACACTAACGAGATTGGCGGACGTATACTGAGTGCAGCCGACATAGTCAACTTGCACAAAGGACGTAACATACAGACTGACATGGCTATGGAGTTGTGCCTGCAGATTGACACTTACGACGAGTTTGCCGAAGGATTTACTTTGGAGGATATCTGGACCTGCGAAGAAATACTTAAAATGCAAATAAAAGTCATTGACGCGCAAAACTTCAACGGTTTACTGTATCGCAATGCCATCGAACAACCAATCGTACTTTACCTGTACAAGGATGGAAACCATTTCGACGTGATCACCAAAATGACTTCTTTCCTGGGTGCGTTGTACTATTGTGAAAAGTGCGACAAACTGTACCAAAACAAAAATGCTCACCACTGTCGACCAAAACCCGGTGCAGTGTGTAACCTGTGTATGAAGGCCGAGCATCCTTCCTACACTAAAGATAAGATTTTTTGTACTAATTGTAATCGTTATTGTTTTAATTGCGAGTGTTTAAACGATTATAGTAATAGTATTTGTGCCACAGTGTTCAAGTGTCCCAAGTGTTGTCTTATAATTCGTCGTAGTTTGTTTTTGTCGCATATGTGTGGTTACGTGAAGTGTCTTAATTGTAAGGAAGTGGTGTTGAAAAAAAATCATCAGTGTTACATGGTGTTGAAACTGCCAAAGGTGGCCGGTGCAGTGCGGGGTGTAAAAAGTGTTTGGCAGGCAGCACAGTCATCAACCGGAAGTGCAGTTACACGGAGCAGTACATCTTCTTCAACTACGAAGCGCAGCAGGAAACCGGGATCTATACGCCGAATTTGATCATCGCACACGACTTTTCAGATGAGAAATTTACGTTTAACAGTAACGACGCCTTTTGCCGGTGGTTAATCAGTCCCGAGCATAACGGCTATACAGCCATTGCCCACTACGCCAAAGGGTACGATTCGCAGTTCATCATGCAGTACCTGGTTGCCAACACCATTAAACCGAACGTCATTTGCAACGGTTCCAAATTAATGATGTTAGAAATCCCGCACATCGGTTTGAAAATCATCGACAGTCATAATTTTGTGGCCAGTTCTCTTAGTGCCTTCCCCAAAACTTTTGGTCTGACCGAGTTGAAAAAAGGTTATTTCCCCCACCTGTTCAACACCAATCTGCAGCCACACACCATCGGAGTCGTAGAGGAAAGGTTCGAGGACCGCTATTTGAAACAGTCTATTTCGTGGTTGGGTTCATTCCAAAATCCCCTCATTTGACACACTCTCAACGGCAGGGAAGTAGAAATTTGCTGTGCTCGGGTGGACAGCTACGACGAGAGTACAAAAACCGTGTACCAGTATCACGGTTGCTTCTGGTACGGATGCTCTCGCTGCTTTTGCCCCTATTTCATCAATAATATGAAAAAAGAAATGATGGAAGATTTGTTGCAAAAGACGGTCAACTGGACAAGTCAGTTGGAGTGGGATGGGTATACGATGGTTGAAAAGTGGGAATGTCAGTGGGCTAAGACCAAGGAGTATAGGAAGTTTGTCAAGGAGGGGGAGATAGTCGAACCGTTGAATCCTCGTGACGCTCTTTTTGGTGGCCGGGTGGAAGTGTTCAAGTTAAAAAAAGAAGTCGAGCCCGAGGATAGTGTGAAAATCAAGTATGCCCACGATGTCAGCCTGTACCCTAGCGTTATGTTCTACGATAATTATACGGTAGGCCACCTGTTCAAAACGTTCAGACCATCCAAACACAACCCCACCTGGTACGGTTTGATCAAGTGCAAAGTCGAAGCACCTTGTAATCTCTACATCCCCCTGCTGCCTGTCAAAGTGAAAATGGCCAAGGCAGATAAGCTATTAATTCCCCTCTGTTTGAAGTGTGCCAAAAAACAGCAAAGTGTTTGCGATCATGCCAGCTCCAAAAGGCAGTTTATCGGCACATGGAGTACGATCGAGGTGAATGAAGCCATAGCCCGGGGATACAAAATTGTTGAAATTTACGAAGTGTGGGATTTTGAGAAAAGTAATAAATTGTGGAAGGGGTACATCAGTGATTTTTCTAAAATTAAATTGGAAACCAGCCCGCACACCTATCCCTCCAAAGAAGCCTACGCCCGGGATATTAAGGAGAAAATGGGTATTGTTTTGGACTTGGAAAAAATTGAAGAGAATCCGGGTAAACGTGCAGTTTCGAAATTTTGTTTGAATTCGCTGTGGGGTAAGTTTGGTCAATGGCAAAACATGTCTACCACCGAGTTTGTCACCGATGCGTTCCGTTTCTACGAGATTTTACTCGATGATCGGTTGCGAGACATCTCCGTCATCTACATCACCGACGAAATGGTCCAGGTCAACTACAAGTACAAGGAGACGTACGTGAAAAATAACTAAAGCACTAATATTTTTGTTGCCATCTCCACGACCACCAACGCTCAACTTCGGCTATACGAGAAGTTGGCTATTATCAACAAAAATGTGTTGTACTGCGATACGGACAGCATAGTTTACCTGGATGAGGGTGTCAATAATATCAAATACGGCAACATGTTAGCTCAGTGGACCGACGAGTTGGGAGGCGGGTACATAAAAAAATGGCTAGCCACCGGGCAAAAATCGTACTATTATGGAACTGATTAGGGCAAAGTGACCACTAAAGTTAAAGGTTTCACCCTCCACCATAAGAACGCCTTCCATATCAACGGCGAGTCCATGCAGAGTCTAATAGAGGGGGCTATCCCAAGTATTACCATCACCGATCGCCAAATCACCCGAGAACCGATAACCAAACAACTCACCAATAAAAATCTGACTAAAACGTTTTCATTTGGCTTTGATAAATGTTTGATTGGCGATAACTACGATACAGTGCCATATGGTTACGTTCCGTAGACAGTTGGTGGGTTGGTTGGTTGGTTGGATGGGTGGTTACATGGTTGTGATGGGTGGTTGGATGGTTGTGATGGGTGGTTGGATGGTTGCAATGGCGGTGGTGGTGCGTACGCATATCTATAAATAAAAGTATTATAGGACAAAATTCATCACTTTTTTGTTTTTGCAATGGCTAACATTATCGAAAGTTTCGAGTACTTTGATTACAAGCACCGAATTCGGCTAATTTGAACAACGACAATGGTGATTTCTCCATCACGGTGCACAACGAAGATTTGATTACCCACCCCAACAAGAGTGTGCTGGAGTTGCACAGCAAGGTAACCGTTACGAAAGAGGATGGCACGTCGTTGGCAAACATAGATTTAGAAAAATTGTTTGTCTGCAGAGGTGGTGGTTGGCTGAACATGTTCGAACGGATCAACTTTTACGTGGGTGACAACAAAATTGACACTGTGCGCAAACCCAGAATTGTGGGGTTGATGAAAGGGTTGGTCTCCTTCGAAACGGATAAACAATTTTGCAACGCAGGTTGGGACTACGACGTTGGTATCGACGAACGTAATACTCTCAACAGAGACGGCCATTTCCACGTTATGATCCCGATGTCTATTGTGATGGGATTTTTCGAAGACCACCTCAGTTTCATCTACAATATGAGCCAAAAACAGGTGTTGTATAAGTCGGCCAATGGCGTTAGCAACGTATTCCAAATGCTAGGTGATTACAACAAGCACACCGTCAGGGTGGATCTTTGCGACATTGTCTTCAAAATGCCGCATGTGAAATTCACTCTGGAACACGCTACCAAAATATGCAATGAAATTGCTAAAAATTGCAAGTACGAACTGAAGTACCAACGGTGGCTTTACACCAGCATTTCACCCTCTTCCGGCACCGATTTCCCTTGGGACATACCTGTCTGTTATTCGAAGACAAAGTACCTTTTGATCTCCTTCCAGACAGCCTGATCAAACGATATCGCCGCCAACTCGTCGGTATTTGATTTTTGCGATTTGGAAAATTGTCAGGTTCTGCTCAACAATAATCGCTACTATCCACACGAACGTTTGAATATGAACATCGCCGAGTACAAGTGCGGCACGCTGTATTTCATGTACAAAAGCTTCAAAGCATCGTACTACAGCCGCGACGACGATTGCACACTGCCCTTACTCAGCTACGAGGATTTCATTACCCGAAACCCGATAATTGCCATTGATTGTTCGCACCAACCCAACATCCTGAAAGAATCTTTGATCAATTTGAAAATATTTTTCATGTGGCGACGACCGTTACCCACTAACACCATCATCCACTGTGTCACCATTGTCAACGACAAAGCCATCTACAGTCCGCTGACAAAAAACGTTTTCCACTGTTAGGCAGGCCCCCCCTCACCGACGGTTGTGTTTCACTCGCCGATGAGAAAAAGTATATATATATAAGTAGGGTGGGGACGAAACGGCAGGACAGTATTTATTGTTGTTGCTGTTGTTACTATTTTGCTCTCGCATTATGGCTATTTTGGTGATCGATTATCAGGCATTGTTGCCGGGCATTGTGAAAGAAGTGGCAATTGTCGACATTACGTCGAACTTCGAACAACATTTTCTGGCTTCACCACCCACTCCACTCAACACGTATTTGTCGGGTGAGCGTCGTACCGTCGAGTACACTTTTCGATTTGTTCACGGCATTCCGTGGTCAAGTGGCTACTTCCCGCTGCCGGATGTCGAGTCCGCCCTGTGCAAGGCAATCAACGATGCCACACTCATCTACATCAAAGGGTTGGACCGGGTAAACTTTCTTTTAGACTTGTCCGGATGTGCTACCGAGAAAATTGTAGATCTCGACGAATTTCCGGGCATTAGTAAGACATCGCAGAAGACACCGTTCTTCCGCTGCAAATACGGCCATCCACGTCACAACAAAATGAAATGCGCTTTAGAACAGGCTATCAGGTATCGGGATTATCTTAGGGAAAATTATTACTACAAAGAGGGTATCAGTGACTACAATTATTGGGGTTGATGATGTTGCTGCTGCTGCTGCCACTACTACTGAAAACAGTCTTTTTCAAGACTAACCCCATCGCGAAGGGTGTAAAAACTATATTAAGGAGAATTTCAAATACTTTTTCAGATTTTGTGTGAGTGTGTGAAAATGGAATTTCATATTTCAGTCAACGATGTGCAGTCTGTAATATGGCGAGAGTATCACGACGGTATACGCTTTGATAAAGTGTACCAGGTAGGTTTGTCCAGTTTTGTTACGCATAACAACATTTTCAACATTACCAAATGTAATAACAGGTTGACATTCGTACATCATGAAAAAATTAAAATGCCTACGGTCGGTGTTGGTGTCACCGAGGATGGTGCTAAAGAAATAGTGTCATCATCTTTGAAAAAAATGTACGAGTACGATGTTGTTGTATGTGGTGCACCATCAAAACCATCACAACCACCACCACCAGCATCGTTGAAACGGGGCAAGAGAAATGTCAACAATGTTTGATTGGATATTTTGGCTGATGAGAATGAAAATGTCACTGTTGACGACGACCAATGAAATGTGATCAGGAGTGTTTTTGAGATACCGCCGGGTATTTACACAGTCGATGATATGGCCACTTACTTGAGTGCAAATGTACCCGCTACCAAAAAATTCTGGATGTACATGAATAAGAATACGAGAAAAGTTGAAATGGGCGGCACTGTTCACGTTGATTTCACTCCCTTGACATCCATAGGTCCGACTTTAGGATTTGAACGGCGTTTGTACAAGAAAAATGATCACCACAGTTCCCCGCACCCACCCGACATATTTTCTATAAATATGATATGTATACGGTGCAATTTAGTAAAAAGTAATGTCGAAGATACGCGTCTCAACAGCGACACTATCTACAAAATTCCTTTGAACATTGAACCAAGTGAAAAAATGTTGTCGTCTGTGGCGTCGGTGGCATCATCATCATCATCATCATCATCATCATCAACCTCTTCGACCAACATCTCGTCGTGTAGCAGCCGACAAAAATTGACAATGTCATCATCATCATCAATAAAATTGTTGTCGGCTGCTACAACCGTTAGTTTTGGCTGCTGTTTTTGTTGTTGTTGCTGCCATTTTTCCTGTCGCTGCTGCAAACGCCGTCGCTTCGTGAAACAATTGCGGTGACCTGGGTCGCACACCCACTACTGTCGATGACGACGATGATGAAGGTGATAGTGATGGTGGTGATGGTGGTGCCAATGATGACGACGTCCGTGGCCGCAGTGACCGCGTCATCATTGACGACAACGGCGACGACGATGATGCTGATGACGACGGCAATGACGGGCGTGTTTGCGGTTGTCCAAGGGGGCAACATGGACCCTCAGTGGCGTGAACTATGTGCCCTGGAAAGTTACAACGTGGTTGTCCAAAAAGAAGAGAGCCGCAAACATAACCGCCATTAGCACGGAGGTCAGCACACCCGTCACACGCACAGTCTCCCATCGGGTTCATATCACACACGAAAATTAAAACAAAATTGGAAAAAATTACACGAAAAAATGACAGCAAGCAAGGGAGAAAAACACATTGACGGAGCTGAACTATGTTAGCGAATGATTTAATTTGGAAATAAAATGCCAAAAACCTATCTCAGCGAATTACCCCAACATCCTGATAGTCGCCGTCGTCGTCGCCTTATTGTAATCCTGAACGTATTCTTTTATAGACGAACAAAAAGACAACTGCAACAACAACAACAACAACGGTAACAATAGGCGATGTTGCGGGTAGCAAAAACTGAAAAAGTTTTTCATTTTTTTTTGTTTGTTATTTCACGGCATTCGTATCACCATGATCGTGTATGCTGAAAAAGAATATCGCCCAAACTACACAAATACATCGCACGCCCGAAATAATTAAAATAACTTTTGTCAACTTTTTTTCACAAAAAATTTTTTCTCGCTCACTACAAACGCGCATCACAAAAATATTTTCACGCCCAAAAAAAAATTTTTTCCCCAAAAAAAAAATTTCAACCGCGAAAAAAATTCAACCAACGCCCGATGACGAGAAAATTCTCCGATGATCGGAGGGAAATTTACCGCCGCTACGGCCCTTCGGGTCAACGGTAAAAGGATAACATTTCTTCGGACTAACACACTTGCGGATAGGGGAAAATGGACAGACTTTTACCATTGACAGGTGGCTCCAGTCAACGGTAAAGAAATTGTCCTCAAGGTGCCCACTTACTACTGTGGCCATTTAGGTAATTTGAAAAAAATGTTTCAATTAGCATAAAATTTTGGGCACATTACAATGATGCAAAATCAGTTCAGGTAAATTAAAATATCGAAAAATTATTCGCCCAATTAGCCTACTGGGAACCAGGCTTATTTTAATATGCCTAAATTGAATCTGGAGGAACTACAGCTAATACAGGGTATGTGCGTGGTACATTTTCATCACTTACTGTCGAGCCAATCCCCAACGTATATTTATGCCATAAAATTTTTTGTAATTATTAATTCCACGTCAAACCCCTTTTTTACTGGGCTAAACAGTTTTTATAAGAACTCGGCAAGATTTCTCAATATCATATACAATCAATGTAAAAATAAAGCAAAATCGTACAAATTTTACTAACAAATAAAGAACGAGATGGTAATTCTTCTCAAAAATACATATACACCATATTAAACTGAAGGGCTCAGAAGACAAGAAATGCAAACGACAAAATGATTTCGAAGAAAATTTACTTCTTGAAGAATCTAATATCTGGTTACTATACTTATATGGATACAGATCTATCAATCTCTCCTGTTCTTTTACTTCCCAACAAACGACCACCAAATAGGGCTCAACCGGAACTCGTGCCAATTTTGAACACATTATCATAAGAATCCTGTAAGGCCTCCAAAAAGTTTAGATCGAAAGGCACGCTAATAGAACAATTTTGAACGCAGCGGACTAAACCGAAGCTTACTTAACTGTAGGGATTCTACGGAAAATAGAGATGACCGATGAAATTAATACTACGCCTTTTTTCGGTAGACGAAAGCTGGAAAGTCACAAGTATAGCCTATGCTGGATAGAAGAAGGGCATCTCAAACAGCAGATTACCTTTGCGGGTAGAGCATATAGGTACATACCTGTCCGATATTCAGTTCTTGGGGGAATTGATTCAGCACCGGTGCGTAACTGTTACGATCCTCATCGATGACAGATACGATAAGGGCGATTAATTTATGCCAGAAGTCGAGACTGTCCAGCCGCGGTCCATTGTCGTCACCATCTCTTTTCGGTTCGTTCGGATCAACTTGGTACTCTCGACTGAAGATATCGTAGCAGTTTGCGAACAGAAATTGGTACGTCGAACGCAAACACGCTTTTACGCAGTCTTTTACGACAGTACTCGCACGTGGCGGACTCGATAGTTCTTGAACCTGAAGGCAAACGAGACGCAAACGATTTTACTAATGCTAAAACTGAAAACCAAAACATCTACGCAGCACAAAGAATAAACAAAATACATGTCGAATGAAAATTAAAAAGAAAATTATGATAGGTACCTTCATTCTGAAAAATGTAATACTAGTGAGCAAATCAACGGTCGACTTCAAATCCATGAGTTTCTCTTGACTGGAAGCGGGGAAATTGTTTCGATACATCGACATATCGATTCTTAATGAGTTGTGCAATTGGTCCAATAATTTGACGAATTTTTCTTTCTGGGGAGCAAACAAACATTTCCACGATTAAAATGATCAATTTTGCACGATGATAAAGGAAGTTCACGCGGTAGCATAATCGACAAAACAAAAGCCCAACATTGCGTTCTTATTCAGACTCTGACTTCTAGTACCTATCGTAATAATTCTGCCACTGTTTCCCTCACCCCAATACATTTCTTTGATTTCTGCCATAGGAAAATATACAACTTATCGCACATTATACACTAAATTACCTACATTAACCTCCAAATAGCCACAAAATGGAAAATAAAGGTAGATGAATTAATTTTACATTCTTATTTGTACTAATATAAGGACCAAATTTTGAACCTTTAGAATCCTATCTTTATGATGAAACGGCCCTGGAAATATGCAAATTTTCAAAATTTGATATGATCAAAAACCTGAATTTCTGGAATTATCAGCAGTCATCTAGTGTTACCCTTTGAATATTATGTTTATCTCAAGAGTATGTAACACCGTACTACATTGAAAAAATGAAGTATTACCCAAATAGTATGAAAATCTGAAAATAACTTGAAAATCCTTATTCCATACCATCATAGACAGTAATCATAGTGGAACGCATGTACAGACTGGATTTAGGATAACAATTTTTCTAGACCCGGAACTGCACCTGATCAAAGTTTCATATTGTAAGGAAAAAAAAGAAGGAAAGCACATTTGTACGATATTAGTATTAATAGTCTGAATGCTAAAAACCGAAAAACAATAAAAGACTTTATTATCAGTTTTACCCAAACTGAAAATCATTATAGTCTCTTACTATAAATAAAAATAAAACTTCACCCTTGAATACTGAATGAAGATGATATAGTTTGAGAGATACTTATGACATTTATTGGAATTTATTCCACATAATTAAACAAATTTCTATAATATGAGGATTATCAACTTCTAAAGACTTTTTAAATTGGTGAAATGAATCCAGAAATAAGGAACTTTTGAAATTCTAAGAATTGTGAAATATGGGACCCTAACAGGAGTTACAGAGCTACTTTCAACAAAATTATCAGTCTCCAATTTTCACATCACATACAGTATGGAACCATTAAGAAAAAAATTATGGTACTCAAATTAAAAATCGGAATTATGAAAAATCTAATTTCTTCAATTTGTCATCAGAATAAGATTATTCTCATAGGTGAGAAAGAAAAAATAAAACATTAATTTTGTTTCATATCATCATACATAGGACCTATTAAATAAAGAAAAAGTAATAATATATTTTGGATTCAAGAAATTTTGGTTTCCAAAATGCCGTTTGAAAAATCCTTGTTACCATAAAGGAAAACTCAACGAGGACTATGGATCTGTTTCATACCAGTGAACAGTGTATTACGTTTTTTAAACTGTAAAACAATATGAGACTTCATTATAATTAATTATCAAATGGGAAATAAATGTAAAACATCTACATCACTGAATGAACATGCATATATGGGCATGTCTACAGAATTTTTTTGGAAACACGATTGGAAACTATCCAATTTGGTTATCACCAAGTATTATAAAACAAGAAAATCACGAATGTAGTGCAAAATCTATATAGTCTATTACTAAAAATCAATGTCAAATTTCACACATGAATTTTAGATTAAAATACTAGTGTTGTGGAGATTCTTATTAAATTCAAATAATTCATTTTACATAATTAGTCAGACAAGATAAGTATGAAAATTAGGATCTTCCATAATCTTCTCAATCAGGTGAAATGTATCCGGAAATTACAAATAATAAAAAATGAAACTTTTCTCAAATCCAGTTCTGTAGAATTTCTTACTAAGTTTTTCATTTCTGGCTCGGGAACATATGTATCCTAAATCCAATCTGTAAGTGTGTTCTAGTTTAGAAATGAATTTTGTGCAATCTGGATGGATTATGTAAAAGTAAAAATGGATTTTCAAGTTATTTTCAGATTTTCATGCGTTATTTAAAGGAGTTGGGTAATACTTCAGTTGTTCCATCTACGGTGTTATATACCCGTGAGATAAACATAATATTCAAAGGGCAATCCTGGACAACCTCCGATGAATCCGGAAATGCAGGTTATTAATGACATCAAATTTTGAAAATTTGCGTATTTTCAGGCCCGTTTCATCATATAGATGGGATTTTAAAGGCTAAAGATTTGGTCCTTATATTAGTACAACTAAGTATGTGAAATGAATTCATCTACTTTTACTTTCCATTTTGTGGCTACTTAGAGATTAACGCAGACTATTTTGCAGCATATTAACCTGATACATTCACAAAAATTTTCCTGCCAAAATTATTAAAAAAAAAAAAATCAAATCGTCAAGATACATATAGACGACACAAAATTTATACGCCCCAATATTTCATCAACTGAAGATTTCATGAAGTAGCAAACAGCCATTTTTGAAAAAAATTTTAAAGGGTTTTTACTTTCGAAAATTAATTTGAAGGATTATTAGACTATTCAAAAATATTTTTGATAAATTTTGTTTCAGCTATGGATGCAGATCCAGCGAATATTGTTTTTTCAGCTTTTTGAAAGAGCGTGTAGGTACTTAATAAAATTCTTCCTCCGCTATTGTTATAAAATATTTGAATTTAAAATTTGACAGAATGAAAAATCGTTTCGAAATGTCCATACCTAGGTACCTAATTTTTTTTTTTTGCAAATTTAAAAAAAAACAAAACAAAACAAAGTGCCAATTAAATTAGTTTTTGTTTCGTTTTGCCAAAATTGAAATCAATATGAACAGGCTCTCAATTTGAGAAAGACCATAAAATTTTGTTAAATGAAAATGAAATTATACACAAAACTTGAAATGGAAGATGAAAATTTCTAATACCTAGTTATTCGAAGGCAAACAGTTTTTTATGAATTCAAACTGGAAAAATGTATCCAGTATTAGTTTTGCTCAAGTTTTGTCACTATAAACACTTAATTATAAGGTATAGCTAAGTGGGTCAATGTGAAATTTATAAGGAAATATTTAAAACTTCCAAACAGTTGTCACAAATTTAATAACGAACTTCGTATTAGGAACAGGAAAATAAAGCACCTTTGAAAATATGTAGGATCGTTTGTGTATCCGCAGGAGACTAAAAAGCCGAAGCTCCTCAAGAGATGAAAAAATTGTTGCGTTGTTGCGTTATTTCAATGGTACGTTCTAAACTTGAATATTCGACAGTAGTCTAGTTCGTAAGAATTTAAGCCCTCTACCAGAAAATTAAGAAATCCTAGCTGCACTAATCCGTAAAAAGTAAGCACTAATCAAATCAGTTAATTTAGTTTTGAAACACAACGCGAGAAATAAATTCAACTCCCTATTTAATTTAAATTTAACTGAAGTTGGCCACAATTAGACGAGTCATGAGCAGTTAGTAAAGTGAATGTCGTCATTACGTCTTCCAACATGAGCATTTTTAAAGATAAAAAAAATTGTTTTGGAAAATTTATTTTACAAAATATTCTGGCACTCATCATCGTAGAAAATTATTAGAAAATTTACGTATTATAGGTACTATAAGGATTTCAGCCCAACAATACCTAATATTGTAATACCTCTAAGCCGCAATGCTGCAAGAATAATTACTTACTCCGAAATTGGAGGCAGCAAATCTGTCACTAGCACTGACAGCTGTCGTTGCAGTCGTATGCGCGTAGTACGCATTAATATTAGCAAGCAAAGTACTCATCACAGCTGGTACGCCAGGACATAAATATTTAGTAGAAAGACAATGGAAATGCCTGTATACGAACAAGAGGATAGTAAAATTTAACGATCGATGCCATTATATCTCGGTCAGATTAATCCAAACAAAACTAATGAATCGAAAACAGACTGTCTTCAGTAAAATTGTACTGATAAAAAATATACAAAATGAAGGATATTGATGAGGAAATTTTAGTGCAATAAGCTCGGCGGGAGTAAATAAAAAATTTTAATGGAAAAATTAAAAAAAAAATACACCTACGTCATTGCTTGATAAATGGATTCGATGCCATAACGCATGGCAAACTCGTCCACAATTTCTTGAGCTGGATATTCAAAATAAATTTTCCATGCGTCGTCTCCTTTAGCTTGAGGTAAATTCACGATGCCACCATTTTCCTCGCATAAAAAGTGAAATAAATTTTCATGCAAACATGTGTACTGAATGTGATATGGAGCCACCTAGAATTGGAATAAAAAAACAACAACAACAATATCAAAACCAAAGGCATTAGCTAATCATTTCGTATTATTCGGCAATAAATCTGAAAAACCAACAATGAAGCCAATAAGTCAAAACGACAATTACCTTTTCTTCTCCTTTAATTTCGACGCTGATATGTAAACGAATGGCACCGGATACAGCCGATTTGTCAGTTCTTTTTTCTAAATTATACCAAACGTCCATTTCACCGGATAGTGTACGCACCTGCAAAGTATTCAGCATACAGCAAAATTAGCAAACGACTCGATCCAGTCGGTTTCTTTGCAAAAAGATAGCGCTATTCGAAGGAATTCTCACCTCAATAATGGTCTGTCCCAAGAAATCGTCCGACTCGCGAGTCAGTTTTTGTCGCAATTTCGATTTTAAATCGTTATCTTCGTCCCACACGCGGACTTTTATCCGGTCAGATGAGTTGTGACATTCACTAAAACATTAAAAAAAATGTACGGACTCGGATTAAGGAACGAGTTGAAAAAATTCAAAAATTCAAAATGGTATGAAAATTGTACTTACAAGTAAAATTTTTCTTGCCATACGGGGTTCAGTTCTTGGGGCATGGTTCGAGTTCTTTTTTTCACTTTTCCAACCTGCACAGTTACATAGGGATCTGACGTGCCACTTTTGTCTTTGGCGATCAATCCTTGAGCACAAATAACTGAAGCACAAAAATTGGAACAAATGAAATAATCCATCAGTCAAGCACACCAATATCAGTATTTGCAGGCGCGACGTTTATTTCATTTAAGAATTTTTAAATTTATAGACAGAAGTTCGTTAGATCTTAAAATTAATTATTTTGCAACAGTTTTTCCCTGGATTTACATTCAGTAAGCCTACGCTGTGAGAAAATTGAAGATAAGCTAATCCATCAAATACTGACGGAGTAGGGCACTGGAAAATGTTGCACCAAAAACAAAATGGTTAGAATTGCTATTAAATCACTACAAAAGTGACTAAAAGGAAATAAGTGGAAAAATGACAGCTCTACCAAAATAGGAAATGTATAAGAAAAAATAAAAATTTTTTTTTGCAACGATTTCTAAGGTACATATTGAGGTCTGTGTCAGTGGTTAGGTCCTCGGTCTTGTAAGCGAAACTTTGCGAGTTAGAGACCAATCGCCATCATATTCCTGACCAAAAACGGCGATGTGGTTCGGTTTGGGTAAATTTGTGCTTCAATATGTGATTGAAAAATTCATCCTGAATAAACTATTGGCCACCAGACCCTGACCATTCCCCTCCGGAAATGTAAAATTAAGGTATGTGATCGAAGATGGCCAAATATAAACTGAAATCACATCACATAAGTGAAACCAAACTCCATCAGTTATCTCGAAACCCCAAGAACGCCTGTATTTGGTGCAATGATAAAACAATGGATCAGATCTGGATGGTCAACGCAAGTCGCCAGGTGTTTAATTTGGACGATTCATACCAGCTTATAAATCTTGATAAAAATGACTCAAATATGAGAAGCAACTGACATTGAATGATCACCCGAAATGATATATGACATATGAGTTGCATTGTGGTGGGTCCCATTGCTATAAAGAAATTGACACATCACGTCAATTACCAAGACCAATGGATTAACATATAAAATTTAAACAAATACAAAATTCGTAATTACCTACATTATAAGCAATGGGTGTTCATTCGAATAAATACAGAAAGCTATAGGTAGAAAACAAACTGCAGTAACTGCATAGCCAGCCAAAGTAAACAGAGAGCAGAAAAAAAGAAAGTTTCCAAAGATACCACAAAAGTGCACATGTACTATAACGTATTAAACGCTACATAAAACACAAAATCTCCTCGGTTTTACGACTATATTACGGACTGAGCGAAAAAACTTCTCATAAAAATTATCACTCCATAAAATTACTCTGACCTTGTTGCCAAATATCACTGACGATTTTGATATTAATCGAAAAAATTTGGGCTAACACCTCGAATAACATAAATGGCACAAAATAGCCACGTAGCCAAAACCCAATAATAAAATAAAATAAAAAATCTATAGTCTCAATTTCTCAACACGATTCAGTATATATTTCCACAGTGAAGTTAAAAAATGAATTTTAAATTTCGTAAACTGATCACCATTTTGGTAATATCAAGTCACAGATTACAGAAGTTTTAATGTGACATTCCTTTGTTCTTGTAATGAGTTTATTCAGTTATGAAATGTTTTTCACTGGGGTCAGAAGATACCAGTTTATAAAAATCAATCATATACAGTAACATTAAAATAGGTATTATGAATTTGGTGATATTTTTAAGGAGCACGATTATGCTTAATGCAATATAAAGAGTATCTACACTGTACAAACCGGTACTAGGAAAAGTAATAAATACTATTCCTCGAAAATCGCTGTAAATACTTTTGATGACTTGTATAATAAATAGTGTCAGTTGTAAATACTTCGCCTATTTTCATAGACACCATGGACAGAAAAGAAAACAACAATTAATTTGTATCCAACGATGAGTTATTTGAACTGTATTATTATTGTACTCGACACATCAAATATTTTTGGTTGGCAAACGAAAGCTCATTTCATATAGATTTGACCAATAATTTCCAAAAAACGAAAAAAAGCGACATTTTGTGTCCAAGAAGCATTTCATAATATTTTCGAGAAATGATTTTGCGTGAAAATTGAAGACTCGAAAGTTTACGAAAAAAATGGGCGAATGCGTAACTCGAATTTTTATTTTACTTCATTTTTTTATTGGGCTCTGGCAATAATGGAGCAGTTTTACCCAGCGTCTGTACATTATTATTATCGTTGTGGTGGAATTGGTTGTAGGGATCAGGCGGTTTATGGTCTTCCAGCATGAATTTTCCAATGTAGAAATACCCCAAACCGAATAAATCGCCATTTTGGGTTGGGAAAATAGTATTAGCAGGTTTTGAACTCACAATCTTTCAATTGTAAAGCCAAGCACCAAATCATTACTCCACGCTGACCAGTCACAAAAAATTTAAAAATTATCTTTCTTATTATTAAGAAAGGACTTTTTCAAATAGGCATAATATGACAGGACACCGCAACCATAAAAAAAACAAAGTTGAAATAAAATAAAAATCGACGACAGAATTATGTTAAATAACCAGGGAAATGAATTTCTTATTACTTTAAAATTTCTTTGATTTAACAATAGGCCTGGTTATTGAAATTTAGGGCGAGAAACAAAAAGTAATAATAATAGTTTCTTACGTTTGCAACATTTTTTCGTGTTTTCATTTTACTTATAATAAGCCTACATTTTGTTCAAGAATGTTGTAATATTTTATCAATTTGTTTTTGTGTTTGATTTTTTTTTTACTATTCGCCCAAAATTTTGGAAACGTGTTATCAATATTATACGATGAAAATAATTTGAAATAAAATAAATATCAAAATCGAAATCTTCATTTCTACGGTAACAATGGCAACAACACAAACGTATTGGCAAATTGGCTTGCCTAATCAAAATTTTTAAGGCTTTGTTTCTCGTACTCCAGTGTTAAAATGACATGTGAGAGTTGGTAAAATTAGATCTTAACTGTTTTACCTAATAGGCGTAGGATTTGATAGTGGCTATTTTGTTTCTTCATTAACAGTACAAATTCAGATACCTAACTGATTTCATCTTCGGTAAGCAACGTCAAAGCAGTTCAAATACCAATTACCTATACACGTTTAGTTAGATTTATTTCAATTGACTCGGACTATTCCTAACATCAAAAAGGGCTTCAAACAATATAGGTACAATATGCCTTTACGTTTGCCACTATTTATAAATCAATGAATTTAGCTAAAATATCAATATATGATCAATTTCTTTTAAAACTTTCTCGTAACTCTAATTCAAATTTCTGACATTCAACTATAGTCTAGTTCTTTAATATAAAATCAACCAGAATTAAACAAGATCCTAGTTATGAATACATCGTCTTACCAGAAAATTCGAGAGCTGATTATTTTTTCTTATAAACTAAAAACTCACCAGTTATTGCAATTTTCGCAGACCATTTGCTGGTACCGTCCAAAACAGATTGTTTCACTGACTTCATGTGACCAAGATAGGTTTCAGTATCTACTCCAAAAACGGACCTTGTAAACAAAAACAAACATAATATTACAAAAGGTGATTGTTCTAAGTGAAAACACTAGTACAACATGGACTTCTTAAGTACCTACTGGTTGGTATTATGGAAAATTGTAACAATTAAAATTAAAAAAAAAAAAAAAAAAAAAAAAAAACCAAACAAAAAAACAGAAAAGAACAACAAAAAAAAAAACCACATTAATTTTTTCAAAACAATTTTTCTGACAAGAATGTTACGCCATCTGAATTTTCTCAAACCACAAAAACATTACAAAAAATAGTGACGATACTTTGAAAATGTGCTGAAATTATTGAAAATTAGACCAAACGTATTATTTTGTGAGACATCATTCATTCGGATAAAAGAAATGTTCTGATTTTACAGGAAACGAAGCCTAGATATCAATTGAAATTCAAGTAACTTTTTGATATTCAGCTAATTTTAAGTAGGTAGATACTATAATAAAAAATTTTGGTCAAGTAAATACTAATAAACGTAATTTTAACAGGAAAAAAACCTCAAATTTTAAAATTTCATGGAAATTTACGAAAAACGGTTGGATTTTAGGACATTAGATAAAATTTACATAACATTTAGATTCTTTCTTCTCAGAATGCCGTTCTTTCATGTTCAGTGAATTTTTGAGAATTTTATTTAAAATTCTGGTAACAAAATTATTGAAAATGCTAGTACGCCAAACATAAGAAAATAAGTATGAACTTCCGACATTATTTTAAACGAATTTGATAGAAAATTTATATTGAAGGGCTGAATGTTAAGGAATCCTATGAATTCTTACAAAGATAACCAAAACATGGGATTTTTTTTTCTCAGTGAACTAACGCAGCATAAATTTAATTCAAAATATTTTCTTTTGTAGTTTTATTGGCCCAACATTTCTTCAATTTGCTTTCTGTCGTTTTTCAAATCAACGATATATACGATTTTTTTTTCCTCCTTCAATGTTGGAAAAATATTATATCTGACGAATATAGGTACGGAAATTAACAAAAAAAAAATTTCCCAAAAGTTCCGGGTGTTGGTAAACTTTGCCGAATCCCTGTCGATGAGATCTTCTTTCATTTATATTATTTACACATTCATAAGAATTTTTTTTAATAGAAATCTATCAATATGAGATAGATTATAAATAACGTTTTGTGGATACTTTTTCTAGTCAATAGTTCAGTTTGTTAGTTGTAAGTGATGAAGGCTAGGGGTTCCGATAATGAGAAATTATATCGATAATGCTACTATTTCCAATGAGAAAAACGAAAAAAATGTATGTTCTCTACTGTCAAGTTTTCGATAAGCGGTTAATTCAAAAAGAGGTAAAAAATTAAAAAGAACAGACTATAAGTTTTTGGACCACATGCATCAATGGAAATCAATACCTAATAAATTGTGAAATTGGTAGGTACTACCGTTTTGGAAAGAACTGAAGATTATACTGCACTTACAGAGAAACGGCCAACCAAAGGAAACTTTCAAAAGGTTTAAGGTAGGCTATATGGTACAGTGTACAGCAAGTATTTCTCAACAGGGTGTATAATCGATAAAAAAATGAAAAGCTACGCTATAGATGATACCTTATCACTTCAAAAATATCAGGCTTATCTTCTTCGCGCTGTTTCATCCGCTCCTTCATTGCGGTGATTATGCTATTGGCTTTATCTTCGGCGCCATGTTTTGAACTTTTTTCAGCAGCTCCTGAGCAGAACAAATGAAATACAACGTGAAAATGATAAACCATTTTGTTAACCGTAAACTTAATAAATTTGTAAGATCCTGCGACACAAGTGATAGAAGCCAGCTGGGACAGTCTAGTTTCATATTAACATTAGTCATCAATTAAAAAAAGGTTGTTGACAGACGGACACACGGCATTTGTGAAAGTGTTTCACGAAGGACTAGAGATGAGTATAAATACCTGATAGGTAATTTTTCCTTTCCCTATCTCATTTCTTTCCTCTAGATTCATTCTTATAAATTGTTTCTACCGTGTTTCACATCAATTATAATACCTATAAGTTGGCCTATAATCAATTCATCATAAATTATTTCGTTTAATTTTGGTTGTTAAATCAAAGATACGACTGAAATTACTAAAGGTGACAGACATGTATAACATCACCACCTATCTTGGGCATATTGATGAACGGTAAGATTACTAGCCAATTACACAATGATAAACGTCAGTCTCGAGACAGAGTCACAGATGTACATGTACATTTACTGCATTCGGCTATGCTGCACAATAACCTTAACCTTAACCTTCACCTTCACATTCACTCACTTCTCACATAGTGCTGTCTATTTAAAGTGAATGAAAAATGGAAATAAGATGGAGGCTGCCCTCGATGGGACATGCTTTTCAAGACGGAACGAGACAAGTAAACATTTCAACGCCTAGCGAAGAGGTTATCTCCTGACCTCCATTACTAGTTATATGCTAATCGCATCTTATTTAAAAAATGTGCATTACAAATGGAAAAGGGGATAGTATGGACGAATCTTTTTGTACAAAAAATTAGTAACTCTAAAATTACTGGCGTTGGTGTAAATATCAAAATTAATTTAATATTTATTATAAAATTTAATTTAATAAAAATATATTTTTTTTAAAATTTATCTGATTTTTAGCTTCTTCAATAAAGGATTACTTTAATTTACTCTTCATTAGAATAAACTTATTTTAAATTCAATAAAATTCACTTTTTCTCACAGTGATTCCAAAGATTTTTCAGTATTTAGAAAATTACTTCTTATATAGATGTATTACATATATATGTATATACTATTTTTAGCATTGAAAATGCTTCCCTAGTCAGTTTATGAAAAAATGTTCATAACCAAATTTTTACCTACCTATGTTTTATGCGTGAAGAGTAAGGAAGAGATGGATAACAACGATAAAAAAAATGGAAGGAGAAAATGGTAATTAAAAATAAAGTGGATGTGGTAACATTGTTTTGTTGTTTATAAAGAGAATACAAAAATTAAATGAAAACAAAAAATGAAAAGAACTTAATTTTGTTTTTTCAAAGCAGGCCTCTCCTCGTTCTTACAAAGGGTGAAACCCGTGAATTTTTTTATAAACTTTTATTGATAGATTGACAAATAATTGTCAAAACTATTTTCGCTCCAGAGTCTGCAAATAGAAG
This sequence comes from Ericerus pela, assembly GCA_011428145.1. Lineage (NCBI taxonomy): Eukaryota > Metazoa > Arthropoda > Insecta > Hemiptera > Coccidae > Ericerus > Ericerus pela. The sequence continues at coordinate 1,591,845 of WOFM01000279.1, forward strand.
TTAGAATATAAATATTATCTACAGTTAAAGAAATAACCAGAATGAAGGAAAAAGTGAAGATCATTAAGGATTCAAAGTAGCTGAAGAGTTGGAGATAACAAAGGTGGAAAGGAAGATAGTTAAAATTTTTGTACATTACGTGTATTTTCGCTTACTTTTGGAAGATTAGTTTTCAAGGACAATGGGGAAAATGAAGCTTGAGGGCAGGTAAATATAAAAATCACACTTAATATTTGAATCTTTCTCACGTAGAAATCGAAAATTCATAACAAACTATTCATCGAGTCAACATGCCACATGTAGGTTCATTATGTGGGTTAATCTTGAGATGCCTGACCTGTAATTTTTCTCCAAATGACATTCGTCACCTCCTGTCAAATTCCCCCTTTTTTTTTTCGAAATAGTTTTTTCTTTTATAAGCAGGGAATACGGCCGAACCATTTTTATTCTTCGAAGTAATTTTTATTATACAGCAAGATTTTCGGCGGATTAATTTTAAATTATTATGTGTGAAATCTTTCGTCACCATTATAATATTATGTTCTACGTATTCTCACATTCTCGTAAGCGGCTAGACTACACGGTTTCAACTTGTTTAGCCTGTCCGTGTTACCTATTATGCGCCACTTAGCCTAGCCGCGAATTACGTACATCTTATACAATAGCCTAAAATGTATTCTGGTAATTGCTTGCCTAACATTCGGCGGTCCGTTCGGTTGCTCACCTAAACAGACCAAAAAGTACGTTAGAGTTTAAAATCTGATGCAGTGGCCGAAATATCTTATCTTCTTTTACAGGATTGGCTGTATTTCGGTGGTGTGAGAATGTATGAGGTGATGCAATGGGTGGTGAGTTCTAGGGGAATTTCTCTCGATGCCTGGCGAGATCTTCATAGTTTAACCTATACTTTAGTTGAATTTTAGCAGTCAGATCGCGCCGTGTAGAAGTTTTTGCCTCGAAAGTGTTTTTTTTTGGCCACTAAATTTAATTCAAAAATTTAGAAAACTTACTCGGAGGGGGCTGCCCTCACTGTTTAATGTTACCATTATTAATTGCGAATTGTGTGTCTAAAATTACCCTTGATCGCAAGGTTTCATGCCCATTTTTGGAACTCACGAAATATTTGAAATTTAACACTTTTCTCATAGTTTCATCCAATAGGGTAGCCAATTCGTAAGCCTTTTAGTGTTAATCAAAATCAAAAATACTTTGGCCTTCAAGGTCAAATTCAAACTTTGGCTTTCAAAATTTGAAAAAGGCCACAGAGGGGTGCAGAAACCGCACTTCCATAGTGGTCCTACCATCAACCAGATTGAACAACGGAAGCAGAGTAGGAGGAACCAGTCAGTTGTGATTCATTTCAAATTTTTGCTGTTTCATCTGTACCAGTGTTTGTCAGCGGGGCTACAACAGCCGGGGCGATGAGAGGCATTCTAGAACATCACCACCTGAATTTGCATCATCTCAAGGCCGCTGCGGAGCTGTCACGGAGGATCAGTAAATATATGGTTTTTTCTATTACTCTGTTTTGGTCACTCTTTTCTTGGGGATTGAAATTCAAAATGATAGCTTAATAATCAGGCATGTGGTGGGAGGGGGGTGGTTGGTTATTCTGGCAATTGGGGTGTCTGCTTTAAAATTGTGAATTTTCCTTTTTCTTCCCTTTTGTCTATTCCTACACTTGGCCATGCAGGGGTTCCTATATTTTACCTGCCTTTCTATTGGCTCTCTTTTTTTTTGTTTGTTGTGTGTTTGGTTTTTGTGATATTTTCGGACGTCACCATCTAAGAAATAATCATTCCCCTAAGGAACACTAGCTGAAAGCATACTGAATAAATAGGGCTAAGCACACCGGGTATTAATATGAATTAAGAAACTGTGTGAGAAAATGTCCATCCCTCTTCACATAGGTACCTACCACATATATGATTTTCACAATATATTGATCTACTGTACTTTCATAATTTCACGTGAATTCATGAATGTGTGTTGGTTCACGTGCACATTTTTACTATTTTCTCATCAAAATCTCATTTTTTACAAACTCTTGTCCACCCATGCCACAAAATCAACGTTTTTACTTCTACGTAGGATTAGTCTACATTTTGGGATGTAGGTATAACTTCCAGAAGATTGTCATACAAGGAGTGACACCAAGAGTTACACATGTAATGCGACACATAAGATGCCAGCGGCGGATCCAGGAGGAAGTTAAATAATTTTCCCCACCGCCAAAAAATGGAAAAAAAATTAACGGAAAAAATGAAAGAATAACCACAGAATCCAGATCAAAACCACCAAAAATTTGTTGAAGAGCAAAAAATTAAAAAAAAGCCCAACTCCATAAAATTAAATGACGCTCTGGATGTGTCACTGCAAGATGCAACACACAAAACTAGTGACAAATGCGCACACCCCACTAAACTTCCAAACTATAATGGTAGGTTCACACGTGTGCAACATGCTTATGTATCCTGATAAAATTAGGTGTTTTTTTTTTTCATATCATTAGATCGGAGTAGGTGTTCTTGAAATTCTTATCATTATTTTACCACGTTAAATGAAAACTTTGTATGATTTTAGGTACCGATTTTTTTCAAATTCCACCTTTGGCGAGCTAATTGAGTTTTCAAAATTATTTAAATAATTCCCAGAATTATATGCAAAGTTTTCATAACATGCTAACATAATGCTAAGAATTTCAAGAACACCGCTCTGTTTGATATGGCAAAAAGTACAGCACTTCCACATTTTTCAGAAAAAAAAAACAGGCTATTTAATTTGGAAAAGGGTGGCACTAGTTTTCCGAGAAAGCTATTTAATTTTCTTGGTAGACCTGCCAAAAAAACGTTTTTTCCTTAAAAAGTGTTGATATGTACCGTAATATACCAATCCTTTTCCTTCACATCAGCTAACTCTTTAATGATTTAATCTCATTTAAATCGCATATTATCTATTTTATTTTTAGGGCAACACAGTAATTTTGCCTGACTAAAAATAAATAAACACTCGTTCGATCTCGTACTCGCTCTCTTACTCTCGTCGACATCATCTCGTACGATAAACTTTCAATCGTATTTTTTAAAACCAATTTCTCTGAGATGCATTGTATTTCTTCGATTCGACTGAGTTTAAACGTCTATTTCATCCATTTCGCGTATACTTTTCTTTCGATCTCAATAAAAAGTGACAAATTTCTTGACTCATCTCGACCAGAAGGTTTTAATAAGAAGTTCTCGATTAAAAATATAAGCGCGTTTATATCAGCACATATTTTTCTTTAAAAAAAAAAAAAAAAAAAAAAAATACTGGATATTTTAATTTTTTGAGTTTTTTACTCCAAGGAACTGACAAAACTGAAATCATTGGGTACAACTGAGATCTAACTTTTAACAAAACTTGTCCATAACTAAAACTCCAAGTGTAGCACTTTTTTGCTATACCAAACACACTTATCATTTTCTTACATCGGAAAATACGAATTTCCTCATTTCACAATGAATGGTGACCTCGAGTAATATATAAAATTGAGAATGACAACAAAAGAAATGGATAATATTGGTTTAGTTGACTGGAACCACAGTGACAAGCGATTACTTTTTCATCATTTATGATTTCAATTGATTGTATGCTACTGAATGGCTAACAAACACAAGCAGCCAGCAACAACAATCAAAGACTCGGGTCCAACCGAATATTTTCGCAATATACTTACGTTGTAGGCAGTCAGCGTTCAACAGATCTTTGCACTTTTCGTGGCATTTGACACCGCATTCGGTACATCGAACTCCTTGTCTCGCAATGCCCCACAGCAGGCCTTCGCATTCGTAGCAGTACGTGGGTGAGGTGGCAGTCCACAAAACAAAATTATGAGGCGTCGTCGACGAAATTGGATAGATTAAGGCTTGCAACGTTTTTTTGTAAACGTGCATTTTCTATTTGCGGGCCGCAAATGACAAGTAAAAGAGGCAAAAAAAAGAAAAAAAAAAAATCTTAAATTAGTTGTGAAGGTCTATAGAATTTCAAAGAGATACGATCGTCGTCGCATACCAGTTCTTCGTCGTTTAAGGTCTGCCTCGGTACTCCGGAGGTAAGGCCGGCGTTTCGTTTGGTGGCAGCCATTGTCTAAATGAAAAAAGATTTGGAAGAAAAATGTTTATAAACAATGGTAACTGACATAAGTTCGCAAATACGCTATAGTTACTTCCAGGAACATTTGCCGAGAAAGCAAATAGAAGCTGTGAAACGAAGCCAACAAAGAGAGGCATCTTTCGACGAGAAGACACCACATACAATAATGGAGAAGCATCGTATAAGTTGTCGAGAAGAGCGATACAATTTAAAAAAAAAAAAAAAAAAAAAAAAGAACATGGAGAAGAAAAAGAAAATATTCCGTTGTCAAGTAAATTCAGCTAAGACGAAAAGAGCTACCAGAAATCGGTTTTAGAAAGATCGACAGAATTGTATGTAGGGTACACCTAGCCTGTTAAAAACACAATTTTACGGCTCGCGTCATCAGAAAGTAAGCCTTTGAAACCAGAATTATTTTTCAACAACTTTGAAGGTGTCAAGTCGGCGTTTTGTAGGAATAGGTGGCAAGGGAATGGTCATTGCGATTCTCTCCTGCCCTCAAAATATCACAATTTATTTCAATAATAGCGATCACAATATGCGAACCTAAGTGTTGAACATTTTCTAAAGGTTGACTGCACAGCCCCCAACACTGATGACATCGCACCGCTGGAACCATCGGTCTATCTTTTAGTCAGTCTTGGTCTTAACCCTCATGATTTTGCGGAGTCAAATCTTGATCTTGCACTTCCTATAATTCCATCGCTAATTTTTTAATTTTAATGTAGTCGTTTTTTGGTTTATTGGGAAACGCAGCGGAAAGAGCTGCCTCAACTGCAAACCTTTCCTCCGTATCGGACAGATTAATATATTTTGGTTGCTGGTGAATTGATTGTCACGTTTTAACTGCAGTAAATAAACTTAGCTATTTTAAAGAGGAAAGTTTAAAACAACAAACACAAAAAACTTGGCGTACTCCATGAAGTTTAAATATCAACTCGAATTAGTTTTTGTAAGTTTTTAATAAATTTTTCGCACACCAACAACGATTATTAATTATGAAAGAGCAACAGTATTATGTTTTTGCAGCCATGCTTTCGATTGCGGCGACGCACTATTTAAAATCGCATATAAATGTTTCCGCTCAATTTGCGTTTTTCAAGTACTCACTTTCGTCTGTATTTAGAAGCAAAATGCATAGAAACAATCATAAATTAGAAAACTTTTCATGAACTTTTCCCAACCGCTTGTTTCACACTTTTTCTAATTTAGAGAATACGAATTCGTGCAACTTATTTCCTTTTTTTCCACATAATTAACTACATAAGTCTTCCTAGGGAGAAGAAAAAAGAAATCAAAGGGAAAAAAATCAAAAAATTTCACCACGTAGCACAGAGGTTCAAATTCAAAATAAATATTCAACCGAATCAAGACTATTATTTTTTAGGCTTATAGAAAAAATTAGGCTACTGCTTTGCAAGTGTGCTTTCAGTTTACAGAAATATATAACATGATGGAGATAAAATTATGAGTAAATCAGTGTATCGACGATAGACAGCGCTGCCAGCAACAATGTAAACGTTCCTCTAAAACGCTGATTGGAGGAAAAAAAGCCATGAGTATTTATTGATAAACACTATAGGGAGGTAGCCAGGATTTTTTCAAAGGCGGGGGAAGGGGGCCAAAAACTTTGATGAATTTTTTTGTTTGTCGCTTTTGAAAATTTAGTGCAATGACACAAAAGAGTTCCGTTGTACCTGGTAGAAAACTCTCTATGCGTTACAACTTACAAGAGTATATTAATATCAAGAATGAGTATTAATATCTCTGAAATTTGATTATTAAATTTATTTATAATCCAAACTCTTATGGTGGGCCTTAACTTTCAGGAATCAGACTTTAAATAAAATATTTCAAACACAAAGAGTTAAATAATATTGAACGTTCAGAGAACAGTATTAGACATTCTCATTACTTTATAGTTTAACATAACTTTGAACAGTACATTTTTTCTATTTGAAACATTGGTTTATATACATTTTCACGGATACATTTTTACATTGTGACTAGTAAGTGTGAGGTACAGATTTGCTGATTAAAAGGATTCACGTCTTTGAGTATATTCGATGGAACAGTGCATTGAGGTCACCGAATATCCCATTAAAAAATGTATGAAACATTATAGGAATGTGGAGAAAGAATAACAGTAAATAATTTACAGGGATAATTGTTAACAAAACAGGAAATATTTCTATGTAGCCGAATATGTTCGTCTATAATCAAAATAGACGAATATATCCATTCCATTTAGCATCTGAGGAACCCGCTGTCGCACATTTGTTACTAAAATTTTTTCCAAATTTGAAAAGTGATAAATAAGAAAAGGTCATGGAGCAATTGCTCCCTTTACCCCCTTGGCTACACCCTTGTAAATACCAGCCAACAAAGACCTCAATCTGAAAATCTGATTGGATAATAGTGGTTATTGTATCCCAGTGTTTGTAAGCAAATACAGGTAGATGCTGTTGAATGGTACACATGTCTCAATTTTAAGGTAAAATTGTTGGATTTTATCAATATCATAAAACACAAGTGAAAAATGTGTAAAAAGTAAGAAAAATATAAAGTGCGCATGTGCAGCCTGGATTGAGATGCGAATAGTGAATGAATTTTCATCTTTCATTTTTCCACACAGTGTAGAAATTCGCCTATTTACACTGACTTTGGGCATACAAAAATGCCTATTTTCTGAAAGGGTATATACGCTAATATAAAAAATAACTCTTTTGTTGATGTCAGAAAAAATGAAAAATTTCCACGCTTTTCATGTAGCATATTCGTTTTTTTAATCATTTTCATCATGAAATCAGCTAATGACACTGATTTTTTGTATACGTTGAAAAACAAATATTTACTCATTTAAATAATACATCAAACTAGACACGTAGACTAAATTCTATACATTTCAAAAATCCTTCAACGACATTTTGGGATATTCTCAAACACACAGTATGGAGTTGATCAAAATGTGTGTGTTCAAAGGCTTCCTCTGAAGAAGCGCAATGGAAGAAACTGCTGTGGCTCGGAGGAAAATTTTTTACGAACGCAACACTTTCAATTCAATAAAAAAGTAAAAAATAATTTTTAGGTAAACACTTTTATTCAATTTAAGTGCACTAAAAAGGAGAAAATAAAATAATTTTATTTTGTTTGTATCATCTATAAATGGCATCAAATAAAAGTGTGGGGCGGACAACAATACCCAAATTTAATGGATTCAAATTTATCTGTGCCATTCCATACTAACTCAATTCAACCTGGGGGGAGGACATAATTACAAGTCTCTGAGGGGTCGATATAATTTTGATGCGTATCAGAATGGGCCATATTCCTAGACAATCCTCAACTTTCAAATAAAATACCACTTCAGTGATATTTGATCTGTGGTTTCAGTACTTAAGTACCTATAAGGAAAAGGTTACTTAAGTGCTTTCCCTGAGGTAAAAAACTGACTAAGAATATGGCCCTGTATCAGTCATCTCTCTTCACTACCATCAATATAAGCTATATTGAAACGATAGAATCACACTACTGACATTAAATTCCTATACTAATTTGCCATTATGTCCGCCCCACGCTTTTATTTGATACCATTTCTAGATGATACAAACAAAATAAAATTATTTTGTTTTCTCCTTTTTAGGGCGCTTAACTTGAATAAAAGCGTTTACCTAAAAATTATTTTTTACTTTTCTATTTTTTATTTTTTAGTTTAAGGGAATTTTTGATAGATTACCTAATAAGAGAAGTAAAAACGCCCAATTAAACACTCCAGCGGCGAATTTGATAACTATTCTATACTCCATCCGCATACAAGCGATAAATAAAGTCTAAATTCTGTTCTTAGACTAGAATAAAAGCGTTTAAAAAAAAGGTGAAAATTTTGTAACGTACAGAAAAACTGCCTAAAAACAGTTTTTGCTCCTTCTGCTCGGATTAACTGGTATCACCACTAACACTTGTCTCCCACCCCTAAAATTTCACTCTGGATCCACCACTGTGAAGTAATCATGGGTGAAAAGTACTGTCCTGCCCTGAAGGTAACATACCTATAAATCTCTGCCCAGCTATTTTCAACAGCCAAAAAAAGCTATGCATTTTCTCAACCACAATTCCTAAATAGTACTGATAATTCACAGTTTTGAGTTACAACTCAATTGGGCAAAGAGCGAAGTGAACCATTCAATTAACTATTTTTGGAGCTAGAAAATTTGTAAAAGCCGAGTTGATTTTAGCCAAAAATGAAACCTATTTTACCTAAGTACACCACAGGTTTTACTAATGAAGCAAGATAGTAATGAGGAAGAAAAAATTAATAGATAATTTAAATAAACAAATTACATGTTACAGGTCAGGTCGATTTCTGCTTTAATTTTTTAAACAAAACCTACTCAAACTAATACAAACGGATGAACAAAATCGATACATGGAGGAATAAGTAAAGAAGCTCAACTCGTAAACAGACAGAAATAGCCAAACTCGCAGATTTCACATGAAATTAATTATTATGTTATTTTAGGACGTTCAACGGTTTTGTAAATTTTGTTGAAAATATGGTCATGAATCGTAAAAAAACTGTAACTGCTGGGTAATTTTTTAGTTCCTAAAAATTAAATTAGTATTTTTCAACAGGTTCACTATGGAAAACCTGTTATTTAATACTCTTCAACTGAAATTTTACTCAGGTAAAATTAACAACGAGCAAGGGCATAGTCAAGGGGGGCAAAAGAAGCTACTGCCTCATGAATTTTTTTTGTTATTACTTTTCGAATTTGAAAAAAAGTTTAGTTATAAATATGCGACAGTGGGGGGGTTCCATAGACGCTATAATTCTAAAATTTTTTTTTAATTTTCAAAACTGAGCAGTAAAAAAAACTTATTAAAGTGAAAGTCCTCCCCCTTGAAGAAATCCTGATTACTCCACTTAGGACAAACACTTGTTGAACATCTGAAAATCATACGAATTTATTTGAACAAAATTCAACGTTCTTTTATTTCTATGTGTAGGTACATCAGTTGCGTTGGCAGAAATAGACTTTTCAATAATCCATGTGATCTAAAAGCTGGTTTTAACCGCATTTTCCTGGTTTTCACGAAAAATACAGCTACACTAACTTAATATCCTTGCTATTCGAAAATTTGTTTTCTGGTCAACCAAAAATGATATACACGCCAACGTGTATCGGTTGACACACATTAGACTAAACAGTAAAAAATGGAACAGCGAAAAAATATACACCACTTGGCCTACCTAATATTTTCAAATATTTTCTTTCGAACAGCCTAGCCTGAGAAGCTTTGACTCGATATCACTGAATTTTTAATAACCTGGACGACCAGCAAATAAAATACTCCACCTTTTTTTCAAAAGGGTGCCGGTACATTAGAACTTTTTTCGAGTTTTTTTTTGCTTTTTATTTCGTTAATAATGAAAAATAAGAAAAAGCCTACCCACTAAGTGGAAAAAAAAACTGGGACACAAACGTAAAAAAATCGTGGAAAAAACAGGAACGAAGTTTTTGAACTCCATATACAACCAGGGCTGGTATCAAGGAGGTAAATTTTTTTTTTTTTGCACCCTTATCCAGCATTATTTGGGTAATTTTTTCAGAACAATATTGCACAGCCAAATATTCTTCAGCACAGTAAAAATACGCAACCCCAATATGCGCAGAAACGAACGTCTTCAATCAATTCATACAGAAAACAGAATTTTTGAGAAAGTAACACTCTTCGTAACGGAGAGAAACAACCGTTCAGCTTTCGAAAAGAAAAAAATAAATGAAAAAGGGAAAGAAAAAAATAAAATGAAAATTCGGTCGTTAGGGTGGTTTTATTTACTTAAAATTACTCTTTTACGAGAACAACGTTAGGCTGTAGTTGGAATGGATCACAGCCAGAAACTAAAACGCAGATTTAATATTTTTCATCAATTTAATACCACGTTGTCTATAAAGTCTTTCAGGATATACTCAAAAAAAATAAAAATCAAATAACAAAAAAAAAAAAAAAAGGTCGAACTGGTCTTGAAAATGATTTATATACTTAATCTGTTTCGGTGAAATTGCATCTAAATAAAAACATTGATAAAAATGACGAAACAGAATAAAAAAATTTCCATTGACCATGGATCACGCGATCAACCTGCACATCAATCTGAAATCGATGTAAAAATGTTGATCACTATCAGGGACTTAGCTAAGGAGGCAAGAAGGAGGCTCCCTCCAAGATATTTTTAGAGTTGGCAAATTTTAGTGGTTGTATTCATAGTTGGTAAATCGTAGCAGTTTGATAACTGTTTTTTTAGCAATGTAAAAATTTTGTAACAATTGGAAATTTTAGTGTTGTGGCGGTTGTATGTACAAGTTGGCAAATCATGTTAGTTGATACTTTTTTTAAAATTTTTTTTGGCAATTTTCATATTTCTCTTCCCACCCTTCCAAAAAGCCTTTCGCTACATCCCTGGAAATAATTAGCTAAATTAGCAGAGTTATAGGTCGATAATTTCAATGGTAAATTTACAGAAGAAAAAAAAGAAGCTTTCGAATTCTTCTCTTCTAGAGTTCTAGATCTCCAAATTTACAAGGAAATGGTTTAATGAGAAAAAATTCTAAGCAGATGAAAATGTCGACGAGATGCAACGGGAACCTTCATCAGGAATGCTGTATTTCGAATTAAACTTCAATGGTGGATGATATAATATTTCATTGCATGACAAGTTTTGGAGTAAGTGGAATCTGATATAATAATTTTAGCGTCAATATTCATTAAAAAAAAAAGTCAATATTTTCAAAAACCAAAAATTCAAATATTTTAAAGGAGATCTCTCATTTTATGAAGACGAAATTTTGGAAAGATCCAATGCAAATTAGCAGGTAATGGTTTCCCAAAACTTCCCAAAATTTTTTTGAAGACCATCTCTGATGGACTCCATGAGACGCATTTCTTATCCTGTTTTTCTCTTTCAATATTGCGTCAAAGGTACTTAGCTAATTGACTACACTAAAATTCCATTCAGAATGTCATTTACAAATCACATCACTTCATCCATATGATAGCTATGTTCGATATAACAAAAACGAACTATGGTACACTTAAATTTCTGGTTCTGGACAAGTTCTATTTGAAATTATTTCTCAGTTAAACCTTACGTCAATTCTGTGAGGTGAAAAAATTCAAATAACTGATATCTCAATTGGAATAAGTAAAACAACTTTTTTGATAAAAAGGAAATGGTAAAATAAGTTATAGAGGACATATAATACCACATCTTTGGGAGAGAACTTCATCAAAATTTACTGTTTGTCAAATGAATACGCACAAAAACTCCATTATTCTAATCGCGTAAATTATTTTAATTCAGAACAAGAGATGTACATATACAAGGGGGGTTAGAAAAGTAAGGTCGGATGCTCCTGATAAAAAAAAAATAGGCAACTATTCAAGTAGATAAATATATACACTTTGAAACGTTTATCCGACTTTTCTACATAGTTTCGACCATCATCAAGGAACTTGTTGTACCCTTTAATAAGTTTTAGTATCCCAATGGTCTAAGATGGTGCCGCTAATTTTTTTTCGAAGTCATGAACAGCTTCCTCGACATCGTCATCATTTTCAAAACGTTGACCACCAAAATATTTCTTCAAGTTAGGGAAAAGGTGAAAATCTGATGGTGCCAAATCTGGTGAATGGCCAAAAACTTCCCATTTGAACGATTCCAGGAGTGTGGTTATGATGAGGATAAAGCTCGACTCCACACAGCTCACATCACAATCACACTCCTGAAATCATTCAAATGGGAAGTTTTTGGTCATCTACCACATTCAACAGACTTGACACAATCAGATTTTCACTTGTTCCCTAACTTAAAGAAAAATTTTCGTGGTCAACGTTTTGAAAATGGCGGCACCATTTTATCCTACTGGAATACAAAATTGTTAAGCTGTACAATAAGTGCCTTGATAATGGTGGAAACTATGTAGAAAATTAGATAAACCTTCTGAATTGTATATATATATACTTATCTGCTTAAAAAGTTGCCTACTTGTTTTTATCAGAAGCATCGGCCTTTATTTTTCTAACGTCCTTCGTACAAGGCAAGGGACAATGTTATTCCAGAATGGTGTGGCGATGAAGCGAATGCGAAATAATAATGTCCATCACCGAAATGAGTTCATCCCATCGTGTGTTTTCTGGTAATGGAGGAGCATAAGGGAATCGCGTAAGCCTAGCAATTCATTCGTCTTCGCAATATTTTGTTGAATCAGCAAAAATAAAAACCTTTTGACTATGAGAAATTTTTGGCTATTATATTCTCAACATCTGTCGTCTAGTGTTTCTATAATTGGTTGGACAATCAGGTACACAATATTTTTCTCTGCATGTATTAAAAATGTGTGGAACACAGAGTCACTGAATTGGTTCTTCGTTCAACCTAAGAAAATCGATCAGCATTTTCAGAGAAACAGTTCCACACTTTTTTCAAATCGAACAAACCAAACGATTCAAAATACCTTAATATTTGCAGTAAAATGTTGAAAAAATATTGAAGCAATTTTTTTTTCTCGAAATGACGTGGACGTGAAAAAAAAAAGATAATTGCACGTCTATTTACACGTTAAGATGCATCCTTCAAGTCTCTCAAATCATTAGCAAAAACAGAAAAAAATTTTGAATCGATAGAGAGAAAGGAGATAGAGAGAAACGTGCTTTCTTTACGCAAAACGAGCGAATTTCAAAGCTATTTTCATTCTTTCTAGTCTAAATAGATTTTTTTCTCGATAATGTTAAGTCTAATTTCGTTTTTTAGAATTTGTTCATTTCCATTGCTATAATTAACAATTTTTTCGAGTAAAAAAAATTATATTCAGATGTTGCATAACGATTATATCTTCCCCGAAAGTTTTCCACAAAGTTTACGAGAGCCATTTTCATTTTTAGCTTTAATTGGTATGGTTCAAGAAAGGATACATTTTTAGCTCTTATCTCCGGTTACTAGTTTTGAATATTACGACCTCCAATCCTAGAATCCCAAACAATTACTTTTTGTGTAGGTACTTCTATCAAAGCAAAACACTAAAACAGAGAAACGAACTAATAATGATCAGAAGATATCGACCATTCAATTTTGTTGTAAGATGTTGAAGTTGCTAAGAAAATTAGCCTCTCACAGACAATTTCAAAGGAAATTTTTGACTTTCAAAGAACATGGTGAAGGGTAGACCATTTTAATGGTATCACAGGTGTAAATCGTTTGTGCTTTTCGTTTTCCTTAATTGTCAGGCCGATGATTCTGATTCTTTAACAGGCTTAGAAGGAATATTTTTTTAATATTTTCTCAGGTTTTAATGCGAATAACAGGGTAAAGAAATGACGTAGGAAATTCGAGGGCATTGACTTCCTAACATCAAAAACCATATTAAACCTGATTTTTGAAAAATTTTACAGAAATTAAGAGACGAAGGTGGTAGTAGTCTTTCGGGTGGCCAGCTATTTGGGAGTCTGAGTGTAAGAGAAACGAAAAATCGATCGTTTATACTCGACCGCAGAAGCAACATTTTCCTCATTTATAACCCTGTTGCAGGTAGCTATAGTAATAATTTTGGAATCCATTTCAGATTATGAGGGAACACTAAGACGTGGGCATTAAACGAGCAACCGAGGGCGTCGGTTAGCGACAAAACGACTTTTTTTAGTTCCCTAATCTCAACATGATGGCGACGAAATACAGAGTTTTGGGGAATCCTAAACACACCCCTAAAATACAAGTTATTATAATAGCTGCCTTTCCTCAAAACGCGAAGATGAGGTTTCTTTTTTAAATTCTTTATACGGAAACAGATGCACGCACAAGCAGCCAAATTTGTACAACGCCCCATTGTGCCTTTGAAAATGTATTTTTCTTCTTTTTTAACTACCTTCCCCTAATCTCACAAATTGGAACGCCATTTCGTCGTTTTAGGAGTTAACGTAACTGACGAATTTTTACTGCAGCACCACCAACAGCTTCCGGCATCGTAATATTTTTATTATTGTTTGATAATATTCGGGAGTTTTGCAGCCTTTTAATTAACCATAAAAGAAAAGAAGTTCAGCGTCGGCCGAGAAGTAGATATAATATCTTGGTATCACGTATTTCACATAAAATGGCCCAATTTCACAAATCCTCTTTAATTATACCCGTCATTTGTAGGGAAAAGAGTTTTTGGTTAAGCTTTTTCCAAATCGTATATTTTTAATTTTGCATTCCTTTACATCCTAGCCTACTTCACTTACAAATCGATAAGGGTTGCCTCGTTTGAAAATCTCTTATCTGGCTGTTTGATCAACTTTATTTAATGATTCCGAAAAGAAATAAATTTACCTACGTTTTTCCATAAAAATGGTGTAGCTTAGAGAAAAAATTATACAATGAAGTGTATTGAATACTGTTCTGGATTAACGTCCTCACCACATTTCTTACGAAGAAGTTGAATTGTATTTCAGGTTATTCGCTAATTTAAAATTATAGCTACCACTGAGAAAGATGCTATCAGATCTGAGGAACAGACTGACGGCCTCGTTCACAGCATGGATTAAGAGACTGGAAACTCGAGTTTGAGTCATTAACCAGACTGCGAGCCGAAAGAAGAAGCAAAATACTGCGACAGACACTAAGAATACTTACTGAGCCCCTCTAGTTAAATTCTAAAATATTTACTTTCCAGAAAAACAAAAAAAACTGTTCAATTTATTTTCATTAAAAAAAAAATGACAGGATCGTGAAAGGCTTACTCTACGAGTTTTATCCTAGCTTTGCCTCTCTTTTCATAATGACGAAAGCTGTTTTAGGAACCGTGGCGTAGCAACATTTAGAGCGCCCAGGGGCAAACACAACCTGGGCGCCTCCTCCTGATTCCAACAGATCACCATTTCGACATTATGGTGATCTATCGGGATGGGGCGGAGAGATAATTTTCAGAATAATTCAACAGATCTCATATTTTCAAGAACAGAGTTGATTTTTTCATCTTACAAAATTTATTTACTAATTTTTTTTTTCTCGAAAATTTTAAGCCCTTTAGGTAGGTCCGCAGCGTCTACGCGGGCAATGCGGGAAATTCCCGCGCTAGCTTCATCATTTTCCCGCACTGGGAAAATTTGAAAATTTTCCCTTTTTCCCAGGACCAATAGGTGGGAGGGAAAATTGAGAAATTTCTCCTTAAAAATACAAAAAAAAATTTTTCTTGCAAATCACGCCCTCTCTGAAATTTGAATGGCCTGTATTGGAAATGGGGTTGCGCTACGGGTCTGCCCCCAAGCCAGGCGCCTAGGAACAACCGCTCCATTCTCTCAACTGTCCCTTAGCGATTGTTCAGGGATTTTTTAGGGAAACATTCCACCATTTTTGGCCATGCTAGACCCTTCGAGTGGACTTGAATCATTGGAAAATATAGATGTACATTTTTATAAGCGAATATCGTTACAACCAAAAACCGTAAAACGGTTAGTATCTCCACATTTAAGTACGCCTTTATTACTGGCAACATTTACAACAGGGGTAGAGAATTTTGAGGACTGATTAAGATAGTGGTGTTCAGTAATTATACTTGTAGCATTATCTATACCCATTTGTACCTTATTAGTTATTACTGCAGACTACACAATGCAATAATAGGAGAATGATATTGGATTGCTACGGATTTCAACGGAATGACAATTAATTTTATGTTAATTTGATGCAATTAGAGGATACCGTCTTAGGTTACAACTTTCTTTCTTTCTTTCTTTCTTTTTTTTTCCTCTTTTTTTCACGCTGAACGTTTTTTAACATTGAAAATGCTTTTGGAGTCAGTTTGTGAAAAAATGCCCGCCATCGGATTTTTAACATGATAAGGAGTAGATAACGACAGTAAAAAAAATTAGAAGGAGAAAATAGTTATGAAAAATAAATTGGAGTTGGTAACATTGTTTCGTTGTTTATCGTGCAAATACCAAAAAACAAACGACTCTTCATTTTTTTTTTTAATTCTATCGCTCTTCGTGTACTTACCTTTGATATGGTGCAGCAAGATGCACGCCCAAATGATAAAATAATATCGCCCACGTTCGCACACATTTGGAATTCAATTCAATAAAGTTCTATTCTACAGCTCAATACTCGAGTGAATATGATGGTCGAAACAATTTTCGCAAGCTACGGGCTGGGATATGCATTCTGAGGCCCACTCAAAGCTAACTTACTGACGTTTCTAATTCCGCAACACATTCGTAACCTTGATTCCATTTAGGTACCTATACATTTAGATTCATCGAGAGTTATCTCAATTTAATAGCAGCAATTTTCTAAAAGAAAGGTAAACTCAACAGAATCCATTTTGAGACGAGTAGTAGATGGAGAAAATTTCTAATAAAATTAGAACAGAAATAGCCAAAATTGCATTCTCAATACTAGAGCTTGTTGAATGAAAATTCTCGACTTCGCACACAAATTTTCAAATTCGTCCAAAGCGGTTTCTAATTTTGAAGGGAATCAATTGAAATTATGGGTGTAGAAAAATTGGATTAACTTTTAGAATCTATCATCGTTCGATAGACTCTTCATAATCAGTAGGTAGGTAAGCAGTGCTTCTCATAACCGAAGAATATATGTGTTTCACTTTCTCATTCCAGTCATATCTGACTTTACTGGACGAACGACTGACTCATAGAGAAGAAATTAACCGAGACTGCTACATTGAAAAGAATTTTTGACGCTATATTTGAGATGAGACCTTTCTCAATTTCAACGATAGTAAAAGAGTAGCCTATCGGTATAAAAGATTTTGAAAATGAAAATTGATAAGTCAATAAATTTTTTGACGTAAAACAGAATCAAGTCCGTAGCTCGAATGTAATGTCATTTGTGGGTCTGGGGCTAACTTTGTTTTAGGGGTGACTCACAAAAATTATGACATTTTATACGAGTGTATTGTTTTTTTGTAAAGGGGCAGGGGATCAACCGCTTAAGAGAAAAAATACGAATTAAACGTAGTTATAATTTTTCAAAAAAACAAACCAATCGTAATATTAGGTCTCGGCCTTTACAAAGATCACAAAGTAACAAATTTCGCTTAACTGCGACTGACGGAATTGCTAACAGTGACTTAGTCGCAGTCCACTCCCTTGCTTATGGGGCTACAAAGGATTCAGTTAAAAACGGTCATAGTTACTGATACCAGCTGTTTGCTCCTCTCTTCTGGTATCAAGACGTCTTTTTTTAACATAACATGCCGGTTAATTATTACATTTTTGGCAAAAATTATCTTCAGAAAACGCAAGAAAATCAATTCCAAAAATTTTGGGTGGCCCATAACTTTTCATATTATCTTTACTTCTGTTACCGTAATTATCACCTTTTTCGCTGACAAAGCGATCATGATCGAACGAAAACGACCAATACCACCAAAGATAGAATTAATATAATTACGAGCACAAAGACTGAATTCATTGTTTTAAAAAGCCGTATACAGCGATAATAGACTACTGATCAATTTTTTCGCATACAAAAGGCGCCGCTAAGGCCTGAGATCCACGACAATTATAGCGATACAAACTCCAGATTTCTCTCCCAGGTAATTGAATGAAAATAAAGCGGATACGGTTAACGTAAGGAGTACATACTTCCTCCCAGGTGTTTTCCAAGACCAATCGAAACATCCAATGGTAGTTTCTCATTCGATAATATGGCATATTCAGTATTCCACTACGTTATTTCGGCAAGATTTTACCAATTCAGCATTTGTTTTTACAACGTATGTTATAGGCGAATTCGTTATAAAGCCGATCGGTTTTAATACGGGTACTTTGTTACGACAATGGTATCCTTTCCCCATGTCTTTCACTCGTAAAAAACAAGATATACGAATCTCGAAGAAGCCATTTACGTGAATTTCAAAAACCAAATACGTTACGTGCATTCGTTCGATTTACACACCCTTACCGTCCCCCTCTCCTCGTCACACTGCAAACATATTGTATATACACATAAGTACAGTGTGGAAAAGTTCGTGGCTGAGTGGATGCCTGCTGAGAAAATACGATTTTTATACCGCACTTCATGTCTGAACGCACATTAAACCGTCGTATGCGAAAATTGTTATCTCGAACGACTGCACATATCCACGACGAGTAAACGGCTCCAGTGGTGTGGTGTTGGTAGTGATGGTGGTGCTGTAGAAGGTGATGACTTGCCAGAAAATTCGATAGGATAAACTAAGTTGAATACACAAGAGGGGGTCCGTCCATACGATGGAACATCGTAAGTTTTTCACATTGGGGGGTGACGATGACGACAATGATGATGATGATGATGATGATGACAACGACGACGAACATTACGCAATAATTTTGGCCGATAAATACGACGAAAGCAGCTATAATAAAGAAGAAAGCAACAGACACACATACCTACGCGGACACATACGAATAAAGCTACGAAAAACCAAATCAAACTAAACCAAACCAAAAATATACATATATAAACGCAATTAAGAAAAACATATGAGAAAAAGAGAAAAAACAAAATTTCGACCTCGCGTTCGCAAAGGTTAGGCTGCGTCGTTTGAAAAGCGCCGAAATGCGAAACAACAATGAGATAATGGCCGAATGCAAATTTATACAGATTTTCGGTTGTTTTTCATCTACTTGAGTTTTTCTGAAGGGTTCGGTGAAAACATGGATCGTAATGAGAAGTGTTTTTATTTTTGTATTCGGTTTTCTTTCTCCAGCGGGTTTTCGTTTTACCCTTTTTTCGGCGTGACACTGATAAAGGCATTCTGCTTCCGTCGTTCCGTTGTAATATTTTGCTAAAATATTTCCGTCAAGTTTACAACGTAACTACGTGAGATTCACGAACACTGTATGTAAGAACGATAGCGATGAGAGTGGTTTTGTGGGTCAAAACATGATTGCATGTCTCTTAAGTAAGGAAAAACGTCGAGTTTCAGACCTCATCGGGGACTTTACCAGCCGCGAATTCCCCTCTCCCGTGTGAGGTTTTTTACACACGATTTCTGCGAAATTAAGAAACAAGCAACATGTAGTCTATTCGTACCTGGTTATTTATCGTTATAACATAATCAATGACCCTCCGTACTTACCGTTGTCTCTCTACCACCTCAACTCGCTATTCTGTCTCAATCCACTTTCCCCAATCCATCCAAACTTCATTCACCTGACTCGTAACCACCTTGACCATATTTCCACCCTACGACCCTTTTAACCATCCGGTACCATTACACTACACTCCTCCGATCCACTCGATCATCTATACTCCACTGTACCCACTATCCTTTCCGAGCACTAGCGTGCGCACACCTCCAATGTCATGGGTGCCTGAGAAAATGCGGAAAATTTTTTTGCCCCACAATTTTTTTTACCCGTTCGGCCCATCCCCAGTTTTTGAACCCCTTAATTTTTGCTCAAGATTGATTAATGTTTTTTTATACTTTTTTTTTTTTTTGGTTTTCTTGATGTCCCACCGCATATTACATATACCTAATTATTTAAGTACTGCCCTATATAAAATGAAATAAAACTTATTTAAAAATTTTCAATGTTATTACTTATTATAAAGAAAAAAATAAATCGTCATGGATGCCGGGCACCCACAGGCACCCACGTGCGCACGCCTACGTATCGGGGCAATAATTTGTATATGTACGTTTGCGTATGTATGTGAGTATGTATGTTTGCCTGTCAGCGCGCTCTGAATAACCAGACCAACAATGTGACTGAAATTTACGGAATAAAGGTTTTTGGTTGTGATAAAACGATCCACATATGTATACATATATATATCTACTTTTTGCTCATTTTCAGTGATTCGTGAGAAAAAAATGCTGACAAGTGCTCCTATGTGCAAAAAAAAAAAAAAAAAAAAACTTGTCGTGTCTCAAATTCCAAAGTGTTATGGTAAATATATTTGTATATTGGTATACAGTTTGAATTTTTAATAAAAGAGTAGCTGGATGGAAATGTAAGAGAATAAAACTAAAATGTGAATTTTCTAGCTATACATGGCAATCACTGATTGCGCCAGTCATCGAGTTAGTCTTCCTTACAGGTATACAGCGTAGATTTCGTTTTCAATCACGACTATACTTGGATACTTCAGACAGTGACCGACGTTTCTCAACGACCTCAAGGGACCAAAGTGAATTTACGACGGAGACGACGACGGCTAACGACACGCACAGACACACATCAAAAACGAATATAGCAGCTGCCACCAATTCCCCAAATGAATTAATTCGATGATTTCGTGTGCGTACCGACGCCACTATTTTGCGATCTCATCAGTTAAGAAATCTTATTTACGTTGGCTGGATTGGGGGAGTTCTTTTTTTCAGAACATTCTCTCGAGCACCCAACTATCTAGGTATCTCTTCGAGGGCGTAAACAAGACAACTATAAAAAGAAAAACGTCATATGCGAAATTTCGCCCAGAAAAGTGGACAGATACTATTTTCATGCACTGGAACGTGCGCATTCCCATGGCGGTTGTGCGGTCGAGAAGGGAGGCGATGGGGTATTTGCTTTAATCCAAATCTCACGTAAATAGAAATTCGAACCCCATTACCGGTTTTGGTGGTTGCACCAATTTATTTTCCTCCCCCTCTTCTTTCCATCACCCCAAAAAAACTCATTAATCTTATCCGTTATAGTCAATTTCTTAGAGTTGGGTTCGTCAAACAATCTTCCCTTTGACCGCCTTCCCATCCTCTCAATTCAGTCAAAATGGAGAGTACGACGGACAACACAACGACGAGTTTACTCCTAAATGGACGCACATTTGTCCAAGATATTTGGGGAGGTAAAGGAACCGAGAAAGATGAAAAATTGCTACTAGTCTTTTGTGCGGTGCTGGAGGGAGAAGAGTAAAAAAGTTTTCGACTTATTTAGCGAGAACGGACAACCGAGTGAAGCGTGTAAGAGGAACTGTCCGGTTTACGTCCGTATTGTTAAACATTCGATTTATCTTCTTGGATTTTTATTCATTAACCTTCTACATGTTGGTGGTTGGTCATAAAGCCTAGGATCATTTAATATCTTTGTAGCGAGAGGGCTGCAAAAATGTGTCTACTCATTAAGGGATCTTATAGAATTTTTTTAAACAGAAAATGAGGCACAGACGAGGGATAGTTTTAGCGACGTGATTCAAATCTGATCTACAAGACATAGCCGTAAATTTCAGTAGAGAGCAATTTAAATACAATCAATAACTTTATTTAGATTAGTTTTAAGGAGCTCTGTCATTGCAAGGCTCCTAGTTGCTTCTATCTACACCTTCAGAAGTTTGTAGGATAAACCTAAAATATATTTATACTAGAAAACACCTTCAAAAACCATAAATGTGTCAAAATTATCAATTAAACAGGTGCAAAATGAAGAAAATAATGAATTAGAGTTGGACTGAAATTGAAATTTATAAACATAGTCAACTGTAACTGTAACTATGATCACGTGATAGCATTACAGAACTGGCTTTTATATATATGAAATCGGTAGGTATTGTAACGAATATGTTCGTCATGTAAAAAATAGACAAACACATTCGGTTACACAAAAAAAAAAGTATTTTATTCAGTACATTTGTCCCTTGTAAAATTGTACAGTTACCTGGCAAAAGTACCATTACTTCCTGCCAGCACTGACTACACACTTTCTAATGAGATATTCGGTAACCTAAATACTCTGGTCTTCGAATATATTCGAATAAGCAAAATCCCTCCTTCTAATAAATCCCTACTTCACACACAATAACAATAATGAAAAATTGTATACGCTGACAGGGTACATAAACTCTTGTAGACAATGGAATAATTGTACTGTACTTTCTCCTTTCAGTCTTAGAACTGTTAACTTACTAAGAAGTCTTAAACTATCTTGAACACTTTACTGTACTACTGTATGTACAAAATATTACTCTAATAGATTATCAAATTTTACTTTGTGTTTGAATTTTATTTAAAGTCTCTCTTGAAGTTAAGGTCCACAATAGTTGTGGATAGTGAATAAATTAATTGAATTTAATTCTCGAGTACTGATAATATTCCGTTGAATATTGTTGTACTTGAAGAAAGTATAATCACCCTCAAGAGGTGTTGTTCCAGTGCTTTATCTCTTTTGTCCGTTACAAGTATATAATTATAAATATATATTTATTTTTTTTAATTTAATAAGTTTACACAAAAAGATGAATTTTCAAAAATAAATTTTTTACAAGTTTAAAACGTTTTGTGAAACCTAGCCAACTCACACAGATACACCCAACCAAACCCGACTGCAGGGTGGTTTGAACCTTCTAACTAAGGTGTATTTCGTCCTTCGATCATACAGGTATATGGACACCTAGTAGCTGTATTCATAAATCTTAATGAGGGGTGGGTATCATGAGAAGGTATCTGCACATGCGCAGCAGGTATTTTTTTCGTCTGTTTTCAGTTTGTTGGTTCTGTGAATGTAAAGCTATCCAAAGATTTTACTGTGAATCCTGATGAATCCAATGAAATATGAAAACAACTTAGAAAACAGACGCAGAAAGATCTACTGCGCATGTGCAAAAAATTGATGTTAACTTTAGGATTTTATAATGTTGGCACGGATTTTTGTGTTTAATTGGGTATCCATACATCCTGTAGGTATATGATCGAAGATTTTGTCACTCGCATTAGTTACAATAAAAGCGCATATAAACATTTTAATTGATCGTAAAGACGATATGAAGGTAAATTATAAAATAAATCAAATCATGGCGAAGTATAAATTTGAATATTAACCATCGATTGTGAAATGAATAATGTTATAAAGAGCTACTGAGCTTCAACAAATCGCCAAATCCAAAAATTAGTTTTTTTACCCAAGGTGAAAATACAGAAAAAAAAACTCAATCAAAATAATAGCGAAATTCAAAAGTGAAACCTTGAAAAACATCAAAACATCAGGGTGATAAAAAAAGTAAACGCGTATCACACTCCTACAAGTATACGAATCGTTATGAAGACTCAGACACACACTGACATAAGAAGATAAACACCCACCAAACTTAGTTTTTTGTTTTGTTGATTCACGAGGTATGGACTACAATAAGTTTTTCCTTATACGAAAATTTTCACCCATTTATTTGGGAAAACCTCCCTTGACTGTCGGTCCCGAAAGGTGGCATATGGCAGACAGGCAGTAATTTAAGTAACCATGTTCGTCAAATTCAAAAAATTTTTCCTATTTTTAAGTAGACCAAGATCTACAGAAATTGTACATCTCTTAAAAGGTGTTATTTTTTCATCTTTCAGATATTAGAACTATCTACCATTTTTAAATCCACCGACAACATACACACAGCTCCAGTTCCGAATATTTGAAGTGTTCATAACTGAACATTGCTGATGTTGATGTTAAAACTTCCATCACATAAACTCACGCACATAATTCCATCGCATCTTATCTTTCTTCTTTCTTTTGTACTACACTCGTTCATTCTGTCTTCTTATCGCCTTTTTCTAACCATTTTTAGCATGTACTTCTTCTTACAATACCTATTCGATTTCTGTTCTTAATTTTCTCTCGTCGAGTTTAGTTTGTAGTTTCATTCTTTTACTTGATGTCTTAAAAAAAAAAATTTTGTCATGTTTAAGTACAGTTTGTTTAATTTTGTTTTCAGTTTTATTTTATTTTAATTTATTCAAAATAGTCCGCCTACATTTTGGTCCTTCGGGCCGGATGCCATCTCAACAAGCCCTTTGGTTTTGTTTCTTGCATTCGTCATATTGTTAGAGTCCAGTCAAGCCATGGTTGGTTCCGGAATTTCAGTTTGTTTTTGATACAGTCCACTACATCAGATCGTAAGTTCGTCATTATCTTATTGTTCATCATGGATGCTCTAAGGAAAGAACTTAGAGTCCTAAAATTAAATGCTACTCGTATCAAGTCTTCAATGGAGGAGATTTGTAAAAAACCTGTTACGATCGAAAATTTATCGAAGTTGGAAGTGATTATTTCCATGTATCTTCTTCCAAACAAAGAAAAAACTGAAAAAACAATCGAAAATTTGCTTATCTTGCTTGACCCAGATACCAATGTTGAACATAAAAAATTAGAAGATCGTTTGTTAGCTGATTTGGATGATTTGATCGAAGTTGGTTCAACATATCAGGGTAGAGTAAAATCGTTTCACTCAAAGCTGTCTACTGAAAAGTCTCGACAATCTATTGTAACAGTGCTGTCAGCTGCGAACAGATCGTTTAGTACCGCAAGATTTCCCAAATTAAAAGAGATCAAACCACCAAAATTTGATAGTGATTTATCAAAGTTTTTTGAGTGGAAAAATTTGTTTGAAAATTTAGTTCATAACAATGACGATTTGTCAAATGTTCAAAAACTTTGGTACTTGAAAAAAGCAATGGTAAAAGATATCGAAAATTTGCTTGATGATTTCGGCATGTCAGATGAGGCCTACTCTGATGCATGGTCATATATTTTGTCTCGTTTTGAGAAAAAACGATCGATAATTCTCACACTTTTTCATAAGCTAATTGATATCGAGCAGCTGAAAGATGAAAAAGGTATTCAAAAACTCATTGATAGAATTAATGGTACAATTTGTGGTCTAAAAGCAGCTGGAGAAAAAGTCGAAGACACCATCTCAAAATTTATAGCATTCCTTGCTGGTTTGAAACTTGATCCTGTAACCTTTTGCAATTGGGAAAATTTGTTAGTGTCGGTTAATGATTATCCAAAATTTGATCAACTAAGCAAGTTTTTACAAAATCGTGCATTCGCAGTCGATGATCGAATTAAATGTGACAAATCGCTTAAACCTGTAGTAAAAAAAAGCTCGTCTGAACAAAAAT
Source organism: Ericerus pela (assembly GCA_011428145.1). Taxonomy (NCBI): domain Eukaryota; kingdom Metazoa; phylum Arthropoda; class Insecta; order Hemiptera; family Coccidae; genus Ericerus; species Ericerus pela. The sequence continues at coordinate 1,616,849 of WOFM01000279.1, forward strand.
CGTATACTACAGTCAAAAATAAATGTGTTTTGTGTTCAAATTCCCGTTATCTTAAACAATGCTCGGAATTCTTAAATAAATCACCCCAAGATCGTTACGAAATTGTCAAGAAAAATCGGCTTTGTTTAATTTTTTTCAATTTTGGTCACTCTGTTAGTAATTGTACATCTCGTTTTGTTTGTAAATGCGGTGCAAAACATAATTCATTGCTTCATTTTGAATTTAAAAATCCAAAAAGTAGTTCGTCGAAAGAGCCTGTGGTAGATAGGCCTAAAGAAAGTGTCGTTATTGCTAAATCGTCCTTATCGTGTTTAAATTTAGTTGAAAAGTTCGTGTTATTGCCATCTGCAGTCGTAAAATTTGTGTGTGGTAGTGTAGATGGTACTTGTCGTGTTTTACTAGATAGCTGTTCACAGCCTAATTTAATTTCTGATACGTTCGTTCGTAAATTCAAACTACCAATTTGTTCGATAAACCACGGTAACTCAGTTAAAGGTATTTCGTCAGCGCTAATTCAAACATCGCATTCCGTGTTATTAAAAATGGTTTCAAATTTTAAATCATGTCAGATTGATGTTGTTGCTGACATTGTTCCTGCATCCTCATTGTCGTATTCAGTTTATTTCAACAGTTCCACATCCATCGTCGATAAACTTCGACAAATTTTGTCTTGCTGATCCTGCCTTTTTGAAGGAGAATATAGCAGTTCCTAATATCGATCTTATTATTGGTGCAGAGAATTTTGAAAAAATTATATGTGACAAATCACACTCACTTGAAAATGGTTTGTTTGTACGCCTGTCCATATTTGGCTGGGTTGTTTCTGGTCTTGCTCCACAAGTCCAAAAGTCATCCTCTTCTCAGTTCTCTGGATGTACACTACAAGAAATTGATAGTAATCTTCGCCGATTTTGGGAGTTAGAGGAAGCTACACCAATAAGTTCATCAAAGTCATTTAAAATTGATCGGTTCCAAGAGCATTTTGAGAAAACTTATTCATTTGCGCCTGATGGTAAATTTGTCATAAAATTGTTTGTATCTAATCGTGTTAGCAAAATCATAAATATCGTACTGTTTGAACGTTGGCATTACGTTCCATCCGGTGAAAACCCTGCCGATTTAGCCACTCGAGGCATAAGTGCTGAAAATTTTTTGAACCTCAATTTGTGGACAAATGGTCCTAATTTCTTACTGTCAAATAATGCATTTTCTTACTTTAAAATACTTAATGTTGATGTGCATAATACCTTAGAAAAAAGAAAATGTGTAACATTAAATATTATTTCAATTGATAATGTTTTAACTCGATTCTCATCTTTTAATCGTATGATCCGTACTGTCGCTTACATGTATCGATTTGTCAGTTTTTGTAGAACACGCAATAAATTTATCGATTTTTCACTGCATAAAATGGAAATCAGTCATGCAATAAATGTAGTTGTACGTGTTTCTCAAACAATCTGTTTCAGTGAAGATATAACTAGACTGAAAAATGGGCAAACTTTAAAGAAGAAAAGCACGCTACATTCATCCGACCCATTTTTAGATGAGTTTGGTGTTCTGCGAGTTGGTGGTAGACTGGAAAAGTCGACTTGGTTGTTGCAGAAGAAACATCCAATCATCATTAGCACCAAATCTCACTTCGCTCAATTGCTAGTACACCACACACATGAAAAATACTATCATGCTGGTCGATCATTCTTGGCTGCATTTTTCGCATCTCAATATTGGTTTATCGGCGGTCGTACTAATTTATTAAAATTTGTCATTCGTAGCTGCGTTCTGTGTACCAGAATAAAGGGCAAGGTTGCTGAGCAATTGATGGGACAGTTACCTCAATCTCGTGTTTCAATTGCAAAAGTATTTACATATGTTGGTATCAATTTTGCTAGGCCCTTCCAGTGTAAATGTGTAGCGTATAGAACTACACGTTTATACAAAATTTACTTGGCGATTTTTGTTTGTCTAACTGTGCGCGCTACTCACATTGAGATCGTATCAGATTTGTCAACGTCCAAGTTTTTGGAGGCATTATAACGCTTCATCGCTCGTCGAGGGCTACCTGCTAAACTCAGATAATGGAACAAATTTTGTCAGTGCATCAATTTTTTTCAATGAAAATTGTGCAAATATCTTGAATGCTGCAACACTCATTGGTTTTGAGTGGCACTTCATACCACCACGTTCGCCTCATTTTGGAGAAATATGGGAATCAGCAGTTTGATCCTCTAAACTCCATCTATCAACTGTAATCAAAAATACAGTGTTGTCCTTCGAAGAATACTGTACCTTAGCTGCTAAAGTCGAAGCTGTTTTGAACTCTCGCCCAATTGCCTACAATCATCAAACAGGGAAGTGAGCCATTGACCCCTGCACATTTTCTCGTTGGTCAGTCACTATTATCTACACCTATGATTGATGATGATTTATCGCTGCCATTATCAAATCGACTTCAGTTGATTCAAAATATGGCAAAAGGTTTTTGGTCAAAGTGGTCTAAGGATTATTTAAACCAGTTACAGCAACGAGGCAAATGGTTTGATCGAAAACCCAACATTCAAGTTGGTCAACTTTAGTGATGGGTAGTTCGTTCATGAGTTAGTTCTTTTGAACTAATCCTAGAAGTGAACTAATCGATCATTTAGTTTACTTCCAAATGAACTAGTTCATTAGTTCTTTTTTTTTTGATAGTTCTTAGTTCTTATCAGTTTACTATACTCGATCCGTTGATGGAACTGAAATTGAAGTAAGTAGCAGTCGATGAGTGAGTCAAACAATTAACCAATAGTTCTAGCATGAATTTATGAATACGAGTCGATCATAATATCATATAATAAATTAATTGATTTAAATGATATGAGCCAATCATGAATCAGCTGATTGAAGTCTGAAGTGATCGAGTTGAAAAATTTACTGAACTACTGAACTAATTGAACTAGTTCAGTGAACTAGTTCACTTTGGTGAAGCAGACTCAATGAACTAAATCTGAAAACTGAACAAAAATTCCCATCTCTAGTCAACTTGTTCTGCTACGTGATGAGAACCAACCTCCCTTTAAATGGCCACTTGGTATCGTCGAGCTATGTCACACTGGAGAGGATGGTCTTACTCGAGTCGTTGATGTTAAATTTAAAGGTGGAATCCGTTCCAGATCATTGTCTTTGATAGTCCGGCTTCCTTTGGATACTGAACCTGGGGTTCAGCCTGGGGAGTCTGTTGATGTTAAAACTTCCATCACATAAACTCACACACATAATTCGATCGCATCTTATCTTTCTTCTTTCTTTTGTACTACACTCGTTCATTCTGTCTTCTTATCGCCTTTTTCTAACCGTTTTTAGCATGTACTTTTTTTTACAATACCTATTCGATTTCTGTTCTTAATTTTCTCTCGTCGAGTTTAGTTTGTAGTTTCATTCTTTTACTTGATGTCTTAAAAAAAAAAATTTCGTCATGTTAAAGTACAGTTTGTTTAATTTTGTTTTCAGTCTTATTTTATTTTAATTTATTCAAAATAGTCCGCCTACAGCTGAAATTTTATCAGTCTCCTTCTTTTGGTTCGTCATACGCTAGCGAATGTCCACTCAATTAACATGCACGCACACAAACACATGTACACATGCACAGACTATGCCGATACAAACATACAATAAATTGAAGGAAAATAAGATAAAAATTGAAACATTAAATAGAAGGCTCAGGAGAAACTCATCAACATACGGAATTATCAATAATTGTTAATTTTCATAAAACATGTGATTCAAACAATTTCTTTCAGATCATTTTGAAAATTGATATAGATTTATACACTTGAACAAGAGTAAGCTAAAAAGGCAATAAAGTAATGTACACAATTGGTTACAACTCACAAATGGAAACAGATAGCTTATTCAAATAAAACAGAAAAGGCAAGAAAGTAGGTAAATATTATTGGCAGCGCCGCATTAGGCTTTTTTTCGCCCTTGGGCTATAAATCTTATTGCGCTTCACATTTAAATCAAATTTACTGGGTAAAAATCCACTTCCTCTGATAAAGGAGGTTTACCAAATAGAAATTAAGAAAAATTAAATCCAATAATAGAAAGAATCAAAACAATTTGAATTTTTTTTTTATTCAAAATTTGTCGTCCAAGGCTAAAGTTCACTCAGCCCATACATTAATATGGCGCTAATTATTCGCTACAAGGACCTACATTTAGCGGTGTAAATATGGTCTCAAATTACAGCCGTACATTTCTTCCAACAGTGAACCCGTTATTTCATACTGTAAATGAAAAATTCTAATAGATTTTTTGCGACCTACAACCTCATTGCATACTTTACTTTTTCATCTTATGTGAAAAGAATCTCCGTAAGGTTCCACTTTAAATTAGGGAAATATATAGTAAAAACCTCAAAGCGTCAAATCTGGTGAGTAGCGACGGTTTGGATGACTGGGAAATAAGTACAATTTCCAACTTCAAAATTCTTCAATGACCAAGTGAGAGAATTGGTTAACTGCTGAAGGAAATTGTACAGTTATAAAAGGAGACCACATTGAAACTTAAATTATGTGATTGTGCATCAACTAAAACGTACTTTTATGCTTATTTGTTTTTATTTGAATTTCTGTTTCAATTCGAAAGTTATGACAAAGTATGCATTACTTTTCAGTGTATCCTCGCACGAATCTGATCCGTATCTTTAGTGATCTACAATTTATATCCCACTGCAAAACTAATATTTTTTCTCTCAAGTTTTCATCATTTTAAGAAAACTTTGAGGGAAGACTGTCACTCCAACATACCCCATCCTTGATCATAATGGTTAAGATTCCATCTAATAACTTGTTAAGAAGTACCAAGTAACTATATATGAATAAAAATATTTAAAAAAAGTTTCAAGTACTTTTATCAACTCTTAGTAGATTCCAAAAATAAACCTTGAAATCTCGATATTTTTAAAAGTTCGACAACCAGCTGTAAAGCAAAAGGAAAGTTTCATTACATTATCTCAGATCAACGTTAAAAAGTTTCACGCGAGAAATTCATTCTTCGAAACTTATTTTATGTCCAAAAAGTTTGCTTTATTCGCCAAATTTTCAAGGAATAATAACTTTTTTGAAAGCATCATGCCGATGCAGGCGCATAATGGGACATATATGCCGACGAACGGAAAATTTTCGGCGATTTGATAAGTGCGAATCAGTTTTCAACTCTTCACCCAGAGGGGGGACTAACGAGCGAGATGACAACAGAACGAATGAAAAAGTCAAGCACTTGATTCCTTTACAGGATTTTATGACGACTGTTTTTCATAAAATCGTAACTGGCGATTTTGCAACCAGTTTTGTGACATAGGGAAATTGGCACACGCACACAGATATACATGTGTATATGTGTTATATAAATTACGTCATTTCTTATTCATTGCAACAGCAATTGATAAGAAATGACATAATACGTTCATGTATAAGTCCAAGACATCGCCTAGATCTTTATCTATTATATTGTCATTGGCCAAACATTGTATCTTACCTGCCTTTATGTGGAAGTAAGAACATATGAACAAAGTGTATATATGATATTGAATGTAATACACTTGATAAGAAATGATGTCGTGCATACGAGACGTACAGTCCCCACAATAGATCTAACAGTATTCAAAATTGATTTTAAACTTTGAATTTGTTTCCCTTGCGTCTAATTGGAATTTGGTTGTTGACCAATAAATAAATTTAAATTGCCGTAATTGAGAAAAAAACAATAGGCTGAAAATTAAATTCAGTTATGTCCAAATAATACATTATCAACAATTGTATGTCACTTCTATAGTAAATTCTTATTGTGAAAAACTGATAGAGACTTTCCATAAAAAATTATTCAAATAATTAAATTAAAAAAAAAATGAAACTGACTACATGTTGGGACATAAAACAAAATAGAACTTAATTAATGTTAAAAATAAGTTTTCCAGGTTATATAATAGTAATTTTTTTACAAAGTGGAATTAAAACTAACGCAGTTGCTGGTAGAAATACCTTTTGATATTAATATGAAAATCAATACTGTTTGATTCTCACTAATTAAATTGTGCAATAAATGATATTTAAATGAATGTTGTTTTCATAAGTACCGATCATTAAGCCTAATATGAAATTGATTGAAATCAAATGGAAAGTGAAGTTTTCAACAGCATATCTAAGGAATTTAAACATTCTTAACAAATACATTCCCCTAATATTTTGAATAGATGTTGTGGAATACCTTGTTGTGAGAAAGATATTCTCACCAGAAGGTAAATTCAACAGAATTTAAGCGTGTTCAGCCACTTCATATTAAACATATGGGTAAGCTAAGACCTTGGCAATTTTAGAGCCGGTCCAGACAGTTTATATACTGGCTTATTTACACACACACACACACACACGCATACATACACACATATGTAAGGAATACATGTACATTGGTGAGAGCAGCCAGGTTGTGTCATCTCTTGTAGTGATAAAAGATGACAGGCTGGTTCATGTACGGATTGTGACATCATTGTATTGTCGAGATTAGTCATGATTCGGTACTCGTACATTACCTGAAAGTACATGCAGGTAGTTACGATCAAACGTAAGTGTGTGATTTGGTTTAACGTCACAAGGACGAATATAGATGTAATAATGCTATGTATTTCAAGGTTGTCAAATCCATGTTAAATTTATCAAAAATTGCCTCAGCAAAACATTTAATATGAAAGAATCTACATTGCTTCATTCAAAAATCTTACATTATATATTTATAACAAGTGACTTGGAAGGTATTTCTGCCAGCAGCTGCGTTAATTGTAATTCCATTTTGTAAAAAAATTACTATTATAAAACATGGAAAACTTGTTTTCAACATTTTAGTTATATTATGTTTTATCTCCCTACATGCAGTTGGTTTTATTTTTATTTTTTTCAAAAATTTAATTACTACTACAATTTTGCAGCAGACATTGAAACATGAATGATTCAATTCAATATTTATAAACTATTTTTTGTAAGAGCATTTAAAAAAAAAAAAAAAAAAATCATCAGGAAAACAATTAAAAAAAATGTATGCAAGTACCTAAATAATACAAAAATGGCAAATTTTACATTAATTTTAATTTTTTTGTTCATTTATTTTCAAGATGCTAGGGATGAATAAAAACTTTGAAATAATACAGATTTTAAAAAATTTTCTTTTCTTTAAAGCAGTACTAACCCCAGCTTTTTAGCTTAAATACCGGCTGAGTAATTATAGATTGAAAGAAGAGAGATTTATATATTCCAGAAAATAGCCAATTTTATATTAATTAGAATTTTTTTGTTTATTTATTTTCAAACAGCTAATGATAACTGAAAAATAGATGGAAATTTAGTGAATATTATCCTCTTTCCAGCAACACCAATCTCATCTCTCGGGCTTAAATGAAGGCTGAGGAATCATTAAGTGAAATAAGCTAAAGGTTTGTTTCAAATCTGGAATTGTTGGGTTCAATTGAAAAGGCAACTTGACAATCAGAATTTAAAAAAATTAGGATGAGCAGAAATTTGATTTTGGATAGGACATAGAGTTGGTAGCAGGGTTACCAATTTTGGCAGATGAAAATACAGACAAATAAACTTTTTTTTTCATTGCTCCTAATCCATTTACCAAAATTTTCAATTTCTAAATTTTTGGTCGCTTGGATCGCATTTAAGAAAGTCCCCAATAGTGTTTTATGCTTGCTTGCTTTCTCATTTCACCCTCTATACCAGTAATACGGGAAACACTGATGAAATACTGGCACTGGTACTTACTTTTTTTTGTACCGGCAGCAGTATAAAATACCGTCATTATGAAATAATACCAGTCATTGGCAACCCTGGTTGATAGGTAAATAAGGTAGAGTTTAGATCCTGTCTTGGACTTATTATGATTGTATTATCTTGGACTTGGAATTTTTAAGGAAAAAAGGCTATTTTTTGCCACCAATATTTTATTAAGATTCAAATATGTACCAGTAAGTAATTTCAACTACTCAACGTGGCATCTCAGGAAAAAAAAAACTATTAAAAACTATTTACAAGAGAAATCGAAGAGCACAAAGAAATGAGAGGCGAGCAGAATACAGGTGTATAGAGTATAAAGATGTGAGTTTAGTGATACATGAAATATTGTGGTGGGTGGTTCATGGGTTATTTTTTTTATACGGACTATGGATTAACTGCTGAGGAAAATCAATGGAATAATTTCTCAAATTGTTCAATATAAGGTGCGTTTAACGTGACCGAATTCTGTAATTTCTGAGAGATCCGTACAGATTTTTTCCATAAAGTTATTCGATGGCGGTACAGATTCACAGATTACAGCCAGAGGTAGGTACGGTAAATTTACAAGAGACATGAATTAACCTTTCCACGATTAGAAACATGTTAAAACGCCAGGTTTTGTACATGTTTTGTTTTATTTTTACTATTTTTTATGCAATTTCGAGTTCACATCACTGTAGTACGAGAATTTAGCTTTTTTTTCTCATTTTAATTTCGTTATAGGAAATAATTTTCAGAAATCCACAGATCTATTCGAGGAAAAAATACTAACAGCTTATAGGAGCCTGTATTTCACTGGCACCTGTAACACGTCAAACACACCTACAATAACTGAAAAATGGGACAGTTTTTTAACGACTATTTCGTAAAAAAACCAACAACGTATTCCAAGAATTTTCGATAGTTGGCTCTTCGATAAAAAGAGAGGTTATTCCAAACCTTGCAAAGGTCAAAATATTCATCTTACAATAACGATCTGCTTAATATAAAACTATTTAATTTTCATACACGACTAAGATTAAATCGCAAACTTCGATACGAAGGAAAACTACAATCAATGCAAGATTTAAAATTAAGCCTGAATTTTTTTCTCAAAAAAATAACTAATCAGAGTGAAATATGTTCGAATGAACTTCAGCAAAAAATTATTAAATTTCTTCAACGCCACAAAAATTCTTTAAGTACGTTGGATTGAGAGTTTTTCTCGTCAGATTAATCACTGAATATCGACGCTGAGCTTCCAAACAGAAATGGGTAAAAATAAAGTTAACAGGGTATGTAGCAGCCAATAATATTTTCGGAATGGAAAATTGAACTGTAAAAATACCAGATAGAATTATTGAGAGAATATTTCTTGGGCAATTAGCATCTTGCGCGTTCAATCAAATAGAAAGTCAAGTTACCTCCACAGATTGAAAAATACAGTTTTGGTAACATCTCTCCAATCTGTTTCTTAACTTTCCAGACAGAAGAGCGGATTCGCTACTGCTAAGGTCAATATTGTTGTAAAATTATTGATCGACACCAGCAGGAACGAAGCTTTCGCTATAATTAATTATTCAAGAAATACACGAATAGGAAATGAAAATACGTCGAGCGTGCACAAAAAGTTCTCAATTTTCTAAAAAATAACGATTATTTCATATTTCTGATAAAACATGAAAAATCGATCAATAGAAAAAAATTAGTTTCATACTTTCATACCGACGAAAGGAATAGAGTAAAAAAGTCAAAGTAACTCAAGAAGAGGAATGAGTCGATACGATGAAAACGGTTTCCAAAACAATAAGAACAGTGCGAAGCATTAAAGGGGATTAAGTTGACTGTTGACAGTACGAAATGCTAATGTCAAAATGAGAGGATGGTTTTAGGTGTAACAAAAGGGGTTAATCTCGACACTGATAAAATAAAGTAAGGATAAACGCAAGGATGAACGGATGTAACGTTCTTCCTCGCAATTTTGAAGAATAGTTTACCAAAATTACGAACGGAATGAAGAAGCAAGAGAGGGATAAAAAAATTTACACTTCACTCGAATAGGTTTACCGGAGGAGAGGGAGCTAACTGACTTATATAGTGCGCCAAAAAATGCGGAGAGTACCTATATTACATTAAGAAAATGATCGCGATGTCAATAGTACTGTACATCAAGAATGTTTAAACTAAAATGAAAACCTAAGAAAAACAGGAAAAAAAAAACTCTCACGCAACAGCAGCAGCAGCTCCGTTAGAAAAAGTAAGATTTCGAAAAATGTAAAACTAGGGATAGTCATCAAAAAGTTATTAACAGATCGTAACCAATATTTGTTCCGAATTACGTTCCGATTAGTCAAAAATTAAGCATTTTATAGGCGAAATAAAAACGAAAATAGCGTTACCGAAGTACCTTGCGACCGATCTGCACCAAAATTTATAGCAAGTTATAATATTTGCTACAAATTTCGTAGCTATTAATCGAATATTGATAATTTTATAGCCAAAAAAAAGCAAAAATAGGCATACCAGAAGTACCGTACGGTCGATTTGCACTAAAATTTATAGAAAATTAAGTGAGTATTTGTTTTGAATTTCGTAGCTATTTGTCGAAAATTGGAAATTTTACAGGGAAAACAAAAACAAAAATCGCTATACTGAAAATATCATACTGCTGATCTGCACGAAAATTTATAGCAAGTTATAATACATTATAGTGAATATTTGTTTCAAATTTCGTATCTATTGGTCGAAAATTATAAATTTTATAGCCAAAACAAAAACGAAAATAGCGATACCGGAAGTACCGTACTGCTGATCCGCAACAAAATTAATATGACAGGTTCTTGGCAAGGTACTAATATTCGTTTCAAATTTCGTGCCTGTCGTATAAAAATTGCGATCTGTACCGCAGTAACAAGAAATTGGCTTTTATATATACTATATAAATATATAATTGCGAGTTATTAGTACCAAAATTTTCTTTGTTATGAAACAAAAAACGTACCTACCCCCCACCTTAGGTCGTTCCATGACACCGAAATTAATATGCAGATTTTCAATAGAAAACCTACTTAAAAAACAGTCATCATTTGAGAGACGAAGTAATCACGCATGCTACCGACAATTTCTACGACAGTTCAAATTTCATTTCCTCATTCGTACTACTTGATAACGAGAGGATCGCACATTTTTTCAATAGCACACACAATAAGGCGCGAATAAAAACACACAGAAAAAAATTCTTCGTACAATTTCGTCACTGCTAGACGAGAAATTTTCATTTTTCCATCCCAGTCACGAGCAGCTCTCCAGTTCCCCTCGTTCCACATTTATTCGATCCCTTATTCATAATGACCGTATAAGACGGGCATAAAAAATTCGTTCGACGACGGCGAAAGGGTGAATGCTGAGAGATGTATATTTTACGAGCCTCGGTTTTTATTCTTTCGTATCTGCGCATCAATTTACGACGATGGGAAAACAAAACTATCTATCGACGTGTATAATATACTTTACTGTACACACGTTAAGCGTGTAGGTTGTTTGCCATCTTTCACGAATCAAAAATACACGACGAACAAAAACGAACAAAGCGGAGTAAATGGAGTTCCCAGAAGGGTGCGTACAGAGGGGATGAGGAAGCGAGGTGAATTAATGAAATTTGCATTATTCGAAATCCAAGTTATTTATGATACAAACGCGTAAAGTAGGTGATTTTGATAAGAGTAGGATTTTTTCCGCACGACGAATGATGCGAATCACACAAGTAGCAATTATCTACTCAGGATGAGTGCCACATACTATTTTTTTGCAATATCCTCCCAAAAATAAAATCCACCAAAAAACGTTTTTGAAATGGTAAACATAAGTGGCATATTTTACCTTAATTTGATTTTTTTTCGTTCGTTTATTTTGAAGTAGGTAAAGCAGAAAGGAATGAAAAATTTGATAGAATGTAGATTGAAGTAAATAAGTACATTTTTTTTCCATTATTACAAAGCCCAACTTTACAGCTTAAATAGCCGATCAGAAATCATCGAGAGAAAGATGACACATTTCTAGATTACAAAACCATTCGATTTTCCATTAATTTGAATTTTTTTCGTTTGTTTAAACGATGATTAAACAATTATTTGAAAATTTTGCGAATGACATTCTCTTCCTAGCAACACCCCACACTGTTGAATAGAGGCACGGAGGAGATCATCACTACAATAAACGTAAAAGCCGTTAATTATTTCCGATATTATTTCACCAATTATTCCCTCAATCCGCATGCGCCACTACCCACACAGCCATGAAAAAAAAACTAGCGCAGCAAGCCTTTGAGAAAAAAATTATGAATTTTGGTGGTCACATTAATTGTCTATACTGAAGTTTATATGCGTTAATCATATGTTATGATTGTATGAAATATGTTAGCTGCTGACAAAATATTAGACAATGTGAAATTTAAAAGTATTATTTCTTGAAATGAAAAATTAATTATGATGATAAAGTATGGTAAATAATCATATAATTATCTCAAATAAAACCAAAGAAATATAATAAAGTAATGGAATAAAAAAAAATGAACAAGGGGTAAATTTTTGTAAAAAGTAAAGTTCATGCGAACTGGAAAAAAAAAAAGAGAAAAGAAAAGCTTTATCGGAAGTACCGTCCGATCGATCCGCACTAAAATTGGTAGCATGGTACAATAATTTATAATGAATATTTGTTTCAAATTTCGTACAAATGGTTCCAAAATTCCGTATTTTACAAAGTTGAAGCCATTTTTATGCAATAGCGATTAGTAAATATTAGACATTTTCCAGTTCAATTTCTTCGTAACTCCTCCCTAATTTCGAATTTCGTCTTCAGATTTTGTCGAAAATTAGGTCTCGAATATATGGGTGTTATGACCTTAAGAATTTGTGCTTGAATTCTCTTGAACACATTTGTGTACATCGCATCCGTATTCTTCTGAAACAGGTTATTAGTGGTTTATGGTGAGTAGTATTATTTTATTTGAGTTTAGATTGTTTTACTCGTCTGAAATTTATGGGCTATTTACGAAGTTCATTCGTCCTCAAAATTCTTCACAAATCGGTAAAAACATTAGCACTCCAAAATTATGTCAGATAAGCTGTCAAGATAATCTGTCTATTATGAAACTGATGAATGACGATAATGAACGATAGTAAGAATAAAATTCAAAATTTTCTTCATTTACCCGAAACATAATGCCTAGCGCTCAAGTAAAAAGTTTGATAGTGTTTTTCTTAAAATGTGATTTTCGAAGATTGGTCTTTTTCGAGTAGAGCAATTCTCTTATAACAGAAATTGATCATTCGAAGACAGACTGACGTAAACAAAACAACAACAAAAAAAAAAGTAAACAAATAAATAAAAAACATTGATCAGACTTTGGAAACAAGTACACGGAAACGGAAGAATATATTTTCAATTTTTGCGAGCATAGAAGTTGATACCCCCAAATTTTTCAATTCTATAGAAACTTCAAGTCATTCGTTTTGTCCACTCTAAATACAAGAACTGACATTTAATACATTTATCAGAATCAATTTTTCATTTCATACTGGGTCACATGGAAAATCTATCGCATGAGTTCGCTGATAGACTTTCGAATTGTAGACATTCGGTATGACTGATACTGTACCAATATTATATGAAGACTTCGAGCTTAGCACTCCACGATTTTAATTTTCGAGTTGAGCTTTAGTGCACATTTTGATTATTTCTACCAATTTTTAGACAGAAAATGATGATGAGACCAATTAACATCAAATTTGTTTACTGAAAGTAAAAAAAAATTGAAGATTATCATTTTCTTTATTTTTTCTCTAAAAAGTTTCGTGGAAAATCAAATTCGGACTAGTTCCACTCAATCAAAATGTCAAATGCGAAAACAAAAACAAGAATTGACGAGGCAAAAAAATTTAAACAACGATAGATATGATTTTTTTTTTTTTTTTTTCGAAAATTAGAAGTAGGCCACACCCAAACGTTTTAGTAGACAGGTATCGAGAAGCATAATACTGTTTCGACAAAACGGTGAAACCTAATTTACGTATGCTGATTTGTTTTAAAATAATTAAATAGGTGAAATACAATGCCTCTCAAAATTTTAAAATCAAACCCATTTTTAATTGTTTTTTTCCCGTACTGGGATCTCATCTATTGAAAACGTCGATTTCTTGGTTAAACAGACTGTCCATTTTGGATCTCCCTACAAATTTCTATTCAGCTACACGTATTATTCCATACCTCCGATTCACCCTCAATCCCAAATCGTCCCCTGAATGGTTATCTTCTTCGCGGGGCTCTTTTGATCAATCTATTTAACACAAAATTCCGATTCCCTCCTGGTTTTCCTTACCTAACATTTCTTCAAAATCAATAGCCATTATTTCAAGCCTCTGTTTCGCACACGGACGAACCCAACATACTAATCAATTTTGGTACAGCTCCCTTCCCACACAGCTCCTTACACAATGACCTCGAGACGGAGACCGACCTTCATTGTTTTTCAACCGTTCACATTTATCCTCTTAATATTCAAATTTATTCACGCAAAAAAATTCCCTCATCTCTCCATTAGTTCCAATAAATAACGCGCCCGGAATATATGTATGCTGTAAATGAAATGGTACGTTTTGGATTCAGACATATCTTTTTTTATACTCACTTTCTTCGTCATCACAATTCTACAAGCCATCAAAAGGTACAAAGTTGTGTCCAGACTAGATCGACAGTGATAAAAAAACCGTTTTATTAGAATCATGCTCATGCCTGTGCCTCTCGGTGGCTGATGAATATAATCAACAAAATATACGAAGAAAGTTGGGGAACAGGTTAGCATAACTTTTAGCTCGACTACTTAATGCCAGTCCGTTATACATATTACGCACTGTCAAAGGATCTCTATAGCCTTGTTCATGCTTGCTTAGTTTTCTAGCTACTCGCCAGCTACTTGGAGTACTGTTCTGTTCGCAGTTAAAGTCATTTCACCATTCTAGCCATTTCAAGTAAACTTCAACTTGGTGCATAGTCCTATGAGAATCTCATTAGATTCTCACAGAGCATTCTGAATCTACCAAGTTAAGGTTGACTTTAACGATTACAACGACGTTGTGACATTAACTGCTGACAAAAAGGTCCCGAAGTCTCAAAGTAGCTGGCCAGTAGGTGTGAACAAAGCTTATTAGCCCAAAACTACATCCATACTTAGCGCTACCTACCTACCTGTATTTTTTTCCAAGCATAATTCCGTTTTTAAGTAGATTAAAAGAAATAATCTACTAATTAAAATTGTCTGAATATTCGACCCAAGGGTGGGAGTGGGAACGTTTTTCGTTTTATGATTTTCTCAGCATTTTGGCATTATTTTTGAAAATTCATTTTTTTGTATCTCTTTTTGGGTTGAGTCCATTTCCAGGAGTAATTTTGATCGGTTGGTTTAAAAATGTGAAACACGTATTCGAATTCCTTCCATGAAGAACCCTACTGTTTGTCGTCCGAATCGGGCTTATAGTTCGTTTGCTGGGTCAGTTTATACGCATTTTGTATTGAACAGCGTAGAGGTCGCAATTTACAATCGATAGGCTTGAAATTTGGTATACGTATGTAGTTTAGGTCAATGACAGTATTTACCAATTTTAGTACGGGTAGGCTTTACGGTACGTCTAAAGGGAGCGATTTTATTGCAATTTTGGCACATTAATAGCTTTAAAAGGAGTAATTTTCAAGCTATAGTCACAAAATTTGGTACAGATATTGATTTGAAGTATATCTAACATGATTCCAAATTTCGTTCCTATTGGTATTATTATTCATTCCCTGGGGCTGTTGGAGGTGCTAATTTTTCATGTTATCTCAATAAAAGTCGAAATTCTCTTTCAATAGTAACGAAATTTGCTTATAATAGTATATGTAGGTATTCCGCCAGCCCAGGGAATAGAACCGTCGACTGATGGGAATACCTACCTCAATCCTCACCATCATAAAAATACAGCTACCATATACACATGGCCATGGTGCCAGGTGATGGTGACGAGAGTTAACTCTGCCTATGTGGTTGCCACACTACTCCCCCAGTACAGCATTGCCTAATACAACTCAGATGGAGGCGGAGCTGCTAATGGAAGAGTAGATGTGTGTAAGGGAGCAGTGGATGCCTCCAATACATCCCCGCATCGTACCTTATACACCTACCACCTTGATGCTAGTGCTTAATGCCCTCACATTGTGAGGTGGAAAACAGGTGAACTAGTTGGCTGATGCATTCTACCAAGAGATGGCGCTGCCCTTCACCATCTCCCAGATCATGTTGAGGTCACCAATGTAGGTATTTAGCCAGCCTGGGGAATAGAACCATCGACCGATGGGAATACCTACCTCAATGGTCACCATCACTAAAATACGGCTACCATATTATACACACAGGCATCACACCAGGTGAAGATGACGAGAGTTAACTCCGCCTATGTGGTCGCCACAGTATATTTAAAAGAATTCATTTTCAACATATTATTACACTAATTCTAGGCGCTGAGAATACTTTCAAATATTTCAACAGAAGCCCTTGGTTTACTATTTTCTCTCCTAATTTTTTTCAAATGAAAAAGAAAAAAAATCATACAGAGAAAGAAGCAATCACTGGGATCATTTTAAGGGTGTTTCGTGTAAAAGCATTTCTAATACTAGACTTTCTTTTGAAAATTTTTGAGAGTATTTGTCATTCACTCATCGCAAATGCGACTATCCGATTGCAGCTGCTTAAATTAAGCCATTTTTGGAAAGGGTACTTTTTTTTATTATATAACCAATTTTACAAACTTACGTCACTGTTTTTACAATTCGCTGGGGCTGGAACCTCAAATTCTTCGAATGACGACAGACTTATTCGAAAAATTAAGTTTTAAAGAAAAGAAACGATTATACACGAAAAGGCATTCCGAGCAGGAAATCAAGGAGAAGGTCAAAGAAAGAAAAAAATATGAATAAACGAGCTGAAAAACGAATTCCATTTGAAAAATACGGAGTAAGCAAACGATGAATTGCATCGTTTACACCATTTATCGTCATTTTTTTTTTTTGAAATGTGTCTGCTGGGACGTCGTCTTTTCACACAAAAAAGACGGAAGGAGAAAAAAAACTGCTAGCCTAAATTTGCTGGATTAAACTCGAGCTTAATTGTATAAAATTTGATTAATGAGAATTAACATGCTATGCCAGTGCCGCGCCCTTAACATGGATAAAAGGAATGAAAGATAAAGAGGATGAAAAAAGAAAGGTTAAAGGCGAATCTAATTTTGTGGAAATCTTCGTATTTACTATTATTTCTAATGATTTCGAATACGAACGACGACGATATAAATTTGTAGAGGATGGAGGGCAAAAAATGATGATGGCATTAGGTTAAGGCGGGTGAAGTTAGGGCGAACAAGTTGAGGAAAGATGGAGGGAATGTTTTCTCGCGTCGTTTGACTTCAATGTAAGCCTCTACTGCGCGAAAACTTAAATTGGAAAATGGTTGATGGCGTAAATGGATTTTTGACGACTGACTTTGAATTTCGAAAGACCTGAAGAAGCAGATAAAAACGATTTTGATGGAAAGAAAAAGATTGCAGTTTCGAAACTGGTGAATACGACGAAGTTAAATCCCTGTACCGGGAACATTAGTTTGATCAGTGCGGCTAAAGGAACATAAAACGTGAGACGAAAACAAATAACTGACGCTACTGATCACGGTTGTCAAAATCTTTTTGGGTAAAAATTACGGTTTGATGTAAAACATTAATAACCGTTATTCTTTACTAAGGGGAAATTAGCCAATGCAGTGCTAAAAAATGAGGGGAAATCACTGATAACAGTTTATTTTTTGTTGAAATTCGTCGAGAACGGCGCTTAGTTTTTCCTTTCCCCGTCCATGCAGATGTTTTTTACAGGTTTTGTTGTCCACCCATTCACTTTTCGGATAGTCCATAGAAGTTGCCATACCGCATACATACTACAATAGGCATACAGTCAAAAGAAAAAACCGAAATATCTGCTATTTCTACTTTTAAACCATTTCTCAGCTAAATTGAAACACCAAACGAAATGCCAAAATGAAGTAGGCTACTACTGTAAATGACGGATACGGCCTGACAAAAATAACAATAATAAATCCCCTAAATAAAATTATTCCTAGAAATTTTTGCGCGCCCTCGGACGCATTATTTGCTATAAAAATAAAATACGTAATAATATTAAAATACCAAAATTAAAATAAATTCCCAAATAATAATTAAATTCGCCGTGAGCGCCTAGGTTAGGCTAACTGTATTAGCCTAGGTTTGTTCACGATGAACAAACTTTCTCCCACCATCTTTAAATCTGTTTCTGTTTTTTCCTTTCATAAAACCACCTCGGTGATTTAATACAATAAATATAAGTGTTTGTACTTCGGTACATATCCCCCTTCTTCTTTTTTTTGATCAGCTAGCAGTAATTCACAACTGATGTACAATATTTTTCTAGCCTAGCCAATCAACCAGCATTTGCCATTCGATAGACAAACACATAGTATTATTTTCTCTCTGTGATTTTTTCATGTTTCTACCTTTTCATCATTAGACAATGTGTTTTTACATGATGGTTTAATTTTTTTCCCTGGCATGGCCAGACCTCGGCAAAAACCTCGGTAAAGTAAGAACTAATTTTGAGCACCACCTCGGGTGCATGGCTACTATTTGGTATTTTTAAAATTAATTTACATGGTATAAAACGGGTAAAATGCGATTGCCTGGCTAGCTGTGTGGGCTTATAGGGATTTTGGTGGCTGTCAGATATAGTTGGCAGTCTACCACCACGGCAATTTAGTAGAATGGGTTTGGGAGGTATGGGTGTGTATTGGTGGGGATTTAGCCTACCGGGGTCACATACCATATAAATAAGTCCCGTTTTTTGGTTTTTGATAAGTTCAACAATTGTTTTCATTCCGATCACTTTTGATATTATTTTATTAAATTCAGATTACGTCTTTCATGCTTCCATAATTTGGCTTTAATAGGAATGCTCATAACGATCGTTTAATCTATATTTTTTCTAGATAAGAAAAGCGCACTGCCTATTTCAACTTGTTTTAAATTTAAATTTATTAGAATAAATTTTCACATAAAATATAGATTTTTTGGCCAATATTTTAAATTTTAGCTTTCTCCAATACAAACAGTAAGATTTAGGGCTACTTTTTACAGTCGGGTTGAAAGAGAAATTGACAAAAAACTATTAACTAATTGGCTTTTGAAAATCCTGACAACATACGCAGTTGAAAAGGTTGATTTCGTGTAGAATGTAAATAAAAATGTTTTCAAATTGTGTGTATTACGTGCTGCATTCTTCACAGATTTGAATAATTTGCATTACAAAGAAAACTTCAAACAGCTGTAATTCAAAAACCATTGGACAGATTTTTCTCATTTTCTAACCTGACTATACCAAATTTTTTCCTGATCTGTGAAAAATTGCACCCTACAGCTTATTTAAAAAGTTCAACTTCAAACCGCCACCATTTTGAAACTAGGTATGGATTTAAAGTTCATACATGTTACATTTCACTTTGATTCATAGAAAAATATGCTTTCCAGTTTGTTGAAAATTTTCCTTATATCCCATACGGTATACTCATAAAAATACATAAATTTTTGAGAAGGATGTTTTTGGGGTCAGGCGACCATGATCGAAAAAACTATAATGAAAATTTACCGAAGTCGTGACATATTTCAATTTAAAATAGGTAGATTCTACGAAATCTGCCTAAAAATGCATGTAAGTATGTAAATGAATTGGAGTTGGGTAAGTTAATTTTCTATTAGAAAAAAAGTATTCGATATCATTCAGGCATTACTTATGTGCGTTTTTCTTACTTATTTTTGGGCGCTTTCCTTGTGCGTCTTTGTGTGTCTTCCATAAAAATTTTTGTACACCTTCCTTACATTGTGGCTTTCCTGGTTCACCACATAATTTAGTACTTATTTTTTAATAGGCTTCAAAAAACGGAGGAGGTTATCAGTTCGATCCGTATATATGTTTATTTTTACAGATTTTGATGAACTTGTTTTTAATAACAGAAGATGATCCCATAGTGGTCCCATTAAATGTTTTTAGAATCGATGAGATAGTTTTTGAGTTATCTTCAAATAAATAACTTTTAGTTTCAAAGTAATATTACCGCTAATGATGAAAATGAAAAATGATTGAAAAATTTATCTATCAAAAAATAAAAAATGAAAAATAAAAATAAATAAAAATGCTCTAAAAAGAGAAAAATAATTTTTCTTTTAATTTCTCCAGTAAAATTTATTGGAATTAAAATGAAACGAAAAAGCATTATGGTAAATAAATAATTTTTTTCAAAAAATAGAACCGACTTGAAAGAAAAAAAAAACTCTACCGCAGGAAGCCTCGTTAGAAAAAGTAGGTATTCGAGAAAAAAAATTAAGAATTTTGATGGTCACATTAACTATCTGTAAGTTCATATGCGTGAATAGTATGTTAAAATTATATGAAATAATTCATTAGCTGCTTAAAAAATATTAGATAATGTGAAATTTAAAAGCATTATTTCTTGAAATGAAAAATTAATTAAGATGATGAAGTATGATAAATAACCATTCAATTTCAAATAAAATCACAGAAATATAATAGAGTTATAGAACAAAAAAAAGAAACATGAACATATGGATAATTTTTGTGAAAATAAGTTTAGGCAAATTTAAAAAAAAAAAAATGAAAAAAAAATTTTATCGGAAGTATTTTATAGCCAAAATAAAAACAGAAATGGTACCGGAAGTGCCGTCCGGTCGATCTGCATCAAAATCAATAGCTCAGGTTCTTGGCTTAATACTAATGTTCGTTCCAAATTGAATGATTATTGGACAAAAATTGCGAGCTGCACAGTGTTAACAAGAAATTGAGTATTTGGTACTAAAATTGGCACTAAGGCAAGGACCTGACCTACTAATTTTGTTAGGGATCGGCCATACTGTACTTTTGGTATAGCTATTTTCGTTTTTGTTTTGGCTATAAAATTATCAATTTTCGATCAATAGCAACAAAATTCGTAAAAAATATTATAAATTGCTATAGATTTTAGTGCGGATCGGTCGATGGTCTAACATTATATTTTTGTTTTTATTTCGCCTATAAAATGCCTAATTTTAGAGCAATAAGAACGTAAATCGGAATAAATATTTATTACGATCTATCAATAACTTTTTAGTGACTACCTAATTTTACATTTTTCGAAAACCTACTTTTTCTAACGTTAGTTTTTTTTTTTTTGTTTTGGACATAGATATATACTAGGCTTTACCAAAATGAACACTTTTTCACAACCCATACCTACAAAAAAAAAAGGTTATAAAATTAACTTCGGTTAGCAAAGTGGGAGATTTACAAAGCAATTCAAAACAGAGGGAAAAAAATTTTAATTTTTCACCAGTGTAGAAACTAATTTTTTCTGAACTACTTTCTTATTTATTTCTTCATTTCTTTTCGCACATTTAATTTTATTATTCAATTCTATTGATAAGGGAGGTTGAATTGTCATAGGTAAATGAACGGGAACTGCAAAAAATTGATCAAATACCATAATTACCTTCTTTTGGAGAATTTGTTGCAAAAAATATCGCACGAAACTTGTCTGCACACGCCCAATAGTCAAACCGTGCGATTACAGCAGATGTCTACGGTTCATGCTGCAAATTTCGCAGCCTGTCGATAGTCCCTATTTTTGTTAGCTAGTTCCATAAAATACTACCATTAATATAGTTTCTATATTAATACGAGATTATTGCAGGTAAAAAGCATCGAGGTAAAATTAGTTAAGAATGTTGAAAAATATCCAGAAATAGAGGGAAAAAATCCCAAACTGCTAGAAAACAGAGAAATAGCCTAATTTTGCAAATTTATAAGTCAAACTTACACCATTAATAGAAAAAATACCGATTATGAAACGATGAAGCACACATCCTGAATTTACTAGATTATCAGGAGATCTAAAAAAAATTATCCATTACATTACATGCCAAAAATGGGTCGCAGTAATCACGGACTGGATTGTATGTATAACTTTTTGAAATGAAAAATGGAAAAAAAAAAGGGATTAAAAAGAATAACTGAAATTACAGTAATTATTAGATTTTGACGTCCAAGGGTTCTCCAAACCTTGATCAATCGGAGCTGATAAAAACATATTAATTGATAAAATGAATTATAAATAATAAGGAAAAAATATGCATCTCTTAATGAGAAAAAATACCACGCTTTAATCGTGAAAAGATGGTTTTTCTTTTGAATTGAGAAATTCTGAGAAATATCAAACAATTTTCCAAAAAGACGTATGATTGAATTTTCGAAATACAAAATACAAAAACATCTATAGTGTGTGAAAATTTGTGGCTGATGACCGCTTTGAATCAGTTCTGTATGGGCTGTTATTCACCCGAATACTACTCAACAGAAGCGGCTCTTTTATTATCAACCGTCAGTTACCTAAATTTTGAAAAGGATAAATCGTTTAACGAACGTCACAAAAGTGGAAAAGAAAGTGCTTCTTAATTCAAAACTACAATTTTCAAAAAAAAAAAAAAAAAAAAAAAAAAAAAAAAAAACAGTCAAGATTACTGCCATTATGTTTTATATAAGCATACATGAATAATTCAAATGTTCCTTTCAATATTTTCAACGATTTCGTTGAAAAGATAAGATTAATTATCTTTTCTTCGCTATACTCTTAAAATCCGCTAAATTACACACCCAATATTCGTCTCATTTACGTGGCATGCTAGCGATGACAGTCCCGAATTAATCAAATCTTCGCCTTTTACAAAATAAACCAATTTGAAGAGGGTTAATACAATAGTCACAAGCTACGCTTAAAACCGAAATAAACGAAGCCAAATCCGACTAATTTGATAAACTCGTATTATGATAAAGGATATTTTTATTGGATTCTGACAACAGTGTAAAGGTTTGTAAAGGTGAGGATGTTTCAATAGGGCCAATACGTTTTAATAGGCTTCTTGAAAAATACTAAACATATTACTGTAACGCACATGAGCCCATTCAAATACAAAGTTTGAAAAAGAATTTATATCTACAAAAGGTCTGACGCCTGGAATATGGTGAGGGTGGTCTCTTGAATGGTTAGTAAAAATTTTTCACTATACAATGCCCGGGCCACCAGCAGGGGGGCTTGAACATGTGACTAATTTTAGTTTTTTTTTTTTCAATTTTACTCGATAATGAAGCGATAGGTACGCCGTATAAAAAGAATATTTGAAATGAAAATGATGTAGATGATATTTGGAACAAAAAAGTTATCTGAATTCTTTTTTTGCAACACCCACCTCAAAAACAGACGTTTTTATGCGTATTTACAATACGCGAAGTAGGAAATTTTACCCCAATGTTGAAAAGTAAAATTTCGGCTTGCGCAGCTTGTCACTTGCTAAGATTATTAAATCACTGACTTGGCTGCGCATGTGCACCATGTCTTATCCAACATTATATATGAAATTTCTGCATATCCAGATTTTGTGAAAAACTGATTGTCAAGTTTCCACTTCAGTGGAACACATTTCATTTTTAAAACAAACCTCTCTTATTTCACTGAATGATTCCTCAGCCCTATTAAAGATCGAGTGTTGAGGTTAATATTTCTAGAAAGAGGGTAAAATTTACAAAATTTCTGTATAATTTCTTAATTATTTAGCTGTTTGAAAATAAGTTAATAAAAAAAAGGCTAATTAATGTTGTAGGTATCGGTGGATAGGGAATTCGAACAGCTAACACGACTGTTTATCCATCTATAAAAGTCAACCTCCTTACCAGTTATGTTATGGGGTTACCTCTATAGGTGGATAAATATTCGAGTACTAGTGGCACGTCGTCGCCACTAATATAAAATTGGCTTGTTTTTGAAATCCAAAAATCATTTCTTATTCACTCAGTAAATCATCAGCCACAATTTAAGCTAAAAAGCTTTTAGAAAGAAAAAAACATTTATTCAAATTTGCTTTTTATGTAATGTTTTAATCATCTTTAGCAGCATGAAAATAAACGAACAAAAAAAGACAAACTAAAGGAAAATTTTTCGTCTTTGTATTATTTAAACACATTTAAAAAAAAAAATGTTTATAATAAATGATCAGAAAGGCAATGTTTTCACTGATATTTTGCAAGAAGATAGCAGAAGTAGGCTTTTCATTGATTGAAACAAAACCTGGTTGCAAAGAACAAACCTGCTTAAATGTAAACATTTTTACATAGAGGTTGCAAGGTAACAAGGTCAACTTTCTTTTGAACACCACGTTAATTTATAAGACTGTAATTGAAATGACTAACTTCAACTGTAATGTTTTCATTTTTATTTTAATAATTGTATTATTATACGCCTCCATTTTCTTTTGTACGTTAAAAAAAGCCACCTAACCTCCCACCCTATCGAAACTATTAATGGAAATATTATTTAAAAAAACCCTGAAAGGGGTTTAAACTAGCAACCTCAAGCATGGGACATTATCTTGCTACATATAGCCCCACAGCTGCTCGTACTGAATGTGGTGTGTTCACCTTATTCTATCATTTTGAATATACTTCACTCATCATTTAGATTATTTATGAGGCATTTAATTAATGTTTTGTTGCTTTCTGGTCATTAATATAAAAATATCTTCCTCAGCGAGGTTCAAAAGTGAGTTTATATGATTTGGTAATTGCTCATTCGCTGCACTCGTTTTGCAAACTTTCCCTTGTATGTAAAAACTCATTACTAGACTTTGGTGGGTAATATATTATTTTTGATGAAATTTTTTTTGGAGTGAGGGTGTTGCAAAAAATAGTCTGACACTCGTGTGAAGAAGGTGAAAGCTACTTAGGTGATTTGCTTCACTCACCTTTAAGTCATGTTTCAAGAATCAAAATTCTATCAAAATCATCTAATTTATCCACTTGTATCACAAATAACTATTTCTCAACTCGTACACCAAAAAGAGATTATTAAATGGATTTTGGTTAGTAAAGAGAGATATTTTCAAGTAGATTCCAAATAGTCGATAATGATTTTCATTACTTCAATAGTGTGGTAATCGTGTCTTTACTCCACTGTTTTTTGTTTTATTTCTTCACGGCATCGCGAAATATCATTATGAAAAATATCCATTTTATATGGGGATGCCTACAAATAACCAAGTTCATCTCTCCATAATTATTTAATTATTATCTAAAATTCTGTTCCTAATTGAAGTTTACCTATTAAATCGAATAAATAATAACCTCTTTTTGATAGATTTCTTGGAAAACATATCGCACTTAACTAGTTAGCCACTCGTTGAGCAAAATACTGTTTCCTTTCGCAATAATAGTTTTCAGTCTCGGCGTACGACCCTTTAAATTTTACAGAAAATAAAATGGAAGCATAGATGAAGGTAAAAAAGTAAGTGCTCTACACTGCAATGAAAAATATACAAGTTTCTTGATGATGATGAAGAATAATAGGACGCACTCCTGAGGGCGCAAATGACAGAGGATATTTCAGGCCTAATAACATGATTAAATGAGATTCAGTCTGCTATTTAAACAGAATCTGACAGTTTGAAGAACACGTTTGCTATCGAATTGTGCTTAACGGTAAATAGAAATATGTATTTTCATATTCCCTAGCCGATGACTTAATTTTGACAAAATCCAAACATAGCCTTTCGCCAATATGTATTCAACTAATTATAAACGAACTGCAGCAGGAAAATCATATCTACTATACCTGCATAAGAAGAGTAATTAATAGGACTTGATTAGACTAGAAAGGCGAAGAAAATTAACAAATTGCTCTGGCACCCACCAAAAAAGCGTTAGCGAACACTCCATATCTGGAAGAAAATCGTAATTCATGAAATTTAAAGGAAGTACAACTTGTGCCAAATTATCATGTGCCGTAGTAGCGTGCACACTAAACACCAAACTGCAAAAGTTGGAAAGCGAAGGCGAAATTAGGCTAATTTATCGTCAAAACAAAAAAGTTTGCAGGTTCTGAAAATCTCCCCATCCACCTGCCAATCTTTTGTATGTAATCCATAATCAATGGAGAAAGGTAAAATTTATGTAAAGTTCTAGGATACAAATTAGCTGCTGTGTGATGTACATTTAGTTTTTTTTTTTTTTTAATTTTTTTTAGTTTTTATTTTTTTTAAAGCCAACGAAACGTATTAAGATGATGCTATGAAGTTAAATTTGTAAGCGACAAGATTAACGATTTGGTCGTTGAATTGAAACAAAACGGCGGCAAAAAAATACAGATTATTCGAGTTCGACAAGAAAAGATGAATGAGTTTTTCGACGCGTTGAAGGTAAGCCCTGATACGAGACTGTATGTCGAAGAGACATCAGACTTCTTAATGGTTTAACTGATTTTACAATCAACGTTAATAGTGTTATTTCTTCATTTGAGGGATTTTTCGAATTGTAACAACAATTTAAGCGAAGCCTGAATTAATTTAGGGTCGACATTAGCCAAGAATGAGAACCCATTGAGTTAATTTTCGGGAGAGGATACTGGTCAACGACGACATTTGTTAATTTTTTTTTCTCTTCATTTTTGTAGGTAGAACGCCTGCTGATAAAAGAATGTTACAATGCAGAAATATGCTGAAGTTATCAAACACGAGCAGCAACTTACTAAAGGTTGGTTGTTTGAACTTGGCCGAGGCCTCGTTCTCAAATTAAAACAGCGCGTGGCGGTGTAGCTATTTACGATTTTACACGTTGTATGAGAAAGTTATTAGAACTACAATAAAATAGACTTTGATCGGTGGATTAGTAGGTAGTGTGAAAATTAAAAAAAAAAAGTCAAAATTCTTATATAATGTTCGATAAATAATTTCTGAAAATACTATGGGCCTACCAGTCACCGTACCAATGTAGAACTCGAAGCTTTCAAATTCAAACTTTTCACTTTAAGTATCAGTCGGACTTGAAAGAAATTTTCTTATTAAATTTCTGCTTGTTTATCAGATTTAATTTTACTTCGAATGGGTCTTCTATTTTTTCGACGCAAGTATTGGTAAATTCGAGAACAAATTTTTTACTTTCTCTAATCTTGGTACCTTAATGGTAGAGCTGGTCCTACGAATTTCTTTTCGGACTCACCGCTTATGAGGCAATTGGGATTAATTGTCTAAACAGTTTTAGATAAAATATTACGAAATAAAATCATCATTTATGAATCATGGCTATTTGACCCTGGAAAGAAGACTAATTTCATATCGACTGATTCTATTTTTTCTTCGTGTATTTTACTCCGTTCTTGTCTATCAATCTCAGAAGATTTTTCTTACTCCGACACATTTGAGAAAGATCTCGAAATTTTATTGTTATGTCGGCGGCAGTTTTTTGCTTTCCATCTCTCTCTTAGCTATTTATTCCAACTATCTTTCAAAATTCTCTTTTGTTCGATACAATATATACATTCATAATTTTTTCTTGAATTCTCTCAAATAAAATATCAGGTTTTTTACAATTTGTCCTTGTATCCGCCGGTTTTTTTGAGAAATCTGCTGATGACAGCAAAGATTTTGTCTTTAAAATTCGCGTAAAGGTAACCTGGTATTTTGGGTCTTCTCCAGTTATTTCAGAAACTACTGAACTAATAGGGACTAAACTTCTATCAGACTTGCACCAATATAAGAAAAATCTATAGTAAAAATTTCAGCCAGATCACTTTTGTCATTTTTTTCAGAATCTCTGAAAAATTACTTTCCCAGGAATTTTTTATTTTCCAGTTTTCTCAGAAACTAATTAACAGATGGAAACCTAACTTCTTTCAAAACTGCTCCCATATAAAAACTATCTTTCGTGAAAATTTCATCTCTATCCATCTTGTAGTTTTCTCAAAACTGTGAACACAAAATTTTGGACGATATATATATATATATATATATAAGAATGAACGTATTCATTCTCTAGATGGGCCATATGATTATCATTATAGGTTGTATTACGGCTTTATCTCGATTCACGCCACAACTCGACGGATGGTTCTTACATTCGTTGACCGTTTACTCTCGCTACTTTATAAATTATAATTTATTTCGTTTAACAGTTTCATATGGAACACTACTCTCTTCTCTCGAATATGAATCGACTTAAGTGTTAATTTCTTCAATATATTATTAGTCGCAATTAACTAGTCGTTTATTTTTTTGTTTTATCCTACAGTCTTATAAATTAACACACGCGATAATCTCATTTAATCTTTTATTTTGATTTTCAAAAAAAAAAAAAAAAAAAAAAAAAAACAATTTTTGTGAAATTCTAACTTTGAAAATGTCAACTACCGCGATCTCAGCCACCTTTCATTTTGCATACGTGTCAGCTCCTGGGAACATAAGAAGCAGCATCCACGTTGTTAAGAGCATACGTTTAAGCTCTGACTCAGAAACTTATTATTTTCCACCCGAAGCGCAACCAATGACGCAACACGATGTACTGGCCAAGGTACCTACCGTCGCACGAAATATTCAAGCTATGAATAGACGCGGACAATTTCGGAACCTGACGATCAACCTCAGTTCGGAATTGAAAAAAATTTACGTCGATGAAGAAGGTAACACCCAGTTTAAGGAATATTTCCTGCAGTCAGAGGAACCATCCATCACCCAAGATGTCCATCCTGACGTTTCAACAGACCAAAAAAAATCCCTTCAATCCATCACGAAGGATATGGTTATTTCAAAATATACCAACAAAAATCAAAATGCGGAGGTGTGGCTAAAAACATTCAATCGGGAGTGTGATCGACTCAATGTCATAGAGACACGCAGAGCCGAGGCGATGAGGCTTTTCCTGGACAAAACACCACTGGAATGGTTCACCGCCCAATGGACAACTAACTTCGAGGATACGTGGAGCACTTGGTCAGCCAATTTCATCGAAGCATTCGGAGACAAAGGTTGGGACAGTATTTGGTTCGCGCTTAGTTTTAGATGGCTCTCAGGTACCTCATTTTCAGATTATGTAATAAAAAAAAATTGCTTTCTCGTCGAAGCACTACCCGATATGAGCGAAAAAAATAGAATAGCGATAATTGCCGTGGGGTTACCTAGGGAAGTGAGAGAGAAAATTGATAGGAATTTTGTAGATTCACAAGGAAAATTACTTTCTGAAATTACTAAGTGGGAGAGCATCTCCGGATATAATAAAAAGGATAAGAAAAATGTAGGACAAAATGAAGAAGGAGAGAAGGGTAAGAGGAACGAAAGAAACAAAAAACATAAAAACCCTGATTATAAGCCATGTACTCTTTGCGAAAAGAAAGGTTTCAAAGATCGTTATCACCACATCAACGAGTGCTGGAATAATCCAGCAGGACAAAATTTTAAAGATAGAAATACGAATAAAAATCATGAAAAACCCATTAAGGTAGCAAACAATACCGAACTTGAAGGACTTTTTAATGAGGTCAACCAAAAAAACTAAGTATTCTCCCTCTCATCGAAATAAAAGCTAAAATAGAAAATAAAATATGTTCGGCACTCTACGATCCAGGGGCTAACATTTCAATGATAAGATATGATTTTTTTTAACCTTAGAGAAAAAAATAATAAAATATGAAAAATATGCTTATAAAACGATGAGTGGGGGCGATAGTCTAATTGGCTTAACAGTAATAAAAATGAAAATAATGAACATCGAAAAGAACGTTCGACTTTTCATTATAAACAAAAAGGATTTTAAATATGATATCGTACTTGGCTTAGACACAATAAAAGACTACAGTTTGAGTTTAGACGAAAATCTCAAGTTATACCAGAGATATAATAATAAATACATACCATGCGAAAGCGAAAATAAAAATGAAAGTGAGAATGAAATCAGCATTAATTGGAATGAGTTTATACCGATTGAAGAGTTTGAGGTACGAACAAATCACCTCGATAACCAAAAAAAAATAATAATATTCGATCTTATTGATAAGTATGGTTCAAGTTTTGCAAAGAATAGATACGATATCGGTAAGGTGACCAAATACGAAGCACACATAAAACTTTCTGAAAATAGTTACGTCGCAAAAAAACCATATCGTTGCTCATTCCAAGATCAACAAGAAATTGAAAGTCAGGTGACCGAGTTATTAAAACACGGAATGATAGAACAATCGATATCACCTTTCGCATCCCCTGTAACTCTGGCATATAAAAAAGAAGGTGAAGTGAAAGTAAAAAATCGAATGTGCATTGATTTTAGGGACTTAAATAAACTGGTCATACCAGAAAGCCAACCTTTTCCTCTAATTGAAGACCTCATAACACGCGCCCAAGGGTGTACCTGGTTCTCCTCCCTTGATATCAATTCAGCTTTCTGGACAATTCCAATTCGACAAAAAGACCGCCATAAAACTGCGTTCATTACGCAACACGGACATTGGGAATGGGTTAGCATGCCGTTTGGATACAAAAATGCTCCCGCCATTTTCCAGCGAATATTGTCCTGCATAATAAAAAGGAGAGAGCTAGATAGTTTTTGTGCGAACTACATAGATGATATTCTCATATTTTCGAAATCATTCGAGGAGCACGTAGCGCATATTGAGAAACTAATCATTGCTATACAAGAGGAAGGCTTCAGACTAAAATTTACGAAATGTGAGTTCGCAAAAGACAGAGTTACTTACCTAGGTCATGTAATTGGGAATGGCACAGTCAGACCGCTAACGAATAACGTAGTTGCAATAAAAGATTTTCCACAACCGAAAAATAAGAAAAATATACGTCAGTTTTTGGGTAAAATAAACTTTCACCTAAAATATATCCCAAATGCTACTAGGTTACTCGAACCGTTTCACAATTTATTAAGGAAAAATGTTGACTTTGTATGGTCTGAAAATTGCAGGAATGCTTTTGTTAAAATTAAGGATTATTTGGCTTCGACGCCTGTTCTAGCCATATTTGATAGAAACAAACCGATTAACATATATACAGACGCGAGTATTGAGGGAATTGGGGCAGTTTTAAAGCAGCCACAAGAAGATAACTCTGAAAAACCCGTTGCATATTTCTCACGAAAACTAAATGAATACCAAAAAAAAAAGAAAGCCATATATATCGAATGTATCGCAATCAGGGAAGCTATCAAGTATTGGCAGTATTGGCTAATGGGGAAAAGATTTACAGTCTTTTCGGATCACAAACCTCTCGAAAATCTAAAAATAAAAGCGAGGACTGATGAGGAGTTAGGGGATCTAATACATAACTTATTACAGTTCGATTTCGAAGTAGTTTATAAACCCGGACCCTCCAACATTGAAGCAGACTGCTTGTCTAGGAATCCTGTTCTTGACCCTGACCAGAACCAATTAAAAGATACAATTCGTACTGTTAATGTCGTTACATTAGCGGACATCGCAAAAGATCAATCTGAACTAGATACACAAACAACACAAAAAATCGTAAATAAAAATAACATTAAATATGTAAAAATAAAAGACAAATTAAAAATAATAGTATCGGAAAATTTTGGCAAAAACATAATCAGAAAAATCCATGAAAAATACGGTCACATTGGTTCTAAACATGTTAAGAACATAATAACACCATATTACAATTTTAAGGGTATTAATAAAGCAATAGATCAAATATGCACCTCATGTCAAGTCTGTATATGCAATAAAACACGTATTAGAACAGAGAATGGATCATTAGGGCATTTGGGCCCAGCTAAAGAACCTCATGAGATCATGTCATTAGACACTATAGGCGGATTAGGTGGAAAACGAGGTACAAAAAAATATTTACATC
Organism: Ericerus pela; assembly: GCA_011428145.1. Classification (NCBI taxonomy): domain Eukaryota; kingdom Metazoa; phylum Arthropoda; class Insecta; order Hemiptera; family Coccidae; genus Ericerus; species Ericerus pela. Next base: position 1,648,473 of record WOFM01000279.1, read on the forward strand.
TCTTAGTCGACCACTTCACCCGTTACGCCCACATTCTCACATCATCCGGTCAATCCACAACAGATTTTATAAAATTATGTAAAAAAGTAAACGATGAAAAACAAATAAAATTACTTTTAACTGACCAATATGGAGGATTGTGTTCAAAGGAATTTAACGACTTTCTGAAAGAAAATAACATTGAACATGTAATCACCGCAGTTGACTCTCCCTCCTCAAATGGACTAAACGAACGTCTAAATCAGACTCTGGTCAATAGGATCAGATGTAGGATGAATGAGGATGAAAGAAAGAAAGCGTGGACGAATATAGCATCACAATGCACAAAAGAGTATAACGATACTATACACTCCGTAACTGGATTTGCACCAAGTTACCTAATGTATGGAAAACTCCCCGAAAATGTACCCATTGAACTGAGGGAACAGGGAGACTTTACGAAGGACAGGAAATTAGCATTTGTAAATTCATTAAAATGTCATGAAAAAAATAAAGAACGCTTAAAACCCAACAGGGAAATTTACGACTTCAAGATCGGAGATCTTGTCTTCATAGAGAATGGTAACAAATTAAATCGTGAGAAGTTGGATGAAATACGTATAGGTCCTTTTGAAATTGTCGAAATAAGATCAAAATCGGTATACTCGGTAAAAATTAACAATAACAAAACGGGAAATACACGCCTGTATCATCGCACAAAAATGATTCCCTACGAAAGATCTCTTGGGTACCTGGAGCCTTGAATGACATAACGATAGAAATTTATTTTTAGTATTAAGTATGTGAATTTATGTAAATATTTTGTGTATGATTCAACAAAATACTCGCGTTTACAATGGTGAATAAACTCAGCGTCCTCTGTTCCTGCAAACTTACACAAGTTTGTTGTCATACGAACACGTCTAACGAGTGCCATTCAGTGAGGATTGTTAAATCAAATCACTTTTTACTAAACTCAACGAAACTTTAATGTGAATATAAATAAGTTAATTTTGAAAATTTTATGTTTTGTTTCTATGTCAAATTTTGTGAATTTATTTTACAGGGATCATACCCAAAATCAATGTATGTTCGAAGCAAGTTAAGAAAAATATGTACCGCGTTAATAGAAAATTTTTGAATTTTGTCGCAAAAAAAAGTAAAAGTGTAAACAAAAGAATAACGAAGATGCATTCAATTGCACGTAGAAATAGTTTATTAAAAATGCGAAACTTAGTTATAAAATTCGATAGAAATACGAGAGAAAAATGTGTACGACTAACAAAAAAAATGATCCTCGAATGTTGTATCGCGAAAAATGTAGAAAAAATTACTAAGATATCCCTTTCGTCATGTACTTTATAATTTGTAATTTTATGGAAAAAACGGATTCTCCGTTTTCTCTAGCTCGGTGTGGGGATATAAGAATGAACGTATTCATTCTCTAGATGGGCCATATGATTATCATTATAGGTTGTATTACGGCTTTATCTCGATTCACGCCACAACTCGACGGATGGTTCTTACATTCGTTGACCGTTTACTCTCGCTACTTTATAAATTATAATTTATTTCGTTTAACAGTTTCATATGGAACACTACTCTCTTCTCTCGAATATGAATCGACTTAAGTGTTAATTTCTTCAATATATTATTAGTCGCAATTAACTAGTCGTTTATTTTTTTGTTTTATCCTACAGTCTTATATATATATATATATATGTAAGCTCTTTAGAAAATAATGAAGAATCATGTAGACACATCTTTCATCTTTCCATACTTAAAATCCATCAATAGATGAATATAATACAAATCTAATATATATATGAGAGATCTCTGCAACTCACTTTATCAGCGAGTGCGAAACATAGACAGAAACTGTGGTTATTTTAAGAATGTGAATACATATTCTTACATCCCCATTCTTTGAGGGGGAGCCGCACTAGGGAAAGAACTGAGCTGATCGTTTACTAATTAGCATTCCGTCTTCCTCAAGATCATGCCACTAGCTTGGCATGTATTGATGGATTTGTAAGCTCTTTAGAAAATAATGAAGAATCATGTAGACACATCTTTCATCTTTCCATACTTAAAATCCATCAATAGATGAATATAATACAAATCTAATATATATATGAGAGATCTCTGCAACTCACTATATCAGCGAGTGCGAAACACAGACAGAAACTGGTTATTTTAAGAATGTGAATACATATTCTTACATATATATATATAGGTGCCTATTTAAAAATTCAGTCAAAATAAGAAAATGGTACTAATCATTTCCTTTTCTCATAAAACTAATAACTTTCATCATCCCCACCTCTAACCCTTTCGTGAGGTCTATTTTAATAGGTACTTCGTTTGCAAGCTAACTGTGTATCAACTGGGTAAAAATAACGTGAGTTTTTTATACTGGAACCATCCCGACTAGGAAACCACAAGTAATTCACATTAAAAGCTTACAATAAGCTCCAACTTTCCAACCATAATAATCAACGGTTCTTTCAACATCAAAAAGATACAATAGGCCTATATCTTTAAAACAACAAAATAAAAATGTTTGAATCATTTTACCTGAAATTTTTCTCAACATAATTAACTTTTAAAAATCGGTATTCATAAATTCCTCATGAATTGTAGAAAACAAGTTACATCGAAAAAGCTATATAAACAATAATTGTTCCTTTCATGGCTTCAGAGGGCCAATCAAAACAAACATCTGGTCCATGCTGATCCACCCTAAACTTTATCACTGCTAGATATTTTCGCTATTAATTGAAGATTGATCTATTAAATTAGTTTTCTCTCCCACTATTCCCCCAATCAAACAATTCATTGCATACTTTTGACCTGCATTTGAAGGTCCATTCCTGGCCTATGCTAAACAAGAAAATCTGGTCAATTCACAATATTCCTTATAACGGAACTGAAAGGAGTAACAGCCATAATATATAAATTGTTGAAATTTAAGTTCACAATTTAAAAAAAAAGGAACTTTCCAACGAGGTTAGTCCGTTTTTTCTTTCAATAAATAAACAAGGAAAGGAAGTCTACGAAAGTTGAGCTAGGTGGGGATTAAGAAACACATATAAAATAAGTAACTAATTCTCAACTTATACAGCCTAAAAGGCAAAACAGAAAATAAAAAGTCAGAGACTAAGGGCAATTCTTGAAGATTTTTTATGGAAGGGAGGGGAAAAGGCTTCTTCGTAGCTGAACCTGTTTTCTTGTGATGGTCTGGTTTAGTGGATCAGTGAAAGTTGATGAATACATATCTTATTAGCCTACATTTGCACAGGAAATCATGTTTTTAAAAATGAAGGAAGGAGGTAAAGAGAAAAATACATAAAATGAATGTAAAATTTTTAATTTCAATTGATAATCATTATCTACTGCTGAAATAACAGCAATTAATTGTAGGAGATTCTCAATAATCGGTTAATCTGAGGAAAGTAGATGAATGGCTTTTCACTAGTAATGATAATAAAATTTGTTAAAGTAGGTAGTATAATTTCATGCAATATTTTTCCTCTTGATGGGATATAAAGATACTATTATTAGGCTACAGGATTTTTGTTCATTCTAGCATCAAGGTAGTTCCGAGGAAAACAGATAATGAAAATCCATATTTTTTCGTCACAATTTTATTAAATGCAGAAAAAATGTAACCACTAGTACGTACTGAGGTACTGAGCACGCAACCGTAAGTCATCAGCTGGTAGAAATATTAAATTTAATGATTAAAATTTTGAATACTATCAAATGAAGTTTCAAACATTCGTAACCAGGCAATCAACAAAATGTAACACTAAAATTAGGCCTTCGAGAGAGACCTGTGGAAATTTATATAAGTACTTATTTATAAGAAGCAATTATTTTGTTTTTTGTTTTTTTCAATAACTGTTGCCAATCCGTGCTCTAAAAGTTTTTGCCATAATTTCGAGCATTTAATGCTCAATGTTAAAAAACTAGACTAAGCAAAATTTTCGTAACATCAAATTTTAACAAGAATTCACAATTCTAGCAGAATTTAAAATTTTTAGTCGCAATTCAACCCTTTAAATTATTTAAACGCATGAGAAATGGGTCATATGTTGGCATACGACGGTTTATCGGTTTTTATCCACTTCATAGAATGGTTAAAATTCTGCCACACAATTAAAAATAGTTAATTTTTACCTAGCAGCAGCTTTCAGGGTGAGAATTTATGATTTAAAGCAAAATAAGTTCGTCAACGCATTCTATCCGAACTGAACAACATCCGAGGATCAGTTTTTTTTATTATTCAAATTCACTGAGAGAATTTTATCCCCTCTCCAACTCCTTTTTCATGGCTGTAAATAATTGAATTATCAACCATAAGTAATGAGCTTAATTGAATCCATACAAATTTAATTAACGACGAATTATTTCGTGGCAACTAGTAGCTTTTATTTTAGAAAGAGAAGGCGGATGAAGAAGGGTAGTGGAAGAAATGACGATGTTATAATCAATTTTCGGTGAAATTTAGTTTCGCTGGTGTCTCAATTGTTTTATAACTTAATGGCATCATAATGGCTTCCAGCGTTGGAAATTGTAACAAAATTTTCTATAATAGGTATAATTATTCGATTATCGAAAAACGCTACCTATAATAATATAAAAATTGCACCAAAACAGTGATGAATAACTGAATAGTTATGTAGGTACTGATACACTGGAGTCGATTTCTAATAATCTAAATAATATTAATAATAATAATAATAAAAAAAGAAAACGAAAAGGTCACGATTGTTTATTCACTGCTATTGTCCAAAATGGTGTGGGTAATTTAGAAGAGAGATGTGGGGACTGAAACTGAATGAGACCAAAGTTCACCAGTAACTTCCGAATATCATATAACTGAAACCTTTAAATGATATTATTTCGCCTATCAAGCGGAGCACGTGAGCCACAATACTCAAGATTTAAGTCAATAAGAAGAATCCAAGGACTCCGGGACAATACTTATAGAAAAATCTTTATAAATTGCACGAACACTTTAACGATCTGGCTCATTAATAAAATAGTACGTAAAATTTCAAATTTCGTGAAAAAACAACAATGTTTGTAATTGACACTGGTACTCTACAAAAAAATTCAACTTGTAGGCTAATCCTGCACTAAATACCCAAACTTTCCACATGTCAACATGCCTATCCGTACTAAAAAAAGCCCCCGTCATAACATTTCAGCCACATTGTTTGGCCAGTTTTTATCAATAATCAGTTCATATGTACAGTGATTGCTCATATTATACTAAAGAATTGCATTATAAAATTTCATAAATAATGAACGAGCATTCCGTGATTTAAATTATTACTGATTAAATCATAACCCCTTTCCCAAAATAAAAAAACAATAATATCAAACCACAAAATATGAATTAATTTATAACATTTTCCACCTCTCAGAAATAATATTACAAAAGATCTAACATATTACATGGAAATTTTCTAAATAAGAAGATTTTAGATGTATTAATATGTGATTTTGTTTTAAGGATATTATCCTTATAAAAATATTTTGGAGAAGATATAATCGTCTTGTACATTTTATACGTGCCCCCTAAAAGAGTACTCAGATGCATCTTATACCGAAAACGGACGAAAGTTGGTCCTTAAAGTTTGCTAAATGCAAAAAAAAAAAAAAAAGAAGTTATTTCGTTAAACTAATTCGGCAACAATTGATGCTGTAACGGGAGCGGGGAAGGATTACCGAGTTGCTTCAGCCCGAAATTAATGCCAGAATGTGGAAAAGGTTAAAGTAATAGAGGCCGACGTAAATGTGTAAAATCTACGCTTTAAAATTTGAGCGTGCTGGCAAATTACAGTCAAGTTCGACTTAATTCGATTCTGTAATTCACGAGTTGTGGGAATATATTATATCTCTGCAAACATAAAATCTCTATGAAACTTTACGAAAATTCGCAAAGGTGTACCTAACAAGGTGAAAACAAATCTTTGCCTTTTGCGGTATTTTCAAAGTACCGCACTTGAAAGTATCTTTACTTGGTGCCTTGTCTAGCAAAAGGAACCGAAAAAGACGCAGTGTTTTCACTGATTAAAGCAAAATGTAGTTAATGAAAGTGCAAAACGGGCGAGGAAAATAAGCCAATTGATTTCCTTTTCGCAAATTTCGCGAATTCTTCCTTTTGCATCTCGAACAAGTCTCTTCGTATTTTAGCCTAGCAATATCGGTCATAATTTTATGCGATAAGAATGCAAAAAGTGTACTATCTATGAAATTTTTCCTTCACAACATCGTGTAGAAAAGTAAGAATTAATGCATGCTCACCTAAAATTCATTCTCATTTTGCAACGTCACATAGGCAGCGCATGCGCACTTTTGATTTCACCAACTTTACGCACTACTTTTTACACATCATTAATTCGTACAAAATGTTATATTACGCAACTTGGGAGGAAATTGAGACATTCCCGAGTGCAATGTTTGGCAGTACGACCCTCAAGCTAGTACAACAAAAAGTTGTGAATTACCTACCCCGACCAAGTTGCCCACAATATTTTTTGCAACAAGTGTACAAATGCTGTATTTGAGTCTGGGGAAAAATAAGGAAAATGAGTAAAAAAATAAGAGAATTGAAGAAAAAAAGTGAAAAAACGACAAAAAGTGAGAGATAGAAAAGGAAATAGTCCAAAATAAAAAAGAAATATACAAAAATAAAATCCGAAACCTCCCTCTCCCCTTCCCCCACCCAACGAAAATTTTCATTGTAATTGTAAGTGATGTATAAGATTATCAATGAAACTGAGAAAAAATTAACTTAGGCAAACGGATAAAAGAAAATTCTAATCATCCTTGTAACTAGTGCTCTTAGAGATGGTAGAGTGACTGCTATCTAACATGTGGATCGAGGGTTTGAGTCCACATTGCGGTAAAGAGAGTTCTTAAGAAAAAAATAATATTAATAATTTAAATTAAATAGCCGGGAGTTGGCATTGAAAGGTGTGGGAACCAATTGAGGGTGAGAGATGATAAAGAAGTGGTGACATTACTAAGGAGTGAGAACAAGAAGTTAAGAGGTAAGAAAAAGAAATGAAGGAGTGATCAAAGAGAGTGGCAAGTTAGAGTTGTAGAATTGGCAACTTTTATAGATTTTAGATGCACTTAAACAGCAATTTGTACACATGTTGCAAAAAATTTTTTTTTCACCTCTTCACATAAATTTTTCGGGTGGGTATTGTAAGAATTAGTGTGTGATATGGTGCAAAGAAGGTCATTACTGTTTTCCAGAATGCATCACTCACCTTCTACTTGTGCGGCAATAATATCATATTTGTAGCTATCACCTACTTTTCACTTGTATCACTATTAAGTATTTTCACATGATTCAAATATCAACAAAACATATTTACATTTTAAAAAATAAACTATACTCCAATTGTCAAGAATTTTTCAGGCAATAACGATTTTCGTTCCAAACAATGAACATTACCTTTGAGGCTCTGCCTTTTATTAATAATATAACTATCACTCGAGTCAAACAATTTTATTCAGTGCCGATTCTTCCAAACTAGGTTAGGTTCTCAGTTAATTTACATGGCCGATTAAACTAAGAGTTAGACAGGATTTTAACGCTAGTTGACAATTAAAGTTCTTAGGTGGCTATTGAAACAGTGACCCATAATTAATAATTCACAATAATTGCATTGAGGAATGTAAATAGGGAGCATAGAAAATGTAAGCTAGAAGTACAACCAAATTTTTTTAGAGGTCGGAGACTGGAGGACAAAAAAGTGGCAGACAAAACAAAAATGCAAGAAATAGTTATTTGTTATACAAATGTGTAAAGTAGGCGATTTCAGTACGAGTATGATTTTGGAATACGTAACAATCCCTATTTCGCACGAGTGTCACATATCGCCCCCTAAAAAAAAATTTCACCAAGAAACGAAATTTATAAAAATGCATTTAAACAATAAAAAAATGGCAAAATTTATATTTATTTGCATTTTCCTGTTTGTTTATTTTCAAGTAATAAAGAACGAATAAAAAATTTTCTGCAATATAGATTCAAGAAAATTTTCTGTTCTCTCCAGCAGTACTAACCCCAGATGTTTAGCTTAAATAGCAGCTGTGGAATTATTGACTGAAAGAGGAGGGGATTCTAGGTTCCAAAAAATGGAAAATTTTCTGTTATTTCACGTTTTTTCCATTCCTTTATTTTCATGCAGCTAAACATGATTAAAAAGTTACATAGGAGTAAGATTTGAGCAAATTTTATCAGCTTTCTAGCAATGCCAACCCAGCTGTCTAGCGTAAATAGCAGATAAAGAATCATTTAGTGAAAGAGGAGAGGTTTATAGATTCCAAAAACTAGTAAATTTTCCATTAATTTGATTTTTTATGATAATTATAATATTAAATGGAAATTTTGTAAATTTTAATCTTCTTTCAAGCAACACCAATCCCAGATTTCTAGCTTAAATAGAAGCTGAGAAACCACTGAGTGAAATAAAAGTTTTATTTCAAAATTTAGATGTTGTGTTCAATTGAAATGGCAACTTGACAATCAATTTCTCACGAATTAAGGAGATGCAGAAATTTCATAACGTTGGAGAAAGTACTTACAATGCGCACGAGCAGCCAAGACAGTGATTTAATAATGTAAGCATGCGCGAAATTTTACGTTTTTACATTGGGGTAAAATCTTCTACTTTATGAAAGTATCTTATCTTACATGTAAGTTTAGGTTAAAAATGAATTTTCAAAGGATATGGTTTTATTATTTTTTTGGGTTTAGCTTCTTTATGAGAAATAAACATTATTTTATTGTGAAAAATGTTCTCCTCACGGAACTCTTGAGTGCTATGGTAAGCAAATACCTGAAGGATGAGAACTAACGGGGCATGGCTTGAGGTGGAATCTTCACTAATACCACCGAAATCCATATCAGATGGAAATTATTTTTGGATTTTGAAATAAGTATATAACTATGCAGGACTATTTTGGCTTCCTGTGAATGTCAAGTGCATCCCAAACAATGAGATTTCATGGAAGTTCAAAATTTGCTAGTGATACGTCTATTTTTTCAAACTGACATTTTTCTTTTTAGCAGGTGCGTCATCATACCCCAAGAAGGATTCATTTTTCATGAATCTACCAAACAAGAAATAAAAAGTATTCAACTTGTTATTACAGGGATCCGCAGTGTGAGGGATTTCAACGAGTATCTCAATGTTTATCTATTCATAAGGGGTAACCACGTAGCCTTACTGGTACGGAGGTTGACTTTTATGAATGGATAAACGTTGTTGGCGGTTAGAATATCCGATACGCCGATACCTACAAAAAGCATCCCCACAAACGCCATCACACACATTCAGACACTGATGTAGAAAAAATCCTGAAGGTGGAAAAAAGGGATGAAGAGCTATAAGCATTCTTATGGGATGGGTTGATAAAATTTCACAGCAAACGCTACAAAATTTTCTATTTATAGAATCCTCTTCCTTCACTCAACTGCCCCTTCGCCTCGCCCTGTATTTCAGGAGTTCATCTCCCGATTATACAATCTCGCTTTAACCATATCGTTTTCATCTTCCAAATATATAATACGTTTTTCTAGCAGCAGCACCAGAAATGACATGGAAAAAGAAAAATTATCCCGAAATGTGGACGACGACGAAGAAGGGTGAACGCGTGACTGGGGTTACGGTTAGGGAATGGGCGAAGAAATTGGGAGCAAAAGATCCGATTCTCGGTTCGCCGCTAAATTCGTTCCATAAAGTTTCTTTCTCGGACTCGATTTTTATTAATTTTTCAGTTTAGCCGGGCAATGTTTCCATCGTTTTAAAATCGAATTCTGGGCGAACATACGTTCGCAGTTTACCGAATAAGTATACGAGATGCTGTAGAGAGGTCGACAAGTATGGGGTGGGAGGGAGATAAACGATTTTAGTTGATGAAGGAAATTTTTCGCGGCGTGTTTGCCAGCGAAAATCTGCAGCTTCGTGGGAAACGTGATTGAATTTTCAACACAGTGGCCATTTAAAGTATGCGCGAGCTATTATCGAGATTTCATAAAAATATTGAGTACTGTTTTAGCCAGTGAAGTCAATGTTCTCTCAATTTTATAAGGACGGCGACTGATTAAATTTACTATTACGACGAGATATGGTTATTCGCGGGGAGTGGGGGAAAGAAATTAAAATATTTTAAATTCATTACTGAGAAAATTTTTTAAATGTTAAAAACGACAGATTAATTGCATAGGTACATAGTTTGAGAAATCTGAACGTCGGTAATATTTATGGGTACAGTTTGATCACTTCAAGAGAAAAGCGAAAAATAAAAATTTAAGAAGTTTAGAAGTAGGTCAAATGAACACCTTTGCTCCCTCCTTCACCAATGCCGGTACTTGGCGTCCACACAAAAATAAATTCTCAAAACGTTAAAATTGAAAAAAAAAATCTCAGTTGAAAAATATAAAATTTTTCCTTCGCTCCATTTTAATTCCAGCCAGGCCAGAATAAAATAAAATAATTAATCCTCGATTTTAGGTTCGATTTGTTGATTTTTATTAGAAAATTCGCGATTTTCTTCGGTAAAAATATCGTGGAAGTAATTTACTACTTAAGTATGTTATCATTCATCAAAAATACTACATTAGCCTATATGACCAACAAGTTTCGTTCCCAAAAAAAAAAAAAAAAATGGAAAAAATATTTCCCTAAAATGTCAGAAGAACTAATGATTTTGTTTAAATTAATTTGTTTAGTCTAATACCTACTTAGGGTGACCTTGGCCTGTCTTTGACGCCAAAGACTAAAGAAATTAAATTCTGTGAAATTGCTTTCGACAAATGAAAAATATTTTCAACTAAGTGAATGTGCATAGAAAGTGAATTGCGAACAACGTTCCAGGTTTGTTAGCCTAATTTTTCTTTTTTCCAACTGAATTTTAAAATGTAAAACTTCGAAACCGTCAAGTAGGTACGCTGAACGAAGATGAAGATGGTAAAATGAATCTACATTTTATTATCGGACAAGGTCTTAGATAAAAAATTCGAGCCCGGGGAAGTAAAACTTTATGGGCTCCCTAAAAAACTCAAAATTGCATAAACGTTTGGGTGCAGTATCTAAGATTTATCTGTGGATTTTTTTCAACTATTTTCCAGTAGATTTTTCATGAAAATTTACTTTTTTTTTTTTTTTTAATTGGAGAATGTCGGGCTTATAAAACTTCTGGGCTGAGAGAGAATTTTTATCCTCTCGTCAGGCTTACTACCTGATAGTAAAATATTAATTTTAAAATCAATTACCGAATTCGAAATTCATTAATAAAATTCTATTACAGAACGCCACACTAATCAAGGTCATATTATTAACCATCCAGATTCAAAATTAAGATTCAGTATGAGACATTTTCTATCTGTTGTGTTTAGCGTTAATCATAAAATTTGATGATATACAGATTACGGATCTAAGAATCACATTCGTTCCAGGCGAATTTTTCATCACAAACTGTTACCAGCACTTACTGCTGATGGATAGATTGAGATGCTTATATTTCTGTTCTACGAATTTTCTCAAACTTAAGACATATCTAGATCATTTTTTCATGCTTAAAAACCTCCAATCTGTAAAATTCAGTAACATTGTCAGTATAATTCTTCAGAACATGTTTACATATATACATACATACATACAAACAATTATTGGGTGGTAGCCTTTTTGTCCCAAATAAGCAGTGTCCCATTCAACTGCGAGGATTAAGGTGTAGAAACAATAAAAAAATGAATGTAATTTTTAGTGGCAAATTTGAACACACATTGAAAAAGTAAAATTATCCGATATTTATGAAAAACAAAAAAGGTTTCTGGGAATTCTTGATGAAATATTATAATAGGTACTGATTTTGTATATTCTGGTGAATCTTCCTGATGATGCTTGCCTGATTGACTTGTGCAAGAAAACATAAAAGACAGAGAGATTAATGACAGAGATGAAAAAAAAAACTATCTCTACTGGACTGCACTGGGGTTATCACCTCTTAAATTAGAGCATTCGATAGAAATTTTCCCATATTTATCGACTGCCTTGTCCCATTAAACTGATGTTCTATTCATATGCTCACCTTAATAAATGGTCTGATTTCCTTCAGTTTTAATGGTTTGTTTTGGGACTTCCTTGATTTGTTCCAAATAAGCGGTTGTCCCCTTAATCTGTATCCCTAATAAGTGATTTCCACTGTAAGTAAAAATAAAATGAATTTCGAATTTTCAGAATCTAAATTACTAGCAGACATGATAGTGATTTTTATTTTAAAAAAAGGTAGATGCTTTCAAATTTTACAGCAATTCACAACAATCACCTGAATATTTTTTTGCAAAGATTTAATCATTGAGCATAATATTGGTATTATTGCATTTGGAATAAGAGATGAACAAAAACGACGATCAAACGTGATACTTAAATAGAAATTAACAACTTTGATTTTGTTTACACAATTCAATGTTTTCCACTATTTTTCACCCACATATCATTATCAAATTTAGATCTTTTCGATGATCATGTATTCAATTTGAGTGGTCTAGATTGAGTCATAAAATTTCTTAGTGATCTAAATTCTTGAACACAATATTCTACTTATAAATAATCATCACATTCAGATATATTTTAAATGAATAGTAACAACTTCAACCCATGCCTTTTGAAGTCATATAGGTAGTATAGATCATTCCATAAGTTATCGCATTTTTACAAACTGAATGGACTATTGTTCTGATCCAATGATCACAATCTGAATATCACCATGAATATTATGACACAAAATAAAATATTAGATTATAGTAATTTCAAAAAAATAAAATTAAAATAAAATGAGAGAAGAGAATAGAGATCTACATTCAAAATTAACAAGATCGCGAATAATTTCATGAATTGTTTCGTCTCATAATTCGAAATCATTTTTTATGATTGAAATTTTCATTTTCAAATGGGCCAAATGAGTACGTATTTTGCTGAGATCTAATCACTATGATGAATGCACAAGCCGCTAATTCATTCATTAAAATTATAAAAATGTTCGTTGTTTCCTATGAAACGACAAATTCTACAGTGTTACCTATAAGTATGTCAGAAAAAATCTAGGGCTGGCACAAACCAAAGTGCCATGAGGCGGCGCTTCAGGGCTTGTAGTCTATATAATTATGATAAAAATTCTACATACAAGATTGTCAACTCACTGCTCAATGAACGTTGAAACGTTTACTGAAAATAGACCAACTTTTACTTCCCACCAAGGCAGTAGATGAGAACAAAAATTGAAGCCACACGGAAGGTATGTATACCAAAGGCTGATTTCTCAAAAATTTTATAACTTATTTTTATATTACAGGATAAGTTAAAAATTAGTTAGAAAATTTTTTTTTAAACATTTTGTTCTAATAAACAGAGAAAGGAGCGAAATCTGAAGAACTTACGACCAAAATCTTTGAATAATATAATTAAGTGGTCGACATATTATTTTGGGTATACAGTATCCTCGTGAATGAGTAAATAAATGGTATTTACTCATTACGCTCGATTCATCACTGTACAACATGGTACTTATAGATAGTTCGTCAACGGTACCCTGTAGTAAAGGGTGCAGGTATATAAAATATCTCATCTTCGAATGGAAAAAGGGAGAAAAAGAGGCAAAGGATTACAGAATTTATCGTGGCTTAGGAAGAGAAGGCTCTTCCAGATTTCGCGATAGGATTATTTCGATTTTACGACTTTATCGTTTCGCGTTCATTCATCGAGAAGCACCTCTACAGCCCAGAATCTCATCATTTCTCTAGTCGAAACACTTGCGGAATCTCGTTCCCTTTCAAATGAGGCAAAAAATAAGTCGGTTTTAAGCAGTGAAAACACAGATTCGAACGTAGGTAATCAATTTTCAAGCACGCGTGGATAACGTACACACCGTGGGTGCTCCAAAAGTAAGGCTGTTCGCATTTTTGCGATGCGTAAAAATTCGAAAGTATATTGCTTCTCAATACTGTTACCTACACCTTGAAAAAATTCTCGGGGTTGAATATTTCGTTTCATGGGGATCTATTTAATATTAATGAACAGGTCAGCTATCGATTACTGGTAATGAGTTAATGATAAGAGAAAAGGGAAAATCTACCATCTAACGAGCTCATTATCATCCCCACTAACACTAATTCCTTATTAAAATAGTCAAAATTGTAAAAGTACACGGCTTGGATAAAATAAACGAACAGATTCGTCCTGACTGAAACGGACGTGGCGAGATAGAAATATGCTACGCCTCGTATTCTGTGCTTTTAACAGAGAGGGCTCGAATGAGGAGCGACTTTTAGTTTTTTCAATTTTCCTCTATACGTAAGGGATGTATAATTAAAATAGGCCTACTATGCAGTGTAAAAATAATGAACAAAAAAAATTTTAACAAAACAGTTTCCGTACATTTTGTTCCTAAACTGAGATACAGGTTGGTAAAAAAGTGTATTTGTTTCAGAATCATAATAATCTATATTATTTTTTCATTAGGGACCTGATAATAACTGTTAACATTCAAATGGCCAAATGAATTAGAACAATAAGATTTTTCATCAATATGCAGTCTAAATACATCATACTTCATGGTCGTACATACGAGGTGTCCTCAATAATGGAAATAAACCATCAGAAAAATCATGCGAAGACTGTAAATGAATTAACTGGACTACAATTTATTGATTTGAAAAAAAAAAACTTCTATATTATTCTGTACCTTGACCCCTAAAAATTATGAAATAAAAAAACTTCTTCAGGGCAACAACCACAGTAAGTGTGTATTTTTCCAAAGTTTCAAATTTTTAATGGCTACCATTCTAAAACCAGTAAAACAATTTCGCTCAAATTCAATACAAAAGCAGTCCGTAATAGTGTCTAACTACCATAAAAATTTCGAACTAAAATCTTCTAATTTACAGGAGTTATCATGGCTATGGCTTGTAACCAAAACGTTTTTGGAGTTATTGGTTACTGGGAGAACCAATAAAAATCTATATTGGTTATTAGTTACTGGTTATTGGTTAAAAATGTAATTATTTGGTTACTAGTTATTGGTCTGGTTATTTAAAACAACATTTCTGGTTATTGGTTCAGACAAAATTCGGGGTAGAATAGATAAAAAAAAGTTTTCTCCAGGTCAAATTATCAATAATTAATAATTTTCAAGAAAATTTTTGAAAAAAATATCAATAATATTGATATTTTATAAAAAATCAATACGAACCAATTCTTTCTGGTTATTGTTCTGCTCAATGGTTTCAGCATTTTGTGGGAATTGGTTATGTGAAATTTTTTTTTTATGGTTATCAGTTCCTAAATCAATGTTGTCAATTTGTTCAGGTTTTTAGTGGTTATTACTCTGGTTATGGTTGTGGTTACCAGCCCTAATCATGATAACAAAATTTGATGGGTTTAGAAAACTTTGAGAAGCCCTCCCTCCGAAACTACTGAGTGAATTTCAAGAATTTTAACAAGAATGCGTAGCCCATAAAAGCTTCTAACACTACTCCAAGTTGCATTGCCAAAAGTTAAACAGCAGAGAGTCCACAGGCTCCCAAAAAATATCAAAATGAGCAAAAAGAAAAATACATATTATATTTATAGATATCTATGAATATAATATACAAGCTCTGAAGGGCAACTCCGCAGAGTTTTGGCTTGTTCTGGCCCTGAATTTTTCGTAACATTGTAGATTCATTGTTTTGGAGGAGATAAAAAACATTTTTTATGTCTGTGTGTGGCTACATGGGTAGTAGCACACATGCATCGAGGGAATAATTGGCGAAATAATATTGGGGAAATAATTTTGTGAAATAATTAAGGGCTTGTACATTTATTATAGTAATACAAACCCTGAAGTGCCGCTTTGTCACTCTTTGGCTTATACTGGCCTAGTGATAACGGAGCCATAGTTGAGAAATGTTTATGAATCTTTGGGCTATGTTCTGAAATTTCAATATTCATTTATCTCTCATTAGTTTTCCAATTCTCAAAGTTTGCTTTCGTTTTATCATTACAATTGAATTCCTCATTAATTTTCAATAATTTTACTATACGTGTTTCAGTACTGTGACAAACCAATGACCAAAAATATGGCTGATCAAAACTTCACAGAACTGAAGATTATTTGCTTCCTGTGAAGGGTTCAGTTTTAAAGAATATTAATGAAGCTAATCATCCAATCTCTCCATTCATATTTAAACAAAAGAAATGAAAAACGAAACAAGAACAGTCAAAAAGATATCCTTCAAATGCAGAACAATAAGGGGACGTAAAAAAACTTAAAATTCGTCTACACTGATGTCAGTTTCACAAGAATGCATGCCTCTCACAAAAAAAAAATAAATATTACAAAATAATATTCAAAAATTTTACGGGGGTAAGCATGAAAAACTTCTTAGCTACGTTCCAACTGAATTATGTAAAACGATCAAAATGGATACAGAAGAAAAGCCAAGAGAATTTATGTCATTTACATACGAGATCTATGCCATAAAGTACATTTTTTCCTTCATCACCCACTTGTCCAGATGTCAAGTTAAATGGCGAAAAAAAAATTCTAAAAAATATATACAAACCCTTCTTCATTCGTCGCCTGAAAACTCTTAAAAATAAACAAAAACCAAGTAAAAAATTCAAAACACTTTCAAAGAACCAACATGATTATGATAATTTTTATAAACAAGCTAAAAAAAATTATGAATACGAAATGCTTCACGTGGAAATTATCTTTCGTAACAAGAAGCAATAAGCAATTTAGTTCATGAAAGTAGCAGGGGAGAGAACGAATCGGTATGGAAGAAAATAGAACAGTATTTTCCTAATTTAAAAAAAAGGAAATGATACGAAACGGGAAGAATAGTAAGAAAAAAATACCACCTAACTTTAATTATGATACATAAAATTACTGCAAGTGGAGTGGTGGGGCTATAGAGAGCGTTCACTTGATTTTCTTTCACCTTCTGCTTTTTCTCTTTTTCGTTTCAATAAAATAATTATTAAGTTCATCTAATGGCGCGATATGCATTCAACAAATCCATAAATCTCAAAATATTTTGGAATTATTTTTTGTCTGTAGGTAAAAGCTTTTTTTTTTTTTTTTTTTTTTTACAAGAATGAAAAGTATTGTAGGGCATTTCGATTTAAATTCAATTATGACTCAAAACTAACAAAAATCCAAAAAAAAATACCTACCAAAAGTTGGCAGATATGTCAAGTATTGAGCAAAAAGTCTCTATTCATTGATGTGCACATTGTTAGCTATCTTGGAAAATAAAGTTGATCATGAAATTAGCATCAATTGGATTTTTTTTCTTTTTTCTTTTGTGGTATGAGACTATAATGAGTTTCGTGCCTTTATGGTTATTGAATTTACGTATTACTTTGAAATTATGGAACTGAGCTGAACCATAGCGAAATATTTATCGCACTAAGTTTTTCTTGATTTGACTTGTCGAAAGCTCAAACAACGAAATTTTAACGAAAGCATTGTTGAAATACACGAATTACAAACGGGAAAAGAAAGTGCAACTAATTCGAGAAGGAAGAAAGCAAATAACAAGTAAAGCAAAAGTAAAAAACAAAAATTACGTATATATTAGTAAAAAAAAGCAAAGAGAGGAGATACCTTGAGTACCTGAAGATACGAAACATTGTCGACACCGAAAACATCAATAAACCAAGACACAAGCGGCAAAAAACAAACACAACTGAATTAGTAAAACAAAAAAAACATATAAACACATAAAAAACAAAAATGAAAACATCATAATATGTATTAGTACCGAGATGGACTGTTCGTAGATACATGTAAAGGAAAAGAAAACATAACAAAAAAGAGGTATGGATGTGAAGTCCAGTACAAGATCAAAAACTGAATAGGTTATGTTCCACAGTTTCGTTACCACAGGCGTTCAAAATTCGAGTTTAAAGTTGTTGAAAACTCGTAAAAAAAAATGAAACAAAAGTGAAAAACTGAGTTAGAAAAGGCGTAAGTACTTATTGAAGGAGAAGTGGAAGCGGCCTCGGGAATAAATTATTTGCATGGGGGAAAATTATACCCTAATAGTAACGAATCACTCTTCGTAATGTTGAAAATCTTGAAAAGCTTTTCTTTCTCACATCATCACAGAGAGAGACGACGACATTTTGAGTGATTACTAAAATAATGCTTTCAGCCATCGATCAAATTCAAGTGACTTTTCCGGTCCTCACTCGCACAGGTATAGGCTTTTCACACGAATTTACACGCGTACATTAGAAACCTTTGAACTATTTTCAGTCAGCCGGCCGAAAATCAACGGGTTTTCACCTTCTATATTATTCATATTTTTCGCCGCCAAAATGGATCAGCACTACACTACGCTGGAATTATTGTATTGAAAAATGTACCAGTCAAGGTTAAAGGGATTTCTCATTGACGTTTGAAAGTTGAAGGTGAATTTCATTTTGAAAATACAGAATAATGACGTACACCAACTTATCGTTTTTGATCAAAAAATCAAAAATCGGAGAACTGGGTTCTACAAAAAATCATTCATTATAATAATTACGCAACTATCATTCCAAATAGGGCCCATGAAAACATTCAACATAAATAGGAGGCTCGCTCATTAACAAAGATAAACTGAATTTATGTACATGGGAGTCGAAAGTTAAAGGATAAAAAATTACGAAAACTGCCTTCTGAGAAAATTAGATGAAAAATTGATGTATCTCCATACGTTTTTTGAGGATTTAAAAGCAAAAAATTTTCCGTTTTCAACGAGATAAATGCACGGAACAGTTAAACTGTGTTATTTCGCCGATGAATAATTCAATGCTTGATAAATCAACAGTTCAGACAATTCTTGTCATTGTTTTCAGTAATTTGGAATTTTAACAGCACCAGAAACGGAAATTAACTTAGTTGAGATGAAATAATATTTTCACTAGCACGAACAAAGATAGGACGTGACTATGATGGTTGGTATTAAAAATTTCTCAGAACTGGGTAGGTACTCCATCCACATGCTTTATTTACTTCCTAAGGCCTGAAATTACTCAAGGTAATAAATTAAATTTCTTAAGAAAATAAAAACACATTTTTAAAATATAAGCTTTCATTTATTTATTTTTTTGGCTTTAGCTGTATGTGAAATAAACTTTGAGTACCTACATATGTAATGGAGGGCTGATTCCTATAACATTTCTATATGTAGTTACTATCAGACATAGGTAGCGTTTTCAGGGAACGAAATTACTCTGTCTTGCACGTTATTATATATATATATATATACACACGAATGTATCTGAAAACTCTATCTATGTCAGATAGTAACTACCTGTAGAAATGTCATAGGAATCAGCCCTCCATTACGTATACTCGAAGGAAATATACATTATGTCGTTGCGGAAGGTTGGCTGCAGTATTGGTATTTCAGAATTACAGTAGTGAGTAGAATAAAAGCTTATAATGACATAACTTGATTGAAACATTTTGACTGTATGTTTTTGCACACATGACCAATACTTCGAGAAAAAACGTGAAGGTATAATTTTTCAATAAATAATACAAGTATGAACTGTATCCATACCAGGTATGAGACGACAAAAAAAATGCATTTAACAGGTACTATTTCCTCAAATTTTTAAATTTTAACCAATTAAAATCAGAATTTCTGTACGCTTAGGATCACTCATGGCGATTTGTAAATCAGTATGCACCAAGCAAAGAGCCGGGAGTCCAAAACTGAAAAACTTAAACGCGACTTGTCACAAATTTCCCTTTAATTTCGCTCCTTCAGTGAAACCTACTCCGCCTTTTAAGCATGCAGTCAAGGGGTTTTCGTTTTCTTCGCGTTTTTTTTTGCTGTTGTTTTTTTTCTTCTACATTGATCTCACCCTTTCTACAACCTCCCTCCACACTTCATCTGACTCTCATTCTTTTTCACAAAACGAAGGCAATAAAAATTTTTTCTGAATTGATCCGCAGTTTTACGATGGTAATATTTTTCCGGGCTCGCAAAAAAAAGAAAAAAAAAAAAAAAAAAAAAGAAAAAAAAAAAAAAACACGTAGCTTTTAACAGTGATCGTTAATATTTCAGCAAATACGGAAACGGAATTTAAAATATTTTTCAACTTTTTTCTCCCTTTTTAAAAGCGTATAAAATTTATGGCGACGAATAACTGTCGAAAGCACCAAATCTGGGTTAACGATTTTCAAACAAAAAAGAACGATACGTATATATATGTAGTTTCGAATTTAATTCGAGAAGGATATAATTAGTACCTATCGAGTAAATTTGATTTGCAGCGACTGATGACCGTTTTATGTATTTAGTGAAGCTATGAAAATTTTACATAGTGACGAGCAAAATTGTTTATTTGTGGAACCTGGTTCATCTGCTCCTGGTTTTTCAATTTGCTTCTGCTCCGAAACTGCTCCGATAATATTTAAAATAAAAATCATTGAACCAAGAATGAGTGTAACCCTAATCATGTTAGACTGAGCAGAGTTTGTAATCAATGTTCATTCTATGAAGAAGTAGTATCCTTTATTTTCTTCAATACAATAAAAGTTTGCAAGAGAAATTGGATGAGAATAGAGACATCAAGGTATCTATGTAATATGTTGATAAACGATTCCATGAAAATTTGGCTTCATTCATACGTTTTGTTTTCAAAATATTGCTGAAATTCCATCATTTTCCATTCCATGCAATGAAAGTTATCAAGAAAAATTATGAGAAAACTGTTAACTGCAGAAAACTTAAATTTTTAAGAGATATTGTAGTATGTTAGCTGAAAATTCTGTGAAAATTTCAGCTATCTACAACTAATAGTTCTCTCATAATTACTCTCAATATTTTCATTACATGGAATACATATGCAAATAAAATGACTTAAATTTAGTTGCAGAATTTCAACAATACTTCAAGAACCAAGGGTAGGGTTTTAGCTAAATTTTTACCAGATACTTAGATAACATAATTTTGATATCTCTGAAAAATTTCAGCTCAATCTTACCTTCGATTGTTGAGATTTCACTGAAATTCTGTTCAGACTGAGTAATTAAAACAATAACTATTCAATCTAGTTGAAGAGTTGGCAGAACTTCAGCAATATTTGCAAAATGAAATATGAGATTGAGGTGAAACTTTCACAGAATTTTAAACTAACATACTACAACAACTTATAAAAATTTCAGCTCTCCACATCCAACATTTCTCTCGTGATTCCTCTCATTATCTTTCATTGTATGAAATGTAAATGACAAATGATATGAACTGAACTTAACTTAGCTACGAATAACAAAAACTGGTGTCAGAAAAAACTGTAAAAAAATTGTGTGGAATACCTTGTTATGAAAAGTTTTCACACATAGAAGGTAATCAATAGTTATGCGTGTTCTGCCACATCATACATCACAAATGTATGGGAGAGCCAAATCCTAGGCAAACACTGACGATTTTGTAGCCAGTTTTGTGAGTTTATATAGGGAATTTAGCACATGTACACAGACACACATATATACATATGGAATTATATGGAATTATGTCATAGTATTGTGTCGTTTTCTATTTTGTATGGTGATAAGAAATGACACAGTGCATTTGGTACTGGGCTATGACATCACTTAGATCTTTATCAGGCCATTCATCATAGCTCCAACAATGTATCTTACCTGTATGTACATACAGATAAGAACATAAAAATATACATGTGTTAATTTGTTTAACATCACAGAGACGAATAATAGCCAACCTTTCTGCAGCAACTGTCGTTGAAGGGTGCGAGCCCCTTCACCTCATATGAGTATTGTCCCCAAAATTTGTTTTGGTCTTTGAAGCATCGGAGCAGAAAGGAGCACAGAACAAACTTTATCACACCAGAGCAGTTTTAGGAACCAACTCTTTTAAAAACCTGGTTCTTCAACCCAGATGGCTCCGGAGCAGCCCATCCCTAATTTTACATTAAACGCTGATCAGTACACGCAAGCTAAATAACGTTTTTAATATTAGCCAATACCGATTTGCATTTAAAAAAAAAATCATCAAGTTGATGGCACTGTGAGAAAAATAGATGATTCTCGAGTAGATCTCGAAGAAGTATTTTATTGTTTCTTTATTTTTTTCTCCGCCATTTTCAACAAAGTCTCAATCAATACAGATTTATTCACCCAACCACAGACAGACATACACACACAATCCAATAAAGAGGGGATCGTAGACTGTATTATACTCAACATATTTTTCTAAGTAAAACAAATAAGGAGATAGACTAATGTGGAAAAAGGGAATTTCAGCGTCTTGATTATAACAGATGAACACGAGAAAATCATTCAAACCAAATGTTTGAATCCTGAAATAAAGCTGGAAATAGGTAATAAGGTAGGCTTTTGAACATAGATGAAGTAATTGGTTCATCTGACCTAAATTTAACAAAATTTCCAAATAAGGCAATACATGTTCACATAGCTGATTGCCCCTTTACAAACTTAATGCATCTACAAATTTTAAACGATGAACTCTAAAGATAAGAACTTATCGCACTAAGGTCAATTTGGAATCAAATAATTTTTTTTCATACATTAAAACGGACAGCGAACAAGCTGAAATTAGATTTGAATTATAAAAGTTTTATAATTTGATAAGGGGGACATTTCGCACCACTGTTAACTTTCAACAGTCAATTTCACACTAAGGCCACTTCGGAATTCAGATCTTTAATTGCAAATAATTTCTCAATTAAATGAAACATCAAATACCATTTAAGAATTGTATAATCTGTCGCGCTTTCAAAAAATGAGGTCGGAAAATTTTTTAACCAGAACTATTCAAATTTAAATTTTACCTTTTACACACTGTGATTGAGAAATGTCTTATTTTCCTCACAGTACACTAAATTTCAGTTTTCTTAGATATTAAGCATTACTCTTTAATGTAAGATAATTAGGTACTAAGAAATGGATACACTCTGATGTAACCCCTCCAAAGATGTTTTCTTTCATTTTAAAAATAAAAATAAAAATAAGCACATACGATAAAGAAACGAATGACTTTTCAAGTCGAAAGTAAAACATATTGTAAGCAACTCGTAAAGTAGAAAAAATTTGAATTCAAATTTCACCATACAATGAACTGAAGAATTCGTTTCGAAATTCATGGAAAACTAAGTTTATTTTCGGGCATTCTCAGAGAAATGTAATAGAAAGACGAGTCGCAAGGGATGACGGAAGAAAAAATATATATTGCGACTTCGGAGACACATTTATGAGATAAAAATGGCTCCAAAGCAAGCCTGAATTGGATTATTCCTCCGCGAAACATTCATAAAGAAAAAAAAAAAACTTAGTGTGTATGTAATGTTATTTGACTAATGTAATATAATGCTAGAAAAACGAATGAAAAAAATCTCCAACTGAATAACAGAAACCATATCCTTGGAAGTTTTTACTGTTTCGAATAAAACAAAAATACACATAAGAAATACTAAAAAATGTGAATTATTTCAGAAATAAGGAAATTTAATAATTTACATAGACATTATTACCATGAGTATAAAAATTGTAGACATTCAGAGTAAAGAAGAACACACTAGAAAATTCATTGACAGGTTTTTGCGGACTGAAAAAAAATAATGGTATCGATTTTAAACGAATTCATTGATAAGTAGCAACTTTTTTTATAAAACTTCAAATGAAAAGTAGGCCCCTGCGACCAAAAATGTGTTTTTTAAGAAACAAATTAAGAAAAATAAGCATCGTTGAAAATTTTTACACGAAATGTTATCTAGAATCAGCATAAGATACTGGCTAGAGATTATCAAAATTGCACTGTCATCGTAGAGAAATATTTTTGGTAAGGATACAATTGCGCCAGAAAATGCGCAATCAATGTAAATTGTATGTCGAGGAAATTTAGTCATTGCATACAGTAAAGGGTTTTTATCTATCATACCGCAATTTCATAATGATATTCGAAAAAGCCAATCAACTGGCAAAAACAAAATCCTGAGATATTTAACCTAACTTCATTACGTACAACAATTTCGCCATAAAAATATTTACCATGATGAAATTCAAAATTTTGTTCAACTCACCTTAATCTTGCTAAAAGTTCTTCAAAAGACGTCATTGACAAAATATTCTCATCATGCTCGCTGATTTCATAAACTTTACGACGAACAACCATAAAACTCTTTCATACTTCTTTACATTTTCAACTATCACACTATTCTTTTTTCTCAACGTATTTTTTCACGTCAATCTACAAGGCCAATTAAATATTTTTTTTTTTTTAATATAAGTTGTTAATTAGATTCGAAAAAAATCGTCGAGATATCATAAAGGACCAAGGTAACTTAAATAATGTAAAAAAAACGGAAAAAAGAAGGAAGGAAGAGTGATGAAAATGAAGAGTAAAAAAAATAAATAAGTTTTTAAATTCTTCTAATAGGCAATTAACGAACAATACCAGTTAAAATCAGCTTTAATTCGAGACTTCTCGTTATAAAACTAATTAAAGTAGAGAACACTTTCTTCGAATTTCATTCATTTTCTCTGGTTGATCTTTTGAATACAAAGCTGACTAGCAAAAATTGCCTTTGCTTTCAGGACAAATTCGCTATTGTACGTCAAGAAAATTGCGTTGGAGAATTCCTTTTTTTTTTTTTTTTTTTCGCGTAAGGAAAGATTTTCACGGACAAAACACACAAAAACACTACATAGCTTTTGAATTATTCGTCGAGTCCTATAAAGTGAATGAGTTGGGGAAAAAAATTAGTTCACGTATTTTTTGACACTTGAAAATCAACGACTACTTCGAGCTTTCAACAACTAAAAATTTTGAGCGCCTTCATAAAGTACCCATAATTGTGACAAAGGTTAGAAGTTTCTAAACCTTGCTGTCGCTGAAACATTAAAGTTCAAAGGTCCTTTTGCCTTCCTCTTCCTTGGACATAAATTTTAACATTATTTTATGGACAATAACACGTAGGTACAATACGCATAGATACCAAGAAAAAGTGAAGAAAAAAACTATAGAAACAATTTCCCTTTTAAAGTGCTGTTCACACAAAAGAAAATGAAAGTGAAATTTACAAAAAAACTTCAATTTTTTTTTCTGCATTCCGTATTACGTAGGTACCTTTGAACAACAAATTTACCCGTCCCACACAGAAATAAAGAACACGTAAACAACGGCACTTAATAGAAAAAAAAATGAGGAAAAGAACAAAAATAAAATTGAATGCGAAAAATAAAAGCAGTGAAAATGAATCGAAATATAATACTCACCAACTCCGAAACCAATGGTATGGATTTTCTTCTGGGTCGAATATCGGGCATGCTGTCGATATTACTATAAAATGGATTGTCTCCGGGGTGCCTGCAAAAGAAGATTGAAAAAAATTTATACTACATTTTCTTTTATTTTCCTATTTTACAAACTATTTTAGAAGGGAAAATAAAAAGGATAGAAAAATGCTGTAATATTGTACGTATTTACGTCGTTTCACATTACCGTACATTGTAATAGAGGATCTATCATCATGAAATATACTCCAAAATATACATAGTTTTCATATTCTAGCAATATGTAAAAATTTTTTCCATTCATTTCTGAATAATATTTCTTTATTTTTTTCAACACCTATTTATAAACTTAATTTTTATTCGCACATTGTCGATGTATAAAGCAATCAATTTTAGAACCACTTAGGACCAATACTTTATACATTGGTCTTTATTTTATACATCTTCTTGGGCGCATGTGTTATATGCATCACTCGTCTTCGACTCATGCTACAAAAATCACACCTGAATCAAAATCACATACTTTGTACACTTATATCACAAATAACTATTTTGTGGGAGTGCATCAAGCAACTATCACCATTAATTTTTAAATGGTCACACAGCAAATCCTGTGGGATGAAAAAATGTTACAACCGATCCTCCTTACAAAAGCTAGACCCATTCAACTCTATTTGATTCATTTCCTTCTTTGCCTTCTCTATACATTTTCACTCATTGCTTTCTTATCAATGGAATGAAGGTTGCGTGATTTAATTATGTCGTTGAAGTGTTCACCAACTGGTGAAAACAATTTTTTAAATTTATATGACTTTTTCTGCATTTTAATTTTTATATAAAACAAAAAAGAAAAAATCAAGCTGCCAACAAAACATTCATTCTTCAAAATACAAATTTCAGCATTAGTTTAACTTCCATCGTGTATCCCAGTACACACTCTTTTTTTACGTTCTATCTCTTTCTTCCCTTTTTAACAGCCTTCATGTGTAACAGTTTCACTGAATCGTATTTCATTTCATGAGATTTATTTTGCACAAGATAGCTATGGTTTTTACTAGGCATATTAAGAATATAAAATAGCCTAACTATCTAATTGGAGTATTCGTACATGTTTTCAAAACCCGGCTACATGGGCATAATGAAATAATTTTTATTGAGGGAAATCTTTTATTCATTCTTCTTAAGAGCGAATTTTAGAATTTTTTTTTCTCCATAGATAAGTGAATAAAAATGTAAATTTTTTTTATACAGTACATGATCAGAAAGGCAATGAATGTTTAAGCTCTTATTTTGTGGTTCCATTTTTTATAATTTTTGTGTAAGACACGTTATTTAATAGAATTTTAACATTTTATCCCTTTCTAATCATTAGTTATAAATAATATCTTTTTCAACAAAGTTCAGAAGTGAGTTATATGACTCTAGAATTGCTCACTCGCTATGCTTGTTTCACAAACTCCATCACATGTAAATACTCACTTTTGAAAATTGGTGTGTAATATACTATTTTGTAACATTCTTTATTTTGGAGGCAAATATGGTGGGCTAAAAGTGGCTGGTTTTGAGACCTGAATTTCTCAATCAAATTTATGCACTCCTTGCTTCTTTTATCTACTTTCCACACATATTTTTTTTAAGTGAAACTTATATGTGTAATTTAATTCCTTTTATTTTCTTATTTTTTCATAAAAGTTTTATACTCCAGCCCAGATTCAAACCAGCGACTATAAAATCGCCACTATGGAAGAAAACCACTCTACCAACCAAGGTATATGGACTTTTACTAGGTAGCCTTTATTGTGCGTATTAAGGATTTTCTTTTTCCTACATGTGACATATTTCACGCACACTAGCACACTAAAAGCCAACTGAGCTTGAAGTAGAATAATAATATTTTGTGTATTTGGCTTCCTACCTGTGAAATCATTTTACTCATACTAATACACTAACAAAATGATTGAGCGTACCTAGTAACAATGTAGTATATATTGCTTTGCTATCAACTATAGTCAATTCAGCAAGAGATTGTCGAAACATGAAGTATGTATATGGACGTTAGAAAAGGGGGGAACAAAAAATATAATTATTTACTACATGGAATGGAATAGCCAACAATTTATACATCAAAATTATTTTTTTTACGCTTGTTCTTGCTCATTAATGTAAATATGCTTATTTCACTTTAGAAATCTCTCGTTGAACGAAGTATTATATGGCTAGAACTGTGAATGTTTACCTATGCATATATTATATTTGTTTCAATTATTTTTTTAAATTTTATTTATGGATTTTATTCTGTGAGAGGGAGGGAGAGTCGAATTTTATTTGACTTTAGATTCGAAATATTTTCACACCTTTTATTCGTGTGTGCATACAATTTATTTCCCGTTTTCATTTTTTTTCCTTTTTTTTTTAGCTCTCACTTTCTTAATGCAATGTTTCATAATTATTATTCTTACTCTCAGTCTCAAACCCAATATTCCATTCACTTGTTACAAAATATATAGTCTCTAATTATGGTGGAGAGAAGGAAGAAATTTCCTCACGAATGTGAAGTTTGCACGAGCCATTTTCTCAAGATTTAAGAAAGAAACGCTCCCACCACCCATCCTTGACTTTGGCAATATCCGATTGCAAAAATGTTTTAGAACTTCTTGAAGAAAAATCGTTAAGTTTTTTTAGCACATACCTATGATCAATTTTCAAGATAGACTTAGATAAAAATATTGTATATTTTCTAGGCTAAGAGAAGAACTTCTTTCAACTAACCAACAATATTTAGTTGACCCACAAAAATTTCAAGATTATTACATTTCCCCCGCCAACTTCCTGAAGGTGTTTATGCTAACAGAAATACGGGTCAAAGTGGTTTCCTCGACTTTGTGGGCTTATCTTTCAACATGAAACTTTTGAATTATGACAGGATTTGAATCGAGTAAAAATAGACTGAAAGAATTTGGCTTCATTGAGTTGAATGCGCCAGAATAAGGTCCGTACTATAAGGCTTACAAACCGTTATTTGATGTTTTTCAGGCCACAGTCGTATAATCTTCTTCCTTTCCTAAATAATATAATAGCGTCTAATCATCGGTAAATACACTTGTAAATGTGTACTCATTATAAGAAATGTCTTATGTGTACATTCAATGCAAGAATGGACCAAGGACGCTGTCTTGCGGAAGGTACTCTAACTTTATTTTCATAGCTGCGTACTGCAAATAATGTTTGGATTTCCCAGAAAAATTACGGTATTTTGAGATTATTGAAGGGCAGCATACTACTTATTTTGTGGAACATACCTCTGTGCCACATCTAGCAAAAACCAAAGAGACACAGAGAAATATGGCGTGACAGAAATATATTTCTTCTCCATTTAAAACTAAATGTCTATTTAAAAACCAAATAACATTTCAGGAATGGCAATTATTACTGTTTTTCCTTTTGAAGCATGATCTTTAAGATAAAGTTTAGCAAATGATTTAGTCAATATAGTTAAGGATGAGATGACGAATGATACTTTACATCTTCCTGTTCCTTTTATTGTCTCAGCAGTATGATGATTCCAGCAATTTTCCATATATTAGGCATAAATTTCAGTCTTCACACAAGGCATTTCTAATACAATTCTTGCGGTTATGATATTAATATTCAGGCTTACTCTTTTGGGCACTTCCAAAAGCGTGAAACAGGAAAAGTTATAGACCAGCTTGTAGTCAATTAAGGTACATGTTGGCTTATATACAGTTTGGGCTTAGAAGTAAATAAGTGGTACAGTATTATGCAAGCACTTTTACCTTTTCTTTGTTATTACGTGTTTACACGCCATTCTATTCTCTGATTGTTGGTTTCTTTTTTTAATACAGCCTGGGTATGATATAGCTGTTTTCCAGAGCGAGTAATTTACATCTTTGGATGCAAAATTTCAATTATTAATTTCTTAATTGTTAGAAATTTGCTTTGAGGTTTTGTTACCGTTTCAATTGAACATATATTTGTCAAAGGGATTGTGTGTGATGCTATCGGTAATGAGCTTGGCGCTATTTTGCTTTTTTTTTTCTTGACCTCTACAGAATATAAAAAGGTATAGGCGAAAAAGTATGTCACTTTCGCTCCAGACTTAGTTTTTCTCCAAACTTGCTCAAAAGTTACTTCTGAACAGACGATATGCCTTGAGCTTCTAAACTCCTCAAAAGAGGCGATGTAATTTGAAAAGTAAGCATGTCATTTTAGGCCCAGACTCTGATTCTTTCCAAACATGAATAAAAGGTACTTCTGAATAGAAGAAGGGCCCATGTAAAGATTGAGGCTCTTTTCTAAAGAGAGATATAAGTATTTTTATTAAATTATAAACAAAAATTTACTAGGTACTTCAAACTAAAGGAATTGAAATTCTAGATATTAAAGTGCGTGATAGACCATGAAGTGGGGTATTCATTATATTTTTTTAGTTCCCTCCATTCGACTGTTGTAGAGCTATAGAGCTTTAAGAAATGGCGTCCTATTCTTACTTTTGAAGTTACACATTTTAGAAAATATTAAAACATTTAGAAGATAAATTTAGATTTTTAGAAGTGGTACGTCATGTTGAAAATTAAGAAAAGTTCTGTTTTTTTTTGCACTTTTTAGATTTAAAAATTACGAAAAAATTCAAAAAACTTATTTTCTTTACTTTTGTACCAACGTATCTAAGATTTATTTGAAAACAATGAAACATTGCAAAAAACAACGACTTTAAGTACAGTCAACAAGTAGAAATCAACTTTACCTACCTTACAAAAGATTGGTTAATTCTGATTGTTAGATATATTTCATAACATGGACCCAAATGAAAAAATAATAGTTTTTAATCTAGGACTGCTTGTATACTTAATGTCATTTTGAAAAATCTGGGGAGAATAAAGACAAATGGAAAATAAAATTTTTCACAAGTTTCATCCTTCACAATTTCCAATATCTCAAATGGGTACTGAGATACAGAACAGACAAGTTTGGGTTAAATGTTAAAAGAACAAAATGAATAGGTCAGGTCCTTGGCTTAGTACTAATCTTCGTTCCAAATTTCGTGACTATCGAATAAAAATTGCAACCTGTACCGTGGTAACAAGAAATTAGCTTTTACATGTGTGAATTTGAGTTATTAGTGCCAAAATTTTTCTTGAGTTATGAAACCCCTCAACTTCAGATCGTTCCATGACACTAAGATTAATATGTAGATTTTCAATAGAAAACCTACATTAAAAAAAAGTCTCAAACGGTACTTACGGTTATTGCACATCTCTCTATTTGAAAACAAATTTTCTTGGAATTTTCCCGCATTCTTAAAGTGCGAAAAATGTGTAAAAACAGTTTTTTTTAATCTATAATACGACGCACCACTACAAAAATCAAAAATAATTTTCTGAATTAAAAAAAATTTTTCTGAATATGTAACTTCAGAGGTGAAAGAAGGACGCCATTTTGAATACTGTAAAGTGCTATATCTCTGCAATGATCGAATGAAGGAAACCCAAAAATATATCATGAATATCCCACCACATGGTTTACCAGTCACCCCAATATATAACACTTTCATTTACTTAGGCTTGAGTAGTAGTAAACTTTTATTTATAATATGATAAATCGGCTTATATCTCCTCTTAGGGAATATTGTGGAGATTTATTTCTTCCATCCAGAAGTACCCTTCGGCTAAGTTTGATAAAAATCTTAGTCTGGGGCCAAAATGATATCCTTACGGCTATATCTTTTTCCTTAAAGTCTGGTTCTAAATAAGAAACAAATCTGACTGAACTGAGTAAAGTATTCGGCTGCTAGCTCCAACTCTGTGGGTGTTCTCAAACTCATTTTTAGGTAATGTTTCTTTTCACAGATCTGCTAAAAAGTTTTGAATCTGTTCGTGTCCAAGTAGGAATAGGATGCAAACCAACGTCAATGAATCCTTTTATAAGGTCCAATGTAAGTTTAGTATAGTATTAGGTACCTAAATTTTAGGATGTACCGATTCCTTTTTTTATCCTTAAATTTACGAGTGCTTGTATTTACGCCCGGAACGAAGGGTAAATATCTTTGGTTTGGGGTTGATAAGAGGCTTTAACAACTTTTATAATCGCACGTTCTCAAAAATATCACACTCCCCAAACAGCCGAGTTTCGTACATTCGGAAATTTTCCTGGCACTGCAGCAGTCCTGGCATTCGCACATTATTCAGAAATATCTGGTCGATCCCAAAATGCTGATCCTTTACAATGCGAACGAATACAAACACTAGCGCGTTTAAGGCGTCGCGTATGATTTTGCAGAGAAACTCAACCAAAGGTAACGTTCGCTTTATGTGAGAATACCTCGAATAACCCTTTTTCTTTCGTCCTTACAATCTACTTCTACACTCGCTGAGAGAGAAACCCAATTAATTAAGAAGATGAGCGCACGAGTTGCTCGCCTGTACATATGAATAATGGGTCGGCTGCACCAAGAAACGAAAATAAGCAAAAGCAAGAACGAAGGACGGTTTAACGAGAGTTGCGGAGGGGAGAGTAGTGGTACAACAAGAGGGGTGCACGAGACATTCGTGTTTAAAAAATTTCCAGAAAAAAGCAAAAAAAAAAAACTAGCGCACCACAACACGCTAAAAAATGTAGGTTTCCTCAAAAAAAATCTTGTATATAAAAACAACTTGTCTGTGAAACACTTATCAGGTGAACAGTTTCACACATATAGTTGGCTACGCATACATTTCAATTTCAGTTTAACCCTAATTTTTTTTTTTTTTCATTGTGCACCTGATTCATCCATAATTCGGACCCATTTAAGGTTTACGTAGGTCTGTGAATTATTGCTGCGTAGCAGCATTGGGTACTCTCTTGTAAATAAATAAATACAATAAAAAATGAAAATTTCAAAATTATTTGACAGAATGTTGGGTAAAAATTAGGTTTAAAATGAAGTGTCAATGAAAGTCGTAATGAATTTTATTGCATTGTGAAATTATAAAAAAGTTATTAATTGACTGCTTAGCAAATAAAATAATAGCAAGTTTGCTTTCCGCTAAGCTTCTTTGGTTCATCTGGAATTTATCCTTTCTTCTGAACAATAGTTCAAGATTTTTTCCAAATCATTTCTATGCATCAATCGTTGAGCCGATTGAAACAAAATTTTTCATAATGTTAGAATATAATATGATTGTATATTCAATGGCCTCGCCAAATTTCCTGAGTACTACTTAAAAATTATGCATTTTGAAACCATAAACCCTCCATAGATGCAACATAACAGGATGAACTAAAAACAATAAGCCCCATCATTGTTTAGATTCGAATAAGGGTACAAATTTCAAAACGGTCGGATACTCGTATAAAAATTGCGACCTGTACGTTTATGTATACTATACAGTGTATTACAGATATTTATAAAAGTAAAGTGACGAAATTTTTGGTTTGCCGCATTAACGCACCTACTTTTTCTAAGATGTTTTACCCTTTTGGAGTTTATGGCATTAGAGGGCAAACCATATAAAATTGAATACTTATTACCTCTAAAGTAGATACTGCCCCCTCAGCCCGCCACGTTTAAACCGTAAGGATTAATCCTATAGAAATTATTACATTAAGTAAACAGTTTTCTCGTACAATTTCCTAAAAATTAGGTTATATACATATTTTTTATAGGCGTAATAATTTTAGGAGCTGAAAGCTGTCTAACATTTTATTGTATAACTTTTGTTTTTAAGAGAGTTGTTAAAGGGGGTAATATCAATTTGATTGGCAGAAACGTTGGTGTTTCGTAATGTCCCCTACTCAACGCACAAATTCTCCCTAATTCTTTCCCATTTTGAAGTTGACAGGTAATATAGCGACCTAAGAGTGAATAAGCAACATTGAAACTATGTTGCAACAGAGTTTTTGTCTGCTCAGTTGATTGCACAGCGATGTGGGGCCAAATATTAATCCGAATCAATAATTTCATAAAGCATGTTTCGACAATTCACACATCCAATTAAAGAAAGAATAAAGAAAAAATAATTCATTAATCAATTAATAATAATATTAACCATTAATTCTGTAAACAGTTAATAATTATCAATAATATAATTCATTACTCAATCACAATCATTATCATTAATCGCATAAACGAATCTCATATTAGCGCTCCAAACAACGATGCAAAAATCCTAGAAACAAAAACAGTCACAGATAATGACGTAATAATGAATGAATAAATTTTATTTTCACAGTTGAAAAATAAAACATTGAGCTGGCTGAAGAAGAAAAACAACAAGGAACAAAATAACAAACTTTGGCGATTCGTGCAAAAACCCTAAAAAGTAAACTGCTTTCAATGAAAAATATTAACATTAGAGAAAAAAGGAGCACTGTACCCTCCCGTTCTGACATAAAGGAATGAATATACACAATTAAAAAAAGATTCCCCCTCTTTATCTTCTGTTTTCTGTATAATACATACAAATGAATTTCAGCTAATAAAGCCAGAAATTTCCCGCGGTCATGAAACGAAAAACGAACCTACCTCACCCCTGAGTCTTAATACCAGATCAATTTTAATATGTAGATTTTCTTTTAAAACATACATAAAACGAGTGACACGGTTACGCGCTTTGCCAGTCACCCAACTAACAGGGCGAACGACTATGATCGGAATTTCTTGAAGAAGTGGCGGTGTAGCGTATGAAAACCCATCTCATATACCCTCCTCCTCACACGGTCGTCATCTCTACTCTTTTACGTATCCATCGCTATAAACCTGCAGCAAAAGCAGATCTTCGCCAAAAGCTCGTATATTACGATTAAAATGACAACCAACAGTTTCGAAAAAAAAAAGGAAAAATCCGCCAAGAACGGTTTCAGATGGAGAGGAGAAGATAAAAATATGATTAAAAGATGTGGGGAGAGCTTTCTGAAAACGCAAAAAAACCGTCTGAGATTTGTAGAAAAACGAACACCGATGAGACTATTGGAAAGGGAACTCGAGAGAAAGTTAAAAAATTATCATTTTTTTAGACTTGTTTTTTCCCAGCATAGGGTTACACGTTCGATGGGAAAAATAAAAAAGTTTACATACCATTGTTGGTTGCAGTGGGAAAAAAAAGGATAGTACCGATAATTGTTGCATTAAAGACTTTTCTCGAGTGATCGAATGAGGGGGCAATAGAAAGGGGATACAGACACATTTTCACGTTCAACCATCCACTTTATGAGATTTATTGCGGCGACTATTGACATATCGCGTAAAAATAATTTTTCAAAAACGTTACAATCCATTTTTGAAGGAACAGTGTAGCCAACCAGAAACAATTAATGCCATGACATGAAGACTTAATAGCTGGATATTCATCAAGTCCTTGTTTGAACGGAGTTTTTATCAATGAGCCCATGAAGCCACCCTACACAGAATTAGGCCTCGACTTTTTGCGGTTAATTCATGCGGGGTCGACTTATCCTAACTTTTCTCACACGCAAATGTCGGACAAGTATAAATGCAACTCAGCTAATAATAAAAATGAATTCGTTTCATATTTTATAAGGAAGAAACCTAACTAAAAATACAGCTGGCAGTCAGTTATTGGAAACTACAAATAAAAACTACTGCAGTTTTTCAGCTATTTTTTTCAAAGTCAAAAACTTTTTCCAGAAAAAATTAAAATTTTGAAACTGATTTTCGATTAAATGAAATGTTACTCCGAATGAAACCACTGACAATGAGATAAAATTCAGCTCAATTGGTTCAAAAGCATATATTTTTCATACGTACCAAGCTACAGCTTTTCCCCCTTTAACCTCGTACAGTACCCATTACTCTAAGAAAAAAATATGGAGTGGCTTAAAAAGTTAAAACCCTTAAAACCTTCTCTATGGATCTGCAAATTCTTGCAATAGATAAGAATGTTTCTAAATCTTATTGGTAACAGAATTAATTGTTACCGTACATAATTTTTTTCTCTTTTTATGACATACAAATAGGCTTTTCCTGTCATTGTCAATCGTAAATTAAACGATAACGATAATAATTGGAGTATCGACATATATTGAAAACGGAAAATGACTACACAGTTAAATGGCTCATTGTGTGATGGAAGATATTTTTCCAAAGTACAATCTGGATGCTGTGTTTTAGTCCGTCATAACTCATAAATGGATGTGAAATGTGTGTTGTCTGTTGTTTTTCTTCAATATAATATTTATATCGCCATTTTTGCACCATATCGACAAAATAATAGATGAAAATCATGTATTTTTTCACGGCGAATCCAAGGAGCCTATTTGAAAAATTGTAGCCTCGTTCAATCGCATCTTATCGAGTTTTTCACTTTCTTCTAATTTTACGCGTATGTTTCATTCTTTTAATAAATCGACTTTAATTCAAATGAAATTTAGGTATTTTTTCGCGAGAAATTCAATGAACATACTCCCGAAGCTCTAGCTTAATTATTTAGCGAGTAATCAAACTTTTAAATTTCTCCATACTTTACTAGGATTTTTCACTATTCTAAAAAAAAAGCCTTAATAATTATTACGTTATTCCCCTTTTTAATGGGAGGGATGGGGAGTTTTGGAAATGAATATCTCCACCAAAAATCAGCGAACTGAATTTGCTTTAACTTCATTCACCATATTCAACCAACTGCCATAATGAAATTATATTTTACGCATTGTTACCAGCAGCTTTACTTGCATAGTGTTTAATAATTGTTTTAACGTACTTTTTTTTTTTTTTTTTTTTTTAAACAAATATAATGAGACACAGAGAATCATATCTACCTAAGCAACAAGTACCTAGTCATCAGACGATGAAAAGAGAGAAGAGAAAATTTTTCAATTCTCTTTTACTCCTCTTTGTTCGTTTAAAGAAATGTTTTGTCCGTTTTGTTTTCACAGACGATAAAAATCGGTGAATTTGCCCCCAAAAGGAACTACGGACTTCCTTGATGGTAATAAGCCTACCTTGGAATAACACAATTTTTTTTTTGGAAAATCTAAGGCAAATTCATCCAGTGTTTCTGGAGTGGATAAATATTTCAAACAGTTTTTAGCCAGCAGTATTTTATATTTAGAAATAGAGATCTATGTATCCATATTCAACTGAAATAACTAACAATTTTCAGAAATTATAAATCAAATGGATGAGGTGTTGACCTAACTAGTCGTTTTGCGCTATTAATTGTAAAGAAGGAAATAAAAGTGTTCTCCTATTTTTGGAAGTCTTCACCCAAATTCCGATTTTAATCAGTTTTTTTTCAATAGATTTCACATGTTTTTAAAAATCTGCGTTCCTAGTACAGCTTGACATTGCTGTAATTATTTTGAATGATATGTCCACTGCTGGCATGACCAGCTTATCCTCTATAGCGAAGAAAAATTTAGAGAGCATAGTAAACTGAAAATTGATGAAACTGGATGTACAAAAAAAATTTTTTGGATAAAAAGCTATAAATTAAATACCGTGAAGCCATCACTGACATAATCTATTACAGTGAAACCTCCTTTAACGGACACCTCCCTTCACATACAAAATGTGCTTGGTTCTGGCAAAAACATGGGTAAAGTAAGGCATTATAGATACCTCCCAATAGCGTACCCTCCCCTAACGTACAATGGACAGGGTAAAATGGTCCGGTGAGTCAAATTTCACCTCTAAATAGCAGACAAGTAGCTTTATATATAGGAGGATTAATTTCCTTGAAAATACTGACTTGGTGTCAAAAGTTTAGTACATACACAAAAAACTATTGTTAAATCCTAAAAAGAACTTTTAATGATACAATCTTTTTGTAAAAAGTAACTATTATACCACAACTTGACTACTGTACCTTACCTACCCTTTAATAAAATTACATACATCAAATTTTTTTTTTCATTTTATATTTTTCCTCCCAATAACGGACACCTCATAATAGCGGATAAAATGGTTAGTCCCACTCCTGTCTGTTATTGGGAGGTTTCACCGTACACAAAATTTAATTGTATAAAATTTTTAGACGTTTGAATCGGCGTGACCGCCAGTTTCACCTACTTTCCATGGTGCTAGAAGGTTGAAATTTGGCAGGAGGTTACCTAACTAGAAACTTCAGACACTTTTTATCCTGAAAAAAATAAAAGAGTACTTTTTAGATACACTTTTCTTCTTTCCAAGAAGAAATACGCATAACAGTTTTCGATTGTATCACGGATTTCTACATGTTTACCAAATATCGAAAAAAAATTAGGGACGTACACATAATATAAAATCATATTATCTTTTACTATTATCCATTCGCACTATCCTGATGAATTTAAATCATAACATTCTTGATTAGGTATACGGTAATTTTCATACCGATTTAGCATATTACGACTAAGAACGAAGCCAAAGGTAAAAAGCTAGAACATACTTTTTATCCGAGTTCAATGAAACGCTCATACCTCGAGAATTTTAAATCTTACAGTATAGAATTCTACTTCTCACAGCATATTCATGCAATCAAAAAATTTCAACAGACTGACTCGTAAACAAGCCCATATTGTAATTTACATCGGACGTTGTACTCAGCTATAGAATTGAAGAAAAAAAAAATTTATATACATCTATCGTGAGTGTCGCAATTAATTAAAAATTATTACGTAATCTACTTACCCATTGCCTCTTCTCGTGTTGTCACCAAGTACTCCTCGACTCTGAAATTACAAGAAAAAAAAAAAGAAAATTACATTTAAGACAACATTGCGACGAGTAAAAATTAATATTTGAGACGGGTCTGTAAAAGTAGGAGAGAGGCAGAGAGAAGAAAAAAGTTTCTTCATACATTTTTAATTGTGTGCGACGAGTTTATTACACAATTCTTTTGGGGTAATGACGTTAATAACGATTTTATGCTCTCTTTTTCAAGAAGAAGAAAAAAAAAGGAGAGTGAAATGAAAGAAAACATAAAAGAAGAAAAAACTATCCTTTCGTTTAGCTTGGCTTTACCCGGATAAACTTAACGTCATTCGTTCGAATTCTAAAGACTTGAACTTTTTTCTTTTTCTTTTTTTTCTTGCTGTTACACTGTCTCTTTTTCTTCGTCTTTTATTTCCATCAACTCCGATGGATTTAAGAAATTAATGAATTTCCACGAAAGACAATGGGAAAAAATGTTGGCAACTTCAGATTGGGAGAAAAAAAGAAGAAAAAAGAAGAAAAAAGAAGAAAAAAAGAAGTAAAATGACTCCAGCTTGTTCAGTGATCAACGATGAAAATTCGAAGATACAATCAAAAAGTACGACTATGAAAGATGAATCACAAATGGAAGGGACGCCCGGGGAGACTAAAAAAATACGTATGTAAATAGTTTGGTTTTAAATAATTTTTTTACCCCGTAATTTTTGCATTAAAATTAATATCGACGGAAAAAACTAACGGAAGTCATTTTGGAGTTTTATTCCATACTGATCACAACAAAAATTGCGCGTTAATTTCATCGCATAAAATGTTTAAAGATCGAGTTCGAACTATCCCAGATTCATCATATTCGCTAAAGATGTAATTTTAGTGCGTTTACATTCGCTCTGAGAGGATATGCCAAGAACAGGGAGAGTGATGGCAAGTTGGAAAGAACTATCCACTGCTTGGCGATTATAAGAATAGGTAGATACTCGGAAATTTCTCAAAGATCAAAAACTCATCGAGTAGATTGGTACTATAATATGGTAGATACATGGTGATTAAGGAAAAGCCCAGTACCTGACACGTTCGATCCATCATACAAAACTTTTTCAGGAATCTAGGTCCAACTATGCAGATAAAATGCCAACATTGGGTGAACATGTTTATGTTAATAAAACGAGGTGATTAAATCAAAAGTGGTGTTGTTCTCTTTGAATTCACTATAGCGATATGGTAATGGTATTTAATTCTTAACTGTTCCAGCTGAATAGGGAATTGGTGCAGTCTTGGTTGAATAATACTAGTACACACCGATTCCCGGACAATTTTCCAAATCCATTTTCCCGAAAGGCCACTTTTTCGAATGGACAATTTTCCGGAAATTTTTTTACCAATTTTATTCATTTTCTCGAAAACCGCTTACCAAAATGGACAACACACGAAATTTTTCTTTTTTTTTTTCTTTAATTTTTGTCAACAATGAAAGCATGAAAACTTAAGTGACGATATAGTAGCAGGTTAGGAGTGGTGGATTATTTATTTTTTGAAAAATAATTTATCGTGTGCCTGCAGGTATTGTGGAAAGTTAGGTTAAGTAAATAGTGAATTTGTAATTTTTTTTTTTTCTTTTTTTTGAAAATAAAATTAGTAGATATTCTTTAAGGAATTTTAGATTCGGGAAAATGACCCTTCGGGAAAAACTTTGGGAAAATAACCTGGAATCGTTCACACCACCATCCACTCCTACCAGGGGGCACATATTGCCCTTATTTGATTAACGTTTCATTTTCCATATCACAAATTGTATCTGCTACAAATAGCTCAGCAATAATTCGCGGACGTTTTGAGGAATTACTTTTTTATGATACTATTCAAATTCAATTAACTGAGCAAGATTTGTTAATTGGGTTCATGTGCCCTCGGCACAAAACATATAGTATGTAACAAGGGCAAAATGAAAGTCCTCACTGGTTTGAAGTTTTTTTGCTTCAACAAACTTCACACACTTTGTGGAACTTCTGACTTTCCACACTGTAGAATCTAATCTCCATTGAACAACATGATTTTCTTTTCTCTTTTTCACAAATTTACGTATATATATGTACAAGCTCTTATGCTGCACTTTCAGTTGTTATGATATTGTTAGAGTAGCATATTACAGACAACCCTCTGGCTAAATATAGATTTTTTATCGGTTTCATAGCCTTTACACTACGTAGGAATTTCCTCATTTCTCAATAAATAAGTTTCCTTCATCAGCGGATATAATCCCTAAAAAAGGCCTCCTGCTACAGGCGCCTGTGTGCATTTTTCTCTATTGGTATATTCTGGTCATTTGCTTTCAAAACATATAACTTTCAACAATTCCTTTTTTTGATTAGTCGAATGGAATTTGCTATATAAAAAATGCACGGCTAAGTTTGTAGATTTTTTCTTCTTTTCTTTCTTTCTCCTGTGGCTGAGTACTGATATAATTTATGAATTTCCATTTAGAGGAAATATTTTTTTTATTGATTAATTCTTTTTGTCACACACATAGATATTTATGTGTATACACTTCCACTTCTGTTTTTGAACTAAGTGATGATGCTTTATAGCCCTTGGATTTTATAGGTTCTTTCTCTCTCTGTCTCTCCTATATGCCTAAATGCTTTTCTATCACTTTTTTTATATTTTTCATTCATTCATTTTTTTCTTGGTTCCTTGTAGATTCAATTGTTGTTTTCTCTCTCTGATAAACCTCTTCTCATCTTCTATTTCTTTTTAGCAAGGAATTGCAAGGTAAGGTCTTTCACTCCTTCCTCCCTTTGCCTGTTCATCTTTCTTTTATTCGAGAAATTCCGATTCTGTTAGTTTTGGATGAGGTGTAAAAAGAAGGAACTGAAATATTTTTGCAACAGCTCCTGGTAATTAGATGTCTATATAAACTAATTGAATGGGCATCTAAGATCACTTGTTCTTTTTCACATCTTCCAGAGTAGAAGTCAGTGCTTATAAATAGCGCATTCTTTGAGAGTATATTTTGTGGTACTAAGTTATATCGCAAATTGGAATAAGTCAATTGTGGAATTTGTGTTAGCAAATTTGTTTGATTACACATAAACTGGGCTTAGTAGAAGTAGTCTGTTTCTTTTGAAGTTATAAATCTTTATTTTTTTGTGCATATTTATTCCAATCGTGTTAAAATAATAGATTATTTTTTCTTTTGGCTAAAAACTTTTAATTATATTGTGTTTGAGACTGGTGTTTAGACAATCTCAATTTCACAACCTCTTTTGAACAAAATATCAATGAAATCAAATTAAAATTTCCCCACAAAATAAATTGTGGTGAAAAACAAAAGTTTAACTTTCTACACTTTTTAGAAGTTGTTTTCAAAGAATTTCTTTTTGAACGCTGAATTAAAATTTTATTCTCGAAAGAAAATTATTGGTTCCTGAGATTTTGGCACTAATCAACTGTATGTTCCAAGTCTACCACACTGCTTTGTCTTTATCCTAGGACACACTAACCGTTCAAAGAAAACTTTATGAAGAAGAATAGTTTCAAGAAGTTTGTATTTTTCTACACCAATAGAACTGTACCCATTCTTACTCTCGCTGGATTTCAAATAAAATTATTATATTTGTGAGTGAAATTATGTTTTATTTAAGAATGTTCTAAACTTTTGTAAATTAAGGGGGTTGTTTGAAGTATGGATATAATTAACAAATGAGAATGAACCTTCCTTAAAACTGTTTGGTGTGGACCATAATTCGGGTAGGTTTATTATGGGAGGTACCTGAAATAAAGTACTGGAATTTTGGCTTATCTGGACCTTTTGTTGTTGTTTTTAATTTGAATTAAATCTTCCCTTGTGGAATATGGTTGAAAATGATGATGTATTAATATTGGTTAATCGAGGTATTTTGTTTGCACGTTGGTACCCCAGTTTACATACCACAACACCTAAATCTGTAACACAATATAACTAATTCAAGTTGAAGGTTTATTATTCCGATGTGAAGTTCATAAGCCCTCCCTTTATGCTCCACCAAACTTCACACGCTTTGTGGAATTTCCTAACTTCCTACTTTCCAAAATTGGAACACAACAAATTATTTTGCAACATATGCACAAAAGAACGAGTTTTAAATGCATGTACAGTGAATGTAAACAAACAAATTTTTGGCCTGTGAATTAGAAGATAATTTTACAATCTCTCGCTCATCCAAATTCTGCGTCAGAGTGTGTCGAGCACTTTACACAATCTTGCGCATCCAAATCTTGCGCGACAAGGTGCAAAATATTCGAACATATAATCATTTTGATATTATTATTTAGTTATTTTTTGAAAAGCTATTCGTCAAGTTGCTAATCCAATAAAACACAAATATTTCAATTTTCAAAAAAAAAGTCTCAATCGTGTCAAGTTTGCGAGACTCGCCTTCCGCTCATTTGCAAAATCTTCACACTCCGTAAAAAAAATATCCCACATTAAACACTTGTCACACAATATACTAATTCAGCGTCGCAAATTTCAATTGGAGGTTTATTATTATGGTTTCCAGAATTTTTATTTTTTGAACTTCAATCATTAGAAAAATTACAATGCTATAGAAATATTTTGTTCAGGATAGACAGATTAACACAACATAACGAATTATCTAAAGTTAAAATATTTCAGATTTTTTTTTCGAACTTGCTCAAAGGCCATTAACAGTGAGTGTCAATAACCGAGTTAGACCTTTTTCTCGAAGTGGATTGCTGCTTTTAATTTACGATTCTCTGTTGAGAATCATTTCTTTTTCTGATTTGCCATTCGTTTCACTACGAAACGTGCATAGTAATTTGATTGTTGACTCATATCACGAACATGATCTTCTTGGAATAAGAATGAGCATACCGACAAAAAGACGAGTAGGTATGTATTAATAAACAGGTAAAGAGGACAGAGAGGGGTAAATAGATTAAAAAATTAAAAAATGAATACGCTAAAGGGGGAGAAAAAGAAGTGGAAAAAAAAATCTATCTGAAAATACGAACCAGCAATTCGGGATGTTTTATTCAAATTATTTTTCGCTTTTCTTCTCTTAAGCTGAATGCTGACGCAGCACATGAGATTTATTATTTTTTTCCCCTTTTCTTTCCACCTTTTTTACGCCTGAAGAATAAAGGAAAGAAAAAAAAATCTTCATTGTCGTCATACTCTCGTACATGACTGACGTTCGATTTGAATTCGAAAATTCATTTCCTCGTTTAGTAGGAACTTCTCCGCGTTTTTTGCGCTTTTTTCAAGCAGCCTGACTAAAATTGCGAAATACTGTTTAAATTCGATCACAAATCCGTTAAGAGTAGCGTTTCTTTGTGAGCATGCCAGTGTGGTTTCATATTCTTATTCTAGCATATACACATATGTATAGTAAATGGGTTGCACGTTATGTGAAAATTTCTTTCATTGTAGGCAACCACAAAATCGGAAAAGGATAAGACTTTATAACCTTCGGAGAAAGAGTCGTCGCTCTTGGAGCGGATAAAGATTAAAGTGAGTGGGATCGAAGTCACGAGATAATGTGCAAATTTTTTCCATACAAGCGAAAATTCCACCTTCGACAAAATGCATTCTCTCCAGAAAGTCGTCCCTTTTGTCGCAAATTTCCTTCATAAAATATACGCTACACCAAGGATACTACAGTTTATCGCAAATAGCTCACAAAAACGAATTTATTTCGGCTATAAGTTCAAAGTTAACATTTTCCTCACACCGATTTAGATGAACGTAAACATATAATTTACAAAAGTTAGAAATAGAGCTTCAAACGTATCACTAATTTAATTCGTACAAAAAACCGAAAACGTCATCTCTCATCATCGGTATTGTTCAACATCAGATTTGAAAGCGTTATACCTACATGTCAAAATTTTGGAGCAAACAAAATTTTTCGGCAACTTCTGTTCCACCTTGTGTCAGCAGTGACTTTTTTTTAGTGATTTAATTTAGTTAGGCACATTTTCAACGCATTGTTCATGCAAGATACAGTTCCGCTCGTTCGTAGCAGAAATTCTGAATGAAATTTTGATATCAAAGTCCCAAAAGATTCAAAGGCCAAAATTTTGTAGGGTGAATTAACAGGTCATTTTAGTGGCGGGTCCAGGGGAAAAT
Source organism: Ericerus pela (assembly GCA_011428145.1). NCBI lineage: Eukaryota > Metazoa > Arthropoda > Insecta > Hemiptera > Coccidae > Ericerus > Ericerus pela. The sequence continues at coordinate 1,692,578 of WOFM01000279.1, forward strand.
AGGAAAATTTCTTTCCAAAAATGACAAAAAAAAAGATGAAGGTTCAAAGGAAAAAATGAAAGTAAGACTCTTGAATCAACATAAAAATTATTAAAAATTTGCGGTAAAGTAAAAAAAAAAGTTCAACTCCACAAAATTTTTTGTTATTCTCCCCCTAAAACGATGCTCTAAATCCATCACTGGGTTATTTGTAACAAATAATTTATCTTGAAAATTTTCCCAATGAGAAGCCGTTTTCCAGTAATCCACTTCGTATTTTATGTTTTTTAAAAACACCCAACTTTACATGAGAACGTCATCAATAACTCCAAAACTAATGATGGTGGAACAAATCTAATTGGGTACATCAATCAGAATTTTCGTTCAGATTGGTGAGTTTGAAATTTAAATTGAATAACTAACATCTAAATTTTTTAAAAGCAAAATTAAGAAAATTTATATTCAATATAACAATTTTTCTCAAAATTTTAGCCAAAAATGAGAACCACCTAGACAGCAAGCTCTACGATAGAATTTCCTCAAAAAATGAGTTTCTCAATGGTAGGTATATCATTTTAAACGGTTAGTCTATCCACCGAAGGTGAAAAAAACATCATTCGAAAAATATTATGGAAAATCTGAGTAGAAATTTAAAATACGGCTCGAAATATGATACGAATATCTAATCCATATAACCGGATATACGAATTATTCAAACTGGTAGTAGATATTGAGTCATCTCAGGTCCAAGTAAGTATATCGGATATCCGGAAAATTAGAATTTTTAAAATTCGCATAACATGCATATTTGTGACTGAGTTCAGATATCCAGATACTAAGCCTTTTCATTTTACCTTTATATTTAATTCACTACTGTAAAGGAAAATTAATTATACTTGATGCAAATTAGCCAACTCACTACTCAAACAAAAATTTAGTACAGAGCAGAAGAAGACCACGTTAGTTATTTTTTTCATTTCGAATGTTCACAATTAGGTTTGTTGAAAAATAGTATTTCACTGAACTAGTTAACAAAACGAGTGATGATCGATGAGCTGCCTAGTTACAGCATTCACCAGCAGCTCGTGTTGTAATCGCAACAGTCGATTGTCACAAGGGATTGACTAGTTGAGTACGATATTTTTTTCAACGAATCCACCAAAAAGAATATGTCATTTATTCGATTGAATAGGTAAACTTCATTCATGAAAATATTTTTGAACAATTTTAATCTTAATCCTAATATTATAAATGAGTGTGTGTAAGTTTGTGACCCAGTCACACCAAAATTACTGAACGGATTCGAATGAAACTTGGTACGAACGTAGAGTATCTGCTAGCATAATCTCTAGGCTGATTTGTATCACAAAAACTTGAGTAATTTTCAAGTAAAAGGCTAAAAATAAAAATCTAGGTTACAAACAACTCTTAATAAATCCATGTAAAATGCAAAAATAGTTGCATCACCTTTCAGCTATTACGTATCAAAACAATAAATATTTATTTTACTAAAAAATAAGTAAAATTGAAAATTGAGGGCAAAGCCACAATGGGTAATGGCCATTAATAAAATAATTATGGAGAGATGAACTTGGCGGTTTGTAGGCATCACCATATAAAATGGCTTTTTTTTCTAGTGAAATTTTTCCATTTACTTATGTGTTAACAGAGTCGTGAAGAAATAAACAAAAAAACATTTAAATACAAACTCTGTTACTATATACTAGTGAAGTAATGAAAATCATTTGGAATCAATTTGGAAATCTCTCACTTTGCAAACCCAAATCGATTTAATAGTAACTTTCTTTTTGGTGTATGAGTTGAGAAAAAGTTATTTATCGTTCAATTTTCAATTTTTTACCTTCATTTTCACTCTTCTATCCATGAATTTGCAAATAATGAATGTTTAAAAATTATATATACAACTGAAAAGCTCATTCCTTATACCTTGAGACAGATTCTATCAAGGAGCTTGCTGATGTTCTATTCTTATTTCTACGAAATACATACATATTTCCAGAACGAATGAAAATTCAAAATATTAGAGACAATTTTGTTACAAATGACCAGTCAAACCACCCTATAAATCATAGAAACTTAAATCTTGTACATTCTGTACAGAGTACATGGAGTAAGCAATGAGCTGTTGAGTTTTTAAAATTACTTCAGATCAGTCCACTCCGATATAAACAAAAATATAAGATAAAGTCAACAGTTCCATTTCCTTTATCTTATTTTTTATTGGTTGTTGGTTGATGGTTATTGGTTGTTGGTTCCAAAAATTCCTATAAGACAAATTTAGACAAATAATTTAGACAAATTTTTATTCTGTCTAGAGATAAGAACGATACTAGTGTGTCTAGTGTTGCATTGTGATTAGCCAATTCCAGTTCATGGAATTGTGACATGATCCGAAATTGGATGTGTCCGGAAAGTGGACCAACCTGTAGTAATTCTAAAGACTCTGACTGGGCTGCACTAGATATTTTAACTTAATGGATGATTAGTAAGTGTGAGTTTTGTGGAGATTGCTCCAGTAATGCCAGTTAGGAAGGGTCAATGATTAGGTTTAGACCATAATAATTGATTGGGAAATACTGAAGCTATTGGCCAAACAGCATCTTATCCAACGATTTGCTACAAACAACTTTATTTAATATGGCATTCCTGTAGTGATTGAATTCAAATCATCATTGGAGAAGGACAGCTACTCGCTTTGACTATATAGTACTGGACCAGTGCAGCTCCATAAGCCCATTGTACTTGATACTGTTAAGATATGATGGCATAAAAGTAGGCAACCAGCGTGTACTCGGTTTGTACTTTTGATATTTTGATTGAGTTCACTGATTCAGAATACAACTGATAAAGATCATCTGTTTGATTCACAACGATATCGTACATAAAATTAGTTTATCTTATTTAGAGCAGACATGTCTGAACAGAAATCATAGTTAAAGATGACTTGCTATGTACTACATTTTTTGGGTTGGGAAAGTAGTTGGGGTTGGGATTGCAACCCAGTCTTCCCATTGTAGAGCTAAATCCTGGAAAACTGAGCAACCAAGAATCAGTAGCACTTTTTCACAATTTAAAACTAGAGTGGGTACTAAATCGGTGAAAATACAATAATTGAAATTAATGAACAAAATCAATTTTATCAAAATGTTAGGAGGCTATACTCACACTATAAACTGGCTCAAAAGTAATTTAACCCAAAAATGCTAGTCTAAAATTTGATGGTAACAGGATAGGGTGATATAAATGGTATAGGAGTGAAATGACAAAAGAGAATTGCACTTTACCTAATTACAAACAAAATGTAAAACAAAAAACATTTTTTCCTCGGGCTGCATCACTTTTTGGGTCACTCTGTACAGAATTACGAGAAAGAACTAAGAGTAAAATTAAATAAACAAAGAACAATAAAAGTGCAGTCCCTGAGGTATTTCTTAACCAAATAAATGGTATTCGAGTAGCAAACGTAGAAATTCCGGGCAGCAAATGGTAAAATCTAAATGGTAACATATGACGATAATTTCAGCTTTGAAACTTGCTAAGAATAACGGAGAGCACGTAAACGAAGTTTTATGAATCGTAGTTATGATGAGCTAATAACAAAAATTTCTCGTGCCATATTATCAAAGTTAGAGGAGTTAAACTAGCATTATTCAACACTTTTTACGACTAACGTATCATTGTCTTTTCGCATCTCTGTCCTTAAAGAGTAAAATTATAACAGCTGTCCAAGTTCCCGCTCAAAATTCCGACATATAAGTAATTATAATAACATTCTTTTCTCACAAATCAACTAAAACCCTTGACAATGGCTTCATTTTTCAGTCCTCAGTTAAGATCTTAGTTTAACTGGCAGATAGTGCTAAGTTAAATAGCATCTTTAATATACGACAACCCAATTTCTTAACTGGGGATTGAAAAACTGGCCCTAAATAACATATATTAGCATAAAAGAAACAGTTTTACAGAAACTAGACAAAATTAGTTAGAAAACTTACGGAGGAATCATCAAAAATTAATCTGTAATAGGATTAAAGGTTTTGTAGCCCAGAGAACAGATTTTGGAAACTGAAATCTATACTTTCGCACTAATATATAGAGGAAAATTCACAAAAGCATTTGACCAATTAATCTCAATACTAAATTGATCGATTTTGATGAATTTTTGTTCAACATATTATTTATGAATGCGGGAAGGCTATGAGCTTGCTCTTGTTATTTTACCATACAGAAAGCTTATTTATAAATGAAAATCGAAGAACGGAAGGATTAATATCGCGGCGTGTTGAGTGTATAAAGTGGACAAAAAAAAACATACTATAGAAAATGATTTTTGTCTATTATAAACGTGTCCAGATTTATTTTTTGAATTTACCATTGAGCTAGAAAGTTAAAAATTGTTATGTGAGTGTCTGATTATCATATCAAAAAACATTTTTCTAGAATTTCTGATAATTTGAAATGGGCCACAGATATGGGCCACAACCCCTCTTTTTTGGCTCCTTGCGGAACACTCTATATATTGAAATTAAATAACATAACACAAAGGTTGTATAATAGGTATTGTTTATGCATGCATCTACACAAATTTTTCAAGACCGTAAGTTCTATTATTCCGTTAATTTTTTCATTCGACAGCCCAAGGAACTTAATTTCGACTTTTACATTTTATTGTTTTAAGAGGCTGAGTTCGAATTTGGCATTAATTATTACATTTGATCCATTTGAATTTTCATAATTTATAGTGTAATACATTGTTGGTAATGATTTTTAATGCATTGAGTTCAAATTTAACGTTAATTTTTTCATTTGGACCAGTATTTCATCCCAAGAAGCTAGAAAAAAGGAGCGAATTTCGACTTTTCTTATTTTATTGTGAGATACATCATTTATAATTTTTTCCGAAGGGCTTAGTCCAAAATTGACAATACTTTTTTAAAATAAATCCTGAAAATTTTTTCACGATTTGTTGTGCAGTTCTGCAGGGGAGAACCGAAAGACTTTTTCAAGGGGGTTGAAAAACAAAATTTCCAACAAGTAAAAATTGTAAAATCATCTCTAAAAAAAAAGTCATCCACTGGTATAATTTGCCAACTGTCTAACTGATGAGTAAAAAAATCCAACTAACCAACATCCCAGAGATGGTTAAGCTACCTTTCTGCCCCCTAACTACGTCTCCAAAGTTCTGTACTTATGAATGAACCTACAGTTATATTTTTACTTTACACTTAAATGAGTTCCTAGTGTTCCCTCTTCATTTCAATTTCAAAATATTTCGATCTTCACTCAGAATATCACTGTAAATGAATATGTTGGAGAAAAAGTGCACTGGAACGGAAATATTTACAAAGAACCATTTTTTAAACCTATTTCGGGGTTCTGGAAAAACGTTTAAGATGCAACATATAACTTCGAAATCCATATACTCCCCAAGACCTTATTAATTGAGCTAATTTCCAGAAATCACGCTAATGTTTCTCTAAAACTAAGGTTTTAAACGCGTATTTCCTGAACTAAAACTCACTACTAAAATCAAGTAGGTATCACTTCAAGTTCTTTTCTCTCATCGACAGGATTAACTCGAATATTTTCTTCACTTCAAAGTCACTTTGAAAAATTAGCATAATGTCAGATTTTGCATTAATAATAACGAAAAAACCATTACACTCATTTTTTGTTCAAACTTTACATTCATCGTTTATTGAACTTACAATTTATATTTAGCAATAAGATTTTTAAAAATTTCAAAGTATATTTCAATTATCACACTCTTTGCATGGGCAATTTATGTTCTAACTCTGCTTCCAAAAACCGGAAAGATGCTCACCCTCATTTGATTTATTCCACCAATGCAAATAATAAAAACAGCCTTCTGGAACAAATTGCATAAATAAGAACAAATCAATTTTCCTAAATGAAAATAGATTCTAGGCGGGTTACAGGATACGTGGAATATGATGCATATTATTCCAGTTGCACAAAAATCAATTTATCAATTTTGAAAACCACTTACTCACAGTAAGGAAGGAATATTTTGAATAACAAAGCAGTAAAAATAATAGAAGCAGACACAATCCGATAGCAACGTAGAACAACCAATGTAAGATTCCGTAACAGGTCATTCCAGCTCAAATTGTCCACAAATCAAAATTACATGTAATATTGATTTTTTCATAACAATAGTAACATTTTTCATCAACAAAATAGTTCACACAGAAAATAGTGAAAAAGAAGTGCGAGAGAGCGGTGAGACGACAAGACATCCCTCAAGTAGATTTCAAATTCTCAAATTACCACTCCAACAACAGCACGGAAGCCCAGATCCGAACGCAGAAATTTTCGAGAAATACAAGAGATACGAGGGTCGAATGAAACGGAAGTCATTAACGACGTTGATGGTCTTCACAAAAAGATAAAAGCTGAAAGTTGGTAACTTAGACGTAAAAATTTGGAAAAGAAATTCCCCCATTTTCTCACCCAGCCCGCACGACTTTTAAACAATTTGTATTACGCTTCACTATACAGTTTTCCTTTTGCTCTGTTTCAGCTTTTTTTTTAATTTCTGTCCTCTGAGTTGACCTACTTCACTGCTGTAATCACATTAATTAAGCTACATTTTGGAATTGCGAATACTTATACGTATAAATAACGGTTTACTAAAAGTAGAGTGGTAATGTTGTGGCTGGCACGTCATTTTTCGGCTGAAACTCATTTTTCCTTTTTTGGAGGGAAAACATCACACGACAGAGGCACTTATACATGAAGGGTTAGGACAAAATAATATTAGTAAATAATATATCAGTACAACTCCATGATCGATTTGGACACCGTCACCATATAAGTAGGTTAACGTAAATACAGAAATTCAAATTCGTGTTTAAAGAGATTCATTAATCTGAATTACTTACGATTCGTAATATGACGAGAAATTCTCTCGTCACGAATAAATAATTCAATATTTCAATCCACAAAACTCAAATGGGAGCACAATGATGGTGCGAGATGTGTGATTATAAAAAGTGATGTTTCTATAAAGAGATTGAACATAAGTAAAAGAATGTTAAGAAAGCCATTGCCTGCAACCAATTCACTTTATCTTCTATCAAGAATTCATGAAAAACATTCAAAACATATATCTATGCAGGATCCACAAAGACGCGAAGAGGTCAATTTTGAGATATACATACGAAGTAGAAGAAGGGAAATGTACATGTAAAAAAAAAGTCATATTTTAACCTTTTTTTTTAAAAATGAAAAAATGACTGCCGTATCAAAAGCCCTTCACAGTTGAAGACTGGAGATACACTTTTACACTTTTTCAAGAAAACCATGAAAATTTTTTCTCGCATAATTTAGTTAGAAAACAGAGTAATCATTTCATTCATACATAGTACTGGGGTTCGTATAGGTAGAGGGTATGAGTAGGTACGCAGCATTAGTTGAAACTCATTCTGGAGAATTTCCTAAGAATTAGCGTGTTTTTAGTTTACAGACAGACCGTTAATACATAAAAGCTCAATTAATCGACAGTAAACTAAATTTCTGCAGGAAAGGAAGATTTGCGGCTTCACAAGAACGTTGACATTCAAAAATCGATTCATTCTCCAACTGAATATCCGTATTTTAAACAGAGAGTTTGAAAACTTATTTTTTCGCTTATCAATTATTATTTTATGAACTAAAATGAACAATTTAAATGGTAGGCTTGTAAATTTTTAAATCTTAAAAGTAGAAACTAAATTTATTCTGCCAAATTCTGAAGATATATGATAAATGTATGTTTTCGCTGCATTTTCATAGTTGATTTGTAATTGCAATATCAATCTACAATAGTTTTAAATCAGTTAATTGATGTCTTTTTAAGATGAGAATTTCACCTAGATCAATTAGAAGATCTAGATTTTCCCATAAATTTGAAATTTAACATGAGTGGGGTTCAATAGAAACAATATCAATGATAACAAAAAAAAATGATGTTTCCACCATACAGGTTAAGGTGATTTTAGCGGAAAAATTGAAGCGAAAAATAGTGAATCCAAGCTGATTGTGGGGACTCTACGGTATGAGGCAAAGGGGCTTGGACCCTTTGACGACAGTCGCCGCCCCAAAGGGCAGGCAAATAATCGTCCTTGTGACATTAAACACACAAAACTCGTTCGATTGTAATTACCTGTATGTACTTGCAGGTAATGTACGAGTACCAAATCGTGACACAATAAGATGATGTCATGATTTGTACACAAACCGGCCAGCCATCTCTTATCTCAATAGGGGATGAAGTGACCTGGCCGTTCTCACCAACAGACGTATTCTCTTACATATGTGTGTTTGTGTGAGTGTAAATAAGCCGTATATAAACCACCCCAATCAGCTCTAAAATCGCCAGTGTTTGGTCTGGTTCTGGCTTACCCGTACTTGTGTACGAAGTGGCTGAACACGCTTAAATTCTGTTGAATTTCCTTCTGGTGAGAATATCTCTCACGACAAGGTATTCCACAGTGGTGACCCCGACGTGATTTTTGGCTATGTCGTGAGGTGTCCTTAGGTGCGTTGCGCTTTTATAAAAATTTGGCGAGGTGCGCTGGCGAGATACTCGCTTGCTCAGCAAATACAAAAAATTTTTTTGCAGACTAAGACACCTTTTAGGTCGTTGAAGTAGAGTCTGCTGAAGTTGGAATTTATACCCCTCTCCTTAAAATATACAAACAAGGAGAAACAAGACAGTAGACCTGGAGGAAGAAGGTTGGACTCATCCCCCAACTCCCCCAACTTTGACTCGACACTCTAAGAATTTACCAAATCTGGAAGAAGGCCCTAAACACCCAGAATTAGCACGACTGAGAGCTGCAATAAATAAAGATCAACTAGCAGTGAAAACGTTGAGAAGTGGTCGAACATTAAGCCAAAGTTCTGACCCGAAAACACCTGTCCTACAAACACAGGAGCCAGTGTTTTTGACCAGCAAGGAAGGAAGTAGTTCTGTGGAATACGCTTGTCATCAGAAAGACATAGCAATGGTCCCACCACCAACCAAAAACCCACAAACATCGCAGGGAGGTAGTAGTCAGCCACAGCTGACACCAGAAGTCTTGGCGCAGATTATGCAACTTTTGCAATTGCAGCCAGGGCAGAACCCCAACTTCTACAGATGGAGGATAGAGATCCTGGAATTTCTGCCCAATGAGGTAGACTTATGGTTGACTCTATTAGAAGAAGGTTCAAGACTGAGAACATAACTCTGAACCAGCGGTATCTACACATCTGTGGAGGCATGCCCCCACAGATAATCCGCCACATTTCGGACATTATGGAATGCCCTTTGACAGATGACAAGTATGCCTGGTTTGTCAAGAAGATCAAAAATGTATTCGGAAAAAACAAGAACAAAATTATTGATGATGTGATAGGTGGTATGAAGATGGGGGATGACAAACCCTCAATCTTCATGGCGAAATTGAGGCAGACGGCAGATAACATAGTAGCCCCTCCTGTCATAGGCAATCAATTTTGCAAACAATTTCCACAAAGTGTTGTGCAATGCCTAGCTGCCGTAGGTTCGACCGTAATAAACCCATCCGCAGAATTGGACTTCCTTGCAAAATCTGCAGATAATGCACTCGAATACACCAGGTCAAAGCCCGTGGTCAGTGCAGTGTCTGCAGAGACTGGAGAACTCGCTCAACTTCGAGCCCAAATAGCTCAGTTGACCGATGAAGTAAAACGGAACAAAAGCCAAAGCTCAACAAAACCCAATAGTAGCTGGCGACAACGATCTAAATCAAGAAGCAACAACAACAACAGTGGCAATAGCGGAGGATGACAGTCCCAGTCCAGAGACCACAGATCTAGTTCAAGTAACAGGGGTCAGAGTTCAACTCCCCCAAGAACATCATCTCCCAAAAACCAGTCTCGAAATTGGGATGATAAGAGTTGTTTCTTCCACAACAGGTTTGGCACAGAGGCCACCAAATGCAACAACAGGTGCAAATGGTGGGGTAAATCCTACAACAAGGAAGCGTCAAACAAGAACAAGGGGCCATCTATGTGGCCAAAGACCCCTTGGAAAAACACTCATGCCGCCTGTTCATAAAGGACTGGACTAATAGGAGATGGTACTTGATAGACTCAGGTGCAGACTTGAGTATATTGCCAGTAAATAAAAATCAAAAAGTACTTCCTCCGAAATACTATCTCCATACGGTGAATGGTCAAAACCTTCCAGCTTACAGACCTGAAACTAGCAAAGTTGACATCAGACTCAAGAAAATCATGATGTGTCCTTAATGGTTGCTGATGTTCCAAACCCAATCCTGGGTGCAGATTTCCTTGCACATTTTGGTCTGATCATTGACCTCAAAAATGGCAAACTGATCAATAGTGAAACTAAAAATTGTGTGGATGGCAAAACGCATGCTTACAGACTGGACACAAATATATCCAGCTGTACAAAAGTCGACGGACAACTCTTACGGATGCTGTCTGATTATCCTGCCGTCACTCAAACATCAATTCGCAGGCATCCTACATACAAACACGATATGGTTCATGATACTACTCTCAAATTGAGACAGCGAAAAATTCCCGTTACTGATGTTTTATTAACATGTGACATCAGTACAGGTAAGAATAGGCCATTTCTACCGGTAAAATATCGCAGGTTGGCTTTCAACAGTGTACATAATCTGTCACATGCTGGGCCAAAATGTAGTGCTAATATGATTTCAGCAAGGTTTGTATGGCCACAAATGAAGTCTGACTGCAACAAATGGGCTCGCAGTTGCCTGAACTGCCAAGAATCCAAAGTAGGAAGACACACTCACTCACCCCTCAAATCCTTCAAACAAACAGAGCGGTTTAAAACTGTACACATGGACTTGGTAGGCCCATTGCCACCATCTCAAGGACACAGATACCTGTTGACGATAATAGACAGGGCAACATGATGGCCAGAAGCAATCCCTCTACACGAGATGACAGACTCTACAGTGGCTGCAAAGTTATACGATACCTGGATTGCAAGGTATGGCGTACTAGAAGTTATAATTACAGACCATGGTCGCCAATTTGAGAGCTCGCTCTTTAAAGAGCTGTCTAATAAGCTTGGTGTTTAACACAGTCATACCACAGCTTACCATCCTCAAGCCAATGGCAAAATAGAGAGATGGCATAGAGCCCTCAAAGCTTCTATCATGTCCCATGATACCAAGAGATGGGTAGAAGTACTTCCTACCATCCTCTTAGGCCTTCAATCTGCCCTACAAACTGATACAGGTCACTCTGCAGCGCAATTAGCATTTGGCGAAGAGCTACGCCTCCCAGGGGACTTCTTCACACAATTGAAGGAAGTTAGCCCCGAAATCATGGTACAAAACATAAAAAATGATGCCAACAATTTCCTAAAACAGGCAGCTCGCCATGGCCAGCCCAAGATTTACGTCTCGAAACATTGGCCAATACTTCACACGTATTTGTTAGAGACGAAAAAATGAGATCTGCGCTGGAAAAACCATACGCCGGTCCTTACAAAGTAGTATCACGAGATGAGAAAAACATTGTGATACTCATTGCAGGCGAACCTCGAACAATTTCAATCGACAGATTGAAGCCTGCATACATGGTAAGTGACGATAAAAGAATAAAAAGGTTGCAGAGGGAGAACGTCGAAAATATCCAGACAGATTCCCAAACAAATACGGAAGAATCTGTCGAAAAATGTGAAACAAATAATCCACAAAGAAAACATTAAAAAAGTCGGTAAGATTTTTGGACGATGTTACCACTAAAACATTCAATCCTGAGGCCCCCTTATGTCCACGAAAAAGAGGCAGGCCCCCTGGCAGTAAAAAACATAAAAATTCCCACCCTTCTCGCATGTCTGAGAGGTTAATGCGAAGAAAATAAAATTTACTCCCGAAAAAGTAATATCCGCTATGTAAGTTGAAACCCGCTAAAAAATATGTGACGAAAATCGGAACTCCATGAGACAAAAGAAACTCCGGAGATAAGCAAACGAGGAATGCCAACAAAAAGAAAACGACAGGAATAAACAAATACACGTGTGATACGGAAATAAACATCGCAACGTGCATTTACCATTAAACACAAAGATAATCTCAACGTTGTGATGTCACAAGCGGAGATTCCTTTGTAATAAAAATTCGAAAAATATATTCTATGAGTTTATTTCAGGCATAACTTTACTTAAACCGATCAGAACTTAACCGGAAAACTTGCATACGGCCGAGAATTTTAAGCGCTATCCCCTCTACATGCTGATAAGAAGATACGAAAATAATGAAACACAACTGTAATGGTAAATCAAAACCTGAAGTAAAATCACCCACTTCAGAACTGCCAGAGATCTTGGACGTGTTTTATGAAATATATTTGGTTCTTTCTCCTGCTAACCCATTCTAATGTCGCTGCCAATTCCTATCCTGAAGTCCGCCACCTCCCAATCTGCCTGGAAAACTTCTGAGTTTTTACAAACTCAGCAGAAGACCAAGCAGAAGACGGAGCTGGAATGGATCGAGGAGGAGCTGCTGATGGACATGGCTCCTCCTGTAGACGATGTCCTAGCGGAAATGACTACTCCTCTGCCTCCAATTATCTTTCCTCCCCAATCACTGAAGGAGCTGACTCCGACTCCAGAACCACCAAAGCCGGATCCAAAACTGGAGGAGAAACGGGAGCCGATGAGGTTCTTGTTTACGGCTGAGAGGGCCGCAAATGAGAAAGCAACGATGGCCACCTAGACATCGGGGAACTCAAACTCCCCGATGTTAAGGAAGCCAACGTTCAAACATCCACTGCCCCCTCACTCCCGTCATCACCCCTACACCTGCTCAAAAAACGTACCACCAAGGCGTAGGGGAGAAGACAGTCGGGAAAATTACCTGGCCCGGATACACGCCCGTAGGGAATCCTACGAGTGCGTCGGGGATGTGGTAGGTAGCGCCCTAGCAAAATGGGAGGCTGACCAGAGGCGAAAGTAGAAACCCACACGTCCCCCAGGCCTTGTGCATTTTGATCATTTTTGCGGCGCAAAAACTGAGGGGGAGTAGCTATGGGGACTCAATGGTATGAGGCAAAGGGGCTTGGACCCCTTGATGACAGTCGCCGCCCCAAAGGGCAGGCAAATAATTGTCCTTGTGACGTTAAACACACAAAACTCGTTCGATCGTAATTACCTGTATGTACTTGCAGGTAATGTACGAATACCAAATTGTGACACAATAAGATGATGTCACAATTCGTACACGAACCAGACAGCCATCTCTTATCTCGATAGGGGATGATGCGACCTGGCCATTCTCACCAACGTACGTATTCTCTTACGTACGTGTGTTTGTGTGCGTGTAAATAAGCCGTATATAAACCACCCAAATTGGCTCTAAAATTGCCAGTGTTTGGTCTGGTTCTGGCATACCCGTACTTGTTTACAAAGTGTCTGAACACGCTTAAATTCTGTTGAATTTCCTTCTGGTGAGAATATCTCTCACGACAAGGTATTCCACACTGATTATAGCTGAAACACTTATTGTTAGGGAAAATACAACAGATTTTAAACTAATTTAAGCAAAATCCTCACTAGCGGATTACTGTCATATTTGTGAAGGTCTCACGAAATAAGTCATTAAATTGGCTTGCTAAAAATTACTAGACAAGCAGATTTTTGAGATTTTTCATGTGAAATTTTGTACGGGCAGATGTCAGTTAATCACATAAATTCGTATGAAATATATCAATGAGAAAAACCTGCCACACTAATTGCCATCTTTATGAGAATGATGTCATTTTTGAGGCAAGCAGTGACGTCCCGAGTGAATTTTTCAAGGGGGTTGGAATGTTCGAATTTGTAGACCAGACACAAAAAAAAAAGAAAAAAGCCTATTCTTTTTTTGTCAAGTCTGCTTGTCAAAATTATTCGGATTTGCTGACTTGTCTCAAAATTTGTGCATTTTCCTACTGACTGCTTTGAATGGAGCGGAGACTCATCTTCATCACCCTGGTCGGAGGTCTCTAACAGCAGGTAATTTAAAAAGTAAAACAAAATCGTCATCTATAAACTTCTATTATGCTTTGTGAGTGTTCAGAACTAATGAAGGACTTTTTGAGTTCCTTTACCGCTTGTGGTTCTCAAACAAAGGAGTGTAAGCGCACTTCAAAAGGAGGTATGAGACACTACCTGCGAAAAAAGAGATCGATTAAAAGTTGTTTTATGAGTAAAAAATAAAAAATAACAATAACAATAGGCAACTATTTATGGACTATATTCTTATTCATAAAATAAAATTATTGGTTTTGAAGTAGGCTTGTGTGCGTTTTTTTACCTTCTACAAAATTATTTACTGATTTGAAAATTTATTTGTGAGGTTGTGTAGAGATGTTGGAAAAAGACTAGGGCGGCATGACCAAAACAAAATTGAGAACCACTGGTTTACAGCCTGCAGTAAGAACACATACGACTTCACCCAGACAAAGATGCTAGAAAACCCCTTTATAGTATTCTGGCACAAGAAGTTTTCTCGCATTATACGCTGTTTTGTGAAGGTCCTCTGATTTGCCATTCTAAACTTATATAAAATTTTCTGGATAAAATATTGCTGGGTAAGACTTTTTTACGCATATTATGTTTTTTAAAGAAGGTCTGATCAGGTTTATTATTGGAAATTTGCAACTTCTGAAGGTAAAAATTTTTTTCCCCAACATATTTCGCAAAGTAGGGGATTTTGCACTTTTTTTTGAAGAGCATTTGTAACCCACGATCAAATTTTTGATAGAGGGAGCAAAAATGTGATAGTGGGAGCAAAACCAGTGTTTGCTCCTGCTGCCAAAATCTTTTTCTCCACCCATCAATCAATCAGGAGCACTCAACAACTTAGCGGCAGATGTGTTAGGAAAAATATCGTTCGCAACGAGAGTATAGTTTTGGGCAAAATTGTTCATTTGTGGAACCTGGTTCATCTGCTCTTAGTTTTTCAAGAAACCTGGTTTTTCAATTTGTTTCCTGCTTCGAAACTGCTCCGATCATATTTGAAATAAAAATCATTGAACCAAGAATGAGTGTAACCCTAACCATGTTGGATTGAGCAGTATTTGTGATCAATATTTATTCTATAAAGAAGTAATATCCCTTATTCCCTTCAATATAATCAAAGTTATCAAGAAAAATTGGGTGAGAATAGAGACATCGAGATATGTAATATGTTGACAAACGATTCCATGAAAATTTAGCCTTATTTTTACGTTTTGTTTTCAAAATATTGCTGAAATTCCATCATGATCCATACCATGCAATGAAAGTTATCGAGAGAAATTATGAGAGAACTGTTAATTGCCGAAAGCTGAAATTTTTATGAGATATTGTAGTATGTTAGCTGAAAATTCTGTGAAAATTTCAGCTATCTACAACTAACAGTTTTCTCATAATCCTTCTCGATATCTTTCATTATATGGAATAATTATGCAAATAATATAACCTAAATTTAGTTGCAAAATTTCAGCCATATTTTGAGAACCAAGGGTATGATTTAAGCTAAATTTTCACAGGACACTCAGTTAACATAATTTTGATATCCCTGAAAAATTGTAGCTCAATCTTACCTTCGGTTGCCGAGATATCGTTGAAATTCCGCGCAGATTGAGTGATTAAAATGATGAAGGTTCAATCTAATTGAGGAGTTGGCGGAATTTCAGCAATATTTCAAAAATGAAATATGCAACTGGGCTAGAATTTTCACAGAATTTTAAACTAACATACTACAACAACTCATAAAAATTTCAGCTCTTCATATCCAATATTTCTCTCGTGATTCCTCTCGTTATCTTATGTCAGAGAAAAATGATACGAACTGAACTCAATTTGGCTGCTGATAACAAAAACCAGCGTTAAAAAAAACTGAGAAAGATTCATTTTGGTTTTTGGAGCATCGAAGAAGGAAGGAGCAGGGAGCAGACTTTATCACACCGAAGCAGTTTTAGGAACCAATTCTTTTGAAAAACCTAGTTCTTCAAACCGAACTGTTTCGGAGCAGCCTATCCCTACGTGAGTCCAAAGTGACCAATCCTCAAAATCGTCGAGTATTGCTCACTTTGCACTCATGTAGCGAAATAGCCTATGCTATTTTCATTTCTGCCTCACGAAATTGAATATTATCTTCAAAGAATTAGTGCTGTAATTTCAAAATTCTAAGTCTAGTTCATGAAAAAAAGTTCTGAAAGTTCTTTACTTTCGTTATTAATTATATCTGAGTTTTTTTCCTCTTCTAATTTTTCCTCTTAAAACATTGAAAAAAATAGTATCAGATCGACTTTTTTTTTTTTTTTTTTTTTAAATTAAATTCCGAGTTTTTCTATTTCCTCATTTCCCTACACAAAAAGTTTTTTCGGTGTGGTCCCTTGAAATAGAATATTTCGCTACATGAGAGCAAAGTGAACAATGTAGACGAGTTCGAGTTTACAGCTCGAGCTATCGGCCGGTGCTGCAAACATTGAACGAGTGGGGGAAGCTCACTTTGCGATCACATTGTGAAAGCTGTTTTTCCCAACACATCCGTCGCGAAGTTGGACGATTTTATTAGCTTGGTTTTTTTCACCGAGAGCAGACATCGGTGGAAGAAAATTGCAGCAGGGAGCGAATAATATTTAAAATTCTCTGGCGAGGAGCTAATAACGCTGAATTTGACGAAATCTATTCGGAATTAAATCACAGAGAGACACAAAATTAGGAAATCGATTATCTGCTACATCACAGAGTTTGAAACATAAAGAATGCTTGACGTTGTCAGCAGTAAGGCATCGCAAAAAGTGAAATTGACACAGAGCATAAAAAAAAGTAACCCATCAGAAGACAAGGGGCAGGGATCGACTTGTAGAAGTCTTTTCTCATTAATCTTGAGAGAGGTTTCGACAAACGCCAACTTTGTAATCGATATTTTTCGTTTCCGGATGGTAAAACACTTTGTAAACTGTACACTTGTAATCGAATCGACCCTTTTGTAGTTTTGAGAAGGTGTGTATAGTCGTTTTTGATGGCATCCGTTTCTTTAAAAGTTAGGATAATACACCGGAGAGTAGTAGAACAGCGATATTTTCTCGACATATATAGCTATATGTATAGATGATTGACTTTTCCTTCAAGAGCAACAAAAGAAAACTGGATGAAATCGTATGTATATACTAAATTCAGATTCAGTAGGAATAGTGCATGAATACCAAAATAGAGAGAGAAAGAAGGAAGCAGAAAGTTAGGTAAAAATATTTTTCATTGCTTATGTACATCGTTTTTTGTATAAGAAAATTCAATTAGTAAAGTTTTCGATTCTATATGCAGGTGATGGTAATTATTAATTTGGTACCATCAATAAAAAATATGGCAAATCAAACTGGTCATGCAATATAGTTATTTCAGAAAAAGAGGAAAATGATACGAAATTTTTCGTACCCATACTTCTGCATTTTTAATGATATTTTTGAAGTCGCGGCTTGTTTCTGATCATATTTTTGATCGTCTGTTTGTTTGAATACAAGCACATTTGCAAGTCAGTCAGACTCGGAGGCGTTTTCACTAGTTCGGAGCCCCTTGAACTTTTCATTTTATCTCTCAATACGAAATGTGCCAATATGGTTTCAAAAATGGGGAGAGTCTTCGTAATTTCAAGAAGACGACGGAGCACGTGCCTGCTAGCACTAAAACATACATCTTTTCACATTCATCTACTTTTCTATTCATTCACCTCTCACACTTCTTTTTCCTAACGAATACTTCTCTTTTACCATTGTCTATAATTAGTCTTAACACATATTCATTCCATTCAGTACATGTAGGTATTGATCCATCACCTTCTAGTTAACCAATCAGCCACAATTATGGTACACGACAACATTAATTTTTGCCATCAACCTCAGCTCTTGGGTAAAGCCTAATCTTTATTATTGATCTCGCTTTACAACTGTTAACTTTCATTACACTCACAATTAATCATTCTGGTTATATGTCACAAAGGTTTAATGATGTAAAAGTTCTTCGTCTGTAAATACACTTGGATATTTAACATTAATATTTGACATTGACATGCAGAAAAAATTAAGTTCTATGGCTGAAAAGAATGAAATGAAGACTAAAGGCGTATTTCACTCGTCAAAATACATCAGCCTCGATCTTTTGAGTGAGGCTTCAAAAGCACTGATATTATCATCACTGTTACGACCGTGAAAAAGTTCTGTGAGATTATCTCTTTGGTTGCCCATCAATTAAATTTGAAAAGGTTCCGTAAAATAAAATTATTTATTCATCGTGTTTGCTGAAGATCTTATAACAAGACATAACAGAGGGTTGACAGATCATTCGATATTCAATTTGGTGATGTAATTAAAGAAGAGGAATCCTTTTGTGTAAGACCAAGTATTGAGTGATAACACCATGATAAAATTTCAGTTTCACAGAAGTGTACTTTGTATAGTGGTCGCCGATTTCAAACTATCTCCAGCCAAAAAATAATAACACATCATGACGATCAGTTTAGTTGAGTTCTTTTTTACTCTTACGTACCTCACATGCTGCTAAGAAATTCGCAATGAGAGGCCATTAGTAATCGAACAGAATATTAGACGTCTGTTTATTAAGTTCTGTAACAGAAACCCAATTTAAAAACCATTTCAAATGGTAGATTTCCACCAAAATGGCAAGGTGATTGGTTTGGAACAGTTTGTGCTCGCACGTGCAACTGAAAAATTCAAGTTTGGAAACTACTAGCCATCGGATCTCCATCATCCCCTTCCTATAACTTCAACATCAAATATTTTCTACAGGCTGGGTAAGAATGACTAAGTTGCTACAGTTCAATAAACAAAATAAATAAAGGTAAAAGTCAATTAATTAATTAAAAATATTATTATCACGAAGTCACATTCGAGAATTTACCACTAAACTGCAACAAGGTTTATGTAATTATATTTATTTCTTAATATTGAATTTAGCTATCGTGTAATTCATGAGAAACCTACGATGTAGTAAATCAGAACATGTAATGAATCTAATTTAAGGATTTTAAAAATAGATAATTCTGTAGAAAAAAGTTAACGATGAATCACTGAAAACCCCCGGAAAAGCTTCATTAATAATAATAAGGAAACTTTGTATCCTGAATATAATATAACCACTCTAAGATGAAAAAGAAATTTTTTAATTTATAAAATAGTTTCTTATCCGTCTATAATTTCTAATTCACATTCAATGTAGCTCCTTAATATTTTCCATCAAACTTAGAAAATCAAAAAAAAAATTTTTTTCAACACTTTATACCTAAATTGTTTCAACATTTTGTTCAGAGCATCATTCCATAAATTTAACATTTCTCTCACAATCGTTAAGTATCAAAACGATTTACACAAAATGAGACATCGACAACGAAGTCGAGAAAAAATAACGAACAGTTTATTCGTTGAGAAATATCAGAAAAAAAAAGGAAAGAAGAAAATTAATACAACACTTAGGAGAAACAAAACCAAGAATGGCGACGAAAAATTGGATTCTTGTCAAGTTGTTTGAGAAATAAGAGCTCATGGAAAAAAACCGTCAACTGATCAAACTTCTTCTCCATAGTTTTACTGCACTCAGATAAATGATATTGGAAAATGTCGGTTAGCAGTTTACAGAAGCGGGAAGATTTTCATTTGATAAATAAAAAAAAATCGAAAAAGTAAACAAAATAGAAACTCTGGACTTATCCTCATTTCCCCTCGTTTTGGGGCTCTGCCCAGCATTAATAGACTGATCACGGAAGGACTAGTTCATGGCTTAACTAATTAGTATATTGCCCTTTAAACACATGTACATCGTCTGTATGCACTCCTATAGAGGATGTGTAGCTACATTGATGTGTAGACCTGTTAGGGAAGACAAGTAGGTACACGCATGTAGGTACTTTCTGATAGTGTGGATTGCGGTGCGTATATTTAATTTCACCAGTATGTTACATCGTGACCTACGCATTAAACTGGCTGATTACTGGAACTGAGAAATTTATATTTTGAGAAATGCAAGATGTCAGGCGTATTCAATTGAAAATGACAAATTATGAAACTAAATAATTAACAGAAAAATTTTTTTGAAAACCTTCTAAAAATGTTAAGGGATTTCGAAACACTGACTATAATTATTTGGCAACTTTTTTTTTTTTTTTTTTTTTATAAACTGTCAGAAGGAAACTTTTTTTTAAGAATGCATAAGAGTAAGTGTATTATCCTAAGCTTTAAATGAATTTTTTCTTCTCTTCGGGCTGGAGTGAAGGAGGGAGGGAGGGAGAATAGTTGTATTTCTCCTATTACATATACATATTTCATTTTTTGGCACCATAGTTCTCATTAAAATTATTTACCTATACAATTATGAAGCTTAGAATATTTTAATCTTGATAATATTATACTGTTCAAAATATTCAAAAACAAAAACGAAACAAAATTTTCACTTCAAGTCTAGAACCCGATATGACAAAAAGTGGGGCACTTGAACTTTTTTAAAAACTAGTTAAAGAGTGTGGCACTAGAGCTGTGATAAGGCTGTTTGATTTACTAAGATAGAACTAGGGAAGAAAAGTTTTTTTTTTCAAGTACGCATAAATTCATCCTAATTAGTGAGAAGGGGCCAAAGAGTTTTTTCTTGATGATACGAGCAATTGTTCGTATTACTACGCCAATCTTATTATTGGAATAAAGAGAATTGTTTGAGTACTAGTTGGCAATACTGCTGCATTAATATCGAATGACCATTACGTCGTATTAATTTTTATTTCCCTTTTGTCTTCAGTTTTGTTACATTATGGAGAAAACAAAACCCCCAAAATCCAATACCTATCAAAAAAAATTGTTTAGCTGAATTATTCTATTCGAATTATTAATTGTTTAATGTCCAAAGCCAACTCTACTTGTTAGTCAATGATGTAGAGCTACAATGTTGAAGCTGGTGACTGTATTGGTGTACCAATGGAGAAAACATGATGAAAATTACTATCAAATTTTATTTTAAGAATCAAAAAACTTAGAAACCAACTCTAAAAACTCCGGTTTTCCCAAAATTTGATGTCTCAGAAATCAGTTTTACGATATTCCGATTTTTATTTCATGGCTCGATGGATAAAGTTAACTTTAGCTTTTCCCAGAATTAAAACCGTTCTGAAACTGTGTCTAAAATAGAACTACGAAATAATTTTTCACAGATCTAGACCATTTCTAAACTTTCATAGTTGCATTGTTTTTTCACATCAACAGTGGTGCAGGGACAATTTTCGTTGGAGTAAGGTTTTAAATAAAATTTTATTTTCCAGTTTTTCTTGCAGCATTTTTTTCTGTTGATTACTTTTTCTCTTCATTTCTTCACTTTTTTGTTTTAGCTCAGAGAAACCCTTTACCTTTCTTCATTCTATTTCACCTTAAACCACTGCATATCAAACAAAGCTAGCAGAACTTGAAAAGATATTTCAAACGTTTCATGACAAAAAAAGATCTCCCTGGAATTGCAATAGTTACAAGTGTAGAGTTGAAAGAATGTGAAGTATGAGTTTCTTATTAAAGAACATTAAATCTGTTTTATCAAACTTGTTAAAATATTGTTTGGCAAATATTTTCTCTTCTGCTTTTGATTTGTACCATTTTATCTTACATAAATTTATTTCTATCTCAAATTCACCACTAATAATAATATTATGATCAATAAAATTTATAATATTAATTTACAGTAGGAGGTTTAACATAACTTGTTTTATCTATTCAACTGATATTATTGCCCATTTTTACAATTACCTGTACAACCAGAAAACGCAAGTCTTGGTAGTTTACTTTAATGCAATAGATCCAGAATATAGCTATTGCCAGAGTTAAGACTTCCTAGAAAATACAGACTCTGCCCCTGTTGGTAAGACCTACACAAAATGAAAGTAAAAAACATAAATCCAAGAATGAAAATCAGTATATTCGTAACACAACATATCACCATCGATACATCAAACATTATAGGTACAGATATTCGAACAAAATAAATTAATGAAACCAACTATCGAAGTATTTACGAATGTTTAAAATACATAGGGAAATTATCAATTTCACATAATTTTAAATTTTGTAAACAAATTAAAATTGGACTTGTTATGGGGGAAGACAAATGAAGTCATTTCTGCTGTCGATCAAGCAATTTAAGAAAGCTTCAGTTGCCTAAAAGTATCAGCAGATTACATTTCATCCCCATTACATAAGTACTCATGAGATAAGATTTGTAACTTCAGTGCCTAAATTCGAAGGAGTCAGATAAGAATATGTCAAAATATGCTTTTCTTGATCGAACACATGGCTGAAATTCCCAATGAAGTCAAGGTTAATTTTTATTATAAATAAATTTATTATTTTAAAGTAATTTTTAATAAGATACATACATTAATTTCAAAATTAATAAAATAAAGACTTAGTTTGAGAGGAATTACAGAAATTTTTAAAATAGTCTATCTTAATAAATAAACTTTTAATAGCTGCGAAACGGTCAAAGAATTTGAATTCGATGCCCTACAACTTAGTATTTTTCTTCCCATTCGAAACATTGACTTAGATGAACGATAATAAGTTGAACTAAAGGTGTTTTCTCCTTTGAGCCACCACCAAAATTATGAAGATTGGTTAATTATTTGGGAAAAATTACAGGCATTTACAAAAACACTAGCCTATAGAATACATGATATAGATCACTCAAGTAATGAGTCACAGATGCACGTCAAAAATAATGGCAGTTTAATCAGATACACTTTGCGCCATAAAAATTGTGACACTCAAATCCTACTCAAATTTCATCCTTCTTAGAATTATTTTATTCACGAATTTAACATATTATTGCTCAAAATCCATTTAAACTCTATATTTTCACAACACATTCCCAGGTGTTGTACAACCTTACCTACTCAGTATTTATCAAATTTTCAATGTTTTCTTAGAGGTTGGCTTAACAATGTCATTTTACATTCTAATGGCACCAACAAAAATAAATAAAAACAGGGGAAAATTATTTTCCAAGGAATCTGAGCTTTACAGCTATCGTATAGCTTAGTCCAATCTTGAGTGAAAATTTCATCTGGAAGGCCAACTGTAGCACGACACTTCGCTTTGTAAAATTCATCCTCCCCTTAACCTGTTTATGAAAAAAAGTTGTATTTTTCATACTGCGTCTGGAAAACGAAATCGGGCTGGTTAGTGAGTTTCATTTGCTAATCAGTTGAACAGAATCGATTCCAAAAATTCGACAGCAACCGAAAGTTTGCATAAATAAGCAAAGACGTAATCTGCTTAATAAATCTGGTACACTACACGCGTGCACCACGTTTGCCATCCTTTACACGGCGACGATCACATCACATGGAAAAATCCAGTATAAAATTCGGTAGCACAAGTAAACCGTTAGGTACTCACTTTTCGTTAATGAAAATAATATTATTTTCTCTCTTTCCTTATTTTACTTGCGCAGAAAACGAACACTGGGAAATCCGTACGAGGAGCAACGAGCCCACCCAAAAAATGGGAAAAGTTAAAAACGACGTATCGTCTACTACCATACTCCTCAACCTCATCCTCATCAGGCAGCAACGTACGGTGACTTCTTTTTGGCCTTATTTTCTATCTTTTCCATTCCTTCCATTCACGCCATACTCCTCCATCCGCAGTTAATTAATCGAAGAGACTTCGTTATCAGTTAAAACGTTTCCCAAAACTGCATAATACATACATGTGCACGTTATACGTAGGTGGGCATACAGATAGATGTGAGATAGGTTCAGTTTCGAACTACCGCGCTATTGGCCATCTCCAGCTTCACCTCCGCCTCCCCCCCCCCGCCATCATCACACAGCCTCTGTATTGTATAATCGACTGCGACGAAATTTATCAAACTTGCTGGGTACAAAAAACGATCAATCAACTCGCCAAGTTGTATACTGGGTTGTATCACATACTACCCTACATATGAACGAGGCGACGTCGACGATTGTGAGGTATCAGGTAGGCGCATATAGATAGAGAATTACAAGAGCCTAAAAAGAAATAAAAAAAATAGAGGTAAGCTGCCTGTGGAGACTGGAGACACGAGGGAAAGTTGATATGCGCCACCCACCGGTACAAGTGCAATTTGAAATTTCGGAAACTTTGACACCCTGCGTCGAGTTACTGCGATGGCAACCCTTTTGTACTCGACCCCCTTTCCCCGCCTCTCGTTTTAGATTGTGTGCGCGTAATGCCGCAGCTGGCGCGGCAGTTCGATAGGCGGGATACCCAAACTACGTCAGGTAACTGAAAATTAATGGTGAAAAACGGCGATACTTCCTGAACAAAAATTAAATACTTTGAAACGCAGTGCAAAAGTCATTTGTCACGTTGTTTTTATGGATTTTCGGCATATTTGATCAGTGAAAGGAACGATGTAAAAAAAAATAATGAAGAGTTTTTTTTTTAATATATCTATGCAACGCAGCGATAATTATTGTAATTATTAATTATTCACTGAACACCTTGAATGCGTCGTAGTATCTTGGCGTATTCACAGCTTTTGAATCCGAAGGCCGAATAAAGAAAGTTACTTCAGTAATTCTCACATTTTTTTCATTATCAATTATATCTACACCCAAAAATATATAGTCATAGGTAACATTGTTAAGATAAGTAATTCTTAGATCACGGTTAATACTTCTAAGGATCCTTCTTGCATACGGACCCAAATATTCCATGGACTGGATACTTTAACTATATATATATGATTATATGGACTTAGCATTGTGATAAGAACGTGAAGGCAAGATATCTCTTGTAAATGAGTATCATTGGAGGAACAAAGTCCTACCGATTTTGCTTTTTATCGAAAATTTTTGACTTCGTTCAAACTAGAAAGATCTATAACAAGTTAGAAATAAATTAGTTTTAACCAAAATGAAAAATTTTTCATATTCAATTAATGGTAATAAAAATCACCTTCCACCAATGATACTTATTATATTGCTTTCATCTGCACTGTAACTCACTCATGGTAAGCTCAGTCCATATGGTTATATATAGATAAAGAATGTATAACAGACCTCTCTCTACATAAAATGTGAAATTTTTCTAGTCTTTCCATGAAATGTAGATGTTTTTTGACTTAAATTTCAAATGTAGCACAACACCAATTACATTAGATATTTATCCAAGTCGATTACATGTTTCATTTAATGACTAGCTACGCTGAAAAGGTAAAAAAATATAAACATAACCGTAACATAGAAATATTCGAATAACTGATTCTATTTATTGGCACAAAACGTATCAGCTATTGCCTTTGACTATATATACTGCACCAGTAAAGCTCCATAAGACCAATGTATTAATGTCAAGACTTGCCGGCGAAAAAGTAGACAACCCTAGCGTACCTTTTGTATATTTTCAACGTTCTACTGGAGTTCACCAATTTAGAGTGCATTTGATAAAGACCCTCTTTAAATTCACGAGGATAGTGTAGATAAACACAATTCAAAGTACGTCAAAAGGTACGTTGTGGTTGCTTATTTAGCGCCGGCATGTCTAACCAGAAATCATCTTTCTTTACTGGCCCAGTATTATATAGTCAAAGGATATTGCGCAAAACCTTGATTCGAGTAAAATTACGTATTTTTGTGTCACACTGTAGGGACAAAAGCTCTCCATAATCATTTCAATACAATCCTAATCCTCCACTTACAAAATTGAACTACTTCTCTAAATAAAATGCAGATATTTTGTTACGATCAATTTCCTCTGAGAACCAGCCTAAATTAGATTTTCTTTATTAAACTAACCTTTTACAATGGCACTCTTACATTTTAATTGATAGACATGATTTATTTTTATTCCGTTAATTTATACTTCTGGACACAATGTAATCAATTTGGCGCTACATTAAAATTCTAAAAGGTACTTACACTTCATGGAGAGGCTACAAAATTTAGACATTTGATCTTGAGAATGATCTGTTACACAATCTGCCAGCATTTCGTGAAACGTCAAAACTTTTCATGAAGTACTGAATCACACGAAGTTGCTACGTACTTTTGGATTTGTTTCGAGAAACAAATCCAAAAGTAATTGGTTCAACACAAAGACTCAGTACTTGGTAGTTGACTTTCCAATATTGTCTGATTAAGAAATACGATAAGATTAATTTATGCCTCTTAAATGTCATAAGTAAGACACTGAGACGTAATTCTACAATATTGTGAAAGCCTACATCAGAATACGAATAAAATATGATGATCCCATATTATAACATCATATTGTATGCAGCTGATCGGTTAAGAACATAGGATAATTAAACATTAAACAAAAGGCTTGCAAACAAAACTGTATAATTCTGCCCAATTTGGTTGCTTGTGTTCTAGACATTGGTTCATCACCTTATTTGCTAGAAAGTTTGGCTTCTCGATGAGAAGTCTGAGATTTTTTTGATGTCAAAATAAAAATATTTTCAACTTCTGATGACGACATCTTGTTGATAAAAAGTTGAAGTCAAGATATTATAATGTCCGAAGTAAATGAAATATAAAGATAAAATCTGATGACGACAATAACCAAATGAAATTCTTTTTCAGACAATTCTACTAACTGTTTATCAGATTTATATTACAGATTCATCATGTATAACACAACACCCGGTATAAACAGCAAAATTTCATCTGAACGACATATAATTTAAACAAAATAGGGTGCAATGTAGAATTTGATGCATGATAAAAACCCCAAAAATAAGACGCATGCTACCAATATCTTCTGCTTTAATTTATTTGCTTCCTTTATTGTATTGCACTATACACTCTTTTTTCTTATCTACTTTTCCTTGTGACAACTATCATGAAGACAATAAGTAGGAGAAACCTGGCCAACTAGAAAAACATGAAGATGGAAAATGAAATCTAGCTATCAAACACTCTTGAGTTAGCAATACCCCATACTAGGTTAATTTTCTCAAGTGTCCTTCTCCATGTAGGAGGATAGAAGCAGGTCCAAGTTATGAGTCATATGTTTAAGTCCTCACAAAGCACGTTTCAACGCTCTTAGCATTTCATCTGCAGATGTAGAATTCTAAACCTTTTTTTATTTGATGCAGACATTAGGCGATAGTTGAACTTTAGAATAGATTAGGTTGGAGACAAAACATAGCTAGGGATTATTCTTTATATCACAAAGGTTCTAGTAATGACGATTAAAGTTTCCTTATGCAGTCATTTGTATCGCATTTCAAGGCGATCTTTGTAGAATACCTGTAGGTGATGAAAACAGTCGAAAATACGATTGAATGGAGTTCTTATCATAATTTAAGAGGGAAATTTAGTGTGTTGACGACAAAACTTTAGACAAGCTCTGTTTAGATGACAGTAGCGAGCCTTCTTTTGCATACAGTGACATCTTGGTTTTGATCCATCTTCATCTTTATTGGATTGTATAATCATTTCCTCCCATCCACTCACAAACAATCAAACAAAAACTCTAAAGCCTAAAGTTTCTTATGGGAGTTTTTCACAAAACAAAACCTTTCAATTCTCATGAAGACAATTTGGTAGGTGAAGACAATAGAATCTCTAATGGTTTCCCCCATTTAATCGTCTGTAATAGTTTTTTATTTATTTTTGCTCACGCTTAAACTATCCGCTTTGCTAATTATTATTTTTCTTTTGTATTATGTATCATTTTTCAAAATAATTTTGCTGTTTGTTCATTCAGGTTTTGACCCTTTTATGGATAGAAACCTTTTTAAATATGGTACCGCACATGACTCTCAGAATTACTTGAAATTAACGGGAGAGATAGTTTAAAGCCTATGAATGAAGGTTCTGAAATTTTTTTTGAAAAATATTAAATAGAAAGGAAGACATAAGATGTCAAAGTTGCGCTGCACCAAAAATGGTACCTCGATGCGCACCCTGTTGTTGTGATGTCAGACAATTGACATTTTTGTATTTTGTATTATCAGAGGTTGCTGGTTTCAATGCAAC
Source organism: Ericerus pela (assembly GCA_011428145.1). Classification (NCBI taxonomy): domain Eukaryota; kingdom Metazoa; phylum Arthropoda; class Insecta; order Hemiptera; family Coccidae; genus Ericerus; species Ericerus pela. The sequence goes on from WOFM01000279.1 coordinate 1,720,600, forward strand.
TCATTAATACTTCATTTTTAAGTAGGTTTTTGGTGAAAATTTACTGAACAAAATTGACTTTAAAAAATGATTTTGAAGCAAGGGTGGGCGCACATTTCATTTCAGGACCCAAGAAAACTTTCGCCACAGAAAGCTCAAAGTCTAAATTATTACCTAAATAAATAAGATTCAATAAGTTTGGGTTTCTATCTGTATTTATTTTTTGTACTTCCCACTGACGTAGAAGGTTGAAAATTGGTATGAGGGTGCTTGAGTATCACATCTAATTTTTTTTTTTGAAATCCCAAAAATAAGATGCCAAAAATTAATTTTCTTGGAACTTTCAACATATATCCACTGAAATTATCAAACTGAACACAAAGGTGGTATAATATTGTTTGTTTATGACTTAAAAATATATTTTTTGAGGCACTGAGTTCAAATTGGACCTTAAGTTTTTTTAATTAGATCAATATTTTGACCCAAAGGGACTCAAAAAAGGGCCCAATTTTGTTTTTTTACATTTTAGTATGTAATATATCATTTGTAATGTTTCTTGAGGTGCTGAGTTCAAATTTGTCTATAATTTTTTAATTTGATCAATTTTTTGACCTCAAGGGACTCATAAAAGGGCCCAATTTTGTTTTTTTACATATTATTATGTAATACATCATTTTTAATGTTTCTTGAGGCACCAAGTTCATATTTGACATTATTTAATTCATTTGACTCATTTTTGACCCCCATGGCTCAAAATGAGGGGAAATTTTGAATTTTCATATTTTGTAGTATAATACATCATTGGTAGTAGTTTTTTAGCTGCTGATTTTGAATTTGATGTAATTTCTTAATTTTACCCATTATGTGATCCTACAGGGGCTCTGAAAGGATTTAATTTTGAATTTCCCTAATATATTGTGTGATACATTATTGGTAATTTTTTTAGACTTGAAGTTTAATTTTCACATGTATTTCTTCATTCAACTCCTTATAATGTGATCCAAAGTGGTTCAGATATAACTAGTGAATTTTGACTTTTCACATTTTATTATGTGATATATTGTTTATAATGTTTTACAAGTTTCTAAGTATAAATACAAAAATCTTATTTTTCTTACAATTAAGCTGGGCAAGTGGTTTTACTGAATTTTGTTGTTTTTTGTTGGTCTCAAAAAACATTGGCATCCAATACCTAATAAATCACTCAATAATATGTGAAGATATTATTGCAATCCCTTTTTTGGGGCCACAGGAAGAAAAAAAGTGGTTCAATCTAAAAATGGATTGTAAATATAATCTCAGTGCCTCAAAAAATATTATTAATGATGTATCACTCAATAATATCCAAGCATAGTACCTCAACCGCCTGTTTGGGGTGACAGGGGGCTCAATAAGGGATTTGATCAAAAAATGGATTGCAAATATGAACCCAGCGCCTCAAAAAACATTATTAATGATATATTACTCAATAATATCAAAGAATATTATCTTAACCCCCTCTTTGGGGTCACAGGGGGCCAAGGAGGTGTTCAATCTAAAAATGGATTATAAATGTAAACTCAGAGCCTCAAAAAACAATATTATCGATGTATCACTCAATAACATCCAAGAATATTATCTTAATTCCTATTCTTGGGCTAAGGGGGCTAAATGAAGGGTTAAATCTAAAAATGGGTTGCAAATATGAAGTCAGCCCTCAAAGTAAATAACTCCCCAGGCACCACCAAAAATTTTTTCAAAGGCTGCGCTCTAATATAAAAACAAATAAGGAATAATTGGTTTTTGATTTTCTTAGTTTTTATTGTTTTCAATGTTTTGAATTTGTCTATAAAGAAGGGGGTGTAGGGTTTAAGTGCACATCCTTTCATCCCCTCCCTCACAGTCACCATAAACTTTTTAAATTGATGAGCTTAACTAAACCAATGTACAAACACAGGAGAGTGAGGAATGAATGAATGAGAAACCTGTGAAAGAGGTGAAAAGTTTGCTGATGTGTCAATTCTATGACATCACACCCACAGCTCAAAAAATATCACAATGTTTTTTGACAACTCGACTTTCCTATTCATTTTCTCCAATTCTATCCAACCAATTTTAATGCGGTTTACACTGATATTTTTTATTTTTTTTTAAAGAATTTGAAAATATGTTTACTGAAAATCATGTCTGGTATCCTATTCTTCTTTTGACATTCTTTTTTTATGATTGGCTAAAATGGTGCAGACTAACTCGCTGATTGAATTAGAAGACAATAAAAGTTGGATTTTGCCATATTCAAGACTTAACCTGACTTGAAAAGAATTTAGCTGAAGGATATTTCAAGTGAAAAAATAAAATGTCTGAAAATAGGACACGATTTCAAGACAAACAGTACATCAGTGTTTTTGGCTGTATAGTCTTATCAGTAAGGTATTATGACATCATCAACATTTAAATACCAATATACAGGAAGGTCAGACATTATGAGCCATTTCTATTTCCCACGCCTCATCAAATACAAATAAGCGTCCTCCTCTGAGTTACTTTTTGTTCTTACATTCAGATATTTGAAAATAAATGACTTCATATGATTTACTATACGACAGAAAAAAAATTAGAATTAATTTTATGGAATTTTGAATTTTATTTGGTCAACATAATTTAGAGGCTTTGTGGAGAAATAGAACAATAATGACTACGGACTGAAATACTTTAAGGGCGCTCTTGCACTAATTCTTTGTATTGAAATAGGGTAAGGTGATTCGTTCAGAACTTCCAAAATTATTTTCTCGATACCATAGATAATATTAGATAACATCTGTACTAACTGTCTTTACAAATAATTCCGATCTAATAATTTCTTGCACTTATTTTGATAATCACTGGTACCACCTTTGTACAAAGCCTCTCAAATGTAAGTCTTACTCGCTAATTCGATTAAAAAATACATTTGATTTTCATTTTTTGAATCAAACGCAGATAGCAAATACAAAAGACCCATTCTCAACATGCTGAGCGTCTCGAAATGAAGCAAGCTAAAAAAAAAAAGCAGAGAATAAAAGTACGTTGAAGACAAAATATTCTGAGGAAGCAAAATTCTAGCGTAGAAGCGCAGACAACGTATGAGGACCAAAAATCAAAAAGAAAATTCACAACCAAGCAAACCGAAGGATGAAGGTCTGTCTTTGAAGTTCCTAAATTCATGTAACGAACCAGTGTCATTTTAACTAAAAATTGCAACAAAAATACGAAAATCCGTACATGTTGAATTAAATGAATTTTATTTTTTAAATGGGTTTTGATTGAAAAATATTTCGAGAAATTTTCGTTTTGCTATTTCTCCTTTGAGAAAATTTTGTGCCACCCCCGTTTGTTGGAGCGAATAATCATATTTTCAAAATAGTAAAAATAAAATTTATAATAATAAAATTATAAATTATAACAGTGATTTATTTCCAAAGCTGGAATGGACATTAATTTGAAGTATGAAAAATAATCTTCAGTTCGAAAGTTGTAACACACGATTTCGTCCCCAAAGATGTGCAGCGAAAAATTGTGTTTAAAATAAGAGTAGGTTTATATATTTCTCATGAAAATTGGTCATTTTCTTGAATAATGTCAAAAAGCCAGTTTTCATTTCTCTCGACTTAATTACATAATTAGCAATCAGACGATAACCCACATCTTGAGAAAATTAGGAATTCAGGGAAACAAACATCAAAACGAAACTATACTTGCCCCCTTTTTTTTTGTTGTAAATCACAACAAGAAGCTATTGGCAACGAAATTTTCATGCAAGCATTTCATAGCCAACGAAGCAAACGCAGAAACTATTCCATGCAGAATAATAAGCTCCAACGATGAAGTTGGAAGAGAACAAAAATAATTTAGAAACAAAAAATCGCTCAACGAAAGCTTCGGATAAGCGAAAAGTAATTTACAATCCGAGCGAATAAATATTACTCCTCCGTGTGGTGAAAACTGACAAAAGAGCTTCTATTCGTCAATTCAAATCCGTTTTGAGCAATTTTTTTCTTGCACTCAATTCGATACACCACTGGATTTTCGATTGTAAAAAGTATTCGCATTTCATATCTGTCCGAATAATGCTGTGTTTTTAAAGGAGGCAGGGCATGGAGTTTACCGTGTTAAGACACTGAATGCATGTCGATCGAATCTAGTCAGACATGAACAAAACTTTCAAAATCCGTTTTTCTTTCCATTTCGTTGCCAGCGTTTGGCCACAAATAATCCATTAATTCATTTTCTCATCGCGTTCAGGAAAATTCTGCTGGGTTGTTGTTGTTATTGTTATTTATTTATATTTTTTTGTAGCCCTCACAATGTCATTCATCGCTAACGTACTATAATATACCCTCTTTTAACAAACGATTAATTTGCCATCGTCGTCGTCGTCGACTATAATTCCATTTTCCACACCCAACAGAATGCGACGATTTAATAAATGAAAATGTTCATAGCGGTTGGGTTAAAGAAAAACGCGTTGAAAATAAATCAAAATAATCGTTACGGGTTTGCTATAGCCTACGTTAGCTGCTGGGGCTATTCGATGATCAAATAAAGGTTACATAAAAATAAAAAAAAACTGATATCGGGTAGTTCAAACATAAAGCAGTACGAGGGTGACAAGAAAGAAGGGGAAAAAAGGCTGTCACGACACAAAAATCTGTTTACAACAATAAAATGGCACGCGATGATTAAACCACGTACTGCACAGTTACACATAGGCTACATAATCCACATTCTTAGGTCGCAAAACTGGACCATGGTTTCGTTTCTTCAGACAAAATTGCTTCATTTGGGGTGAACATAAGGAGTTTGTAAAAACACGAGGTACCCCTCTGATAGTCACCAAAAAAAAAGGGTTACAGAAAATCAATTCCAAAACCTACATAAAAGAAGTGACCACAACAGAGGTTCCACGACATACGTCAGCTACATAGGCAATCAAACAGACAACCATATCTAAAAAATGATGGTGACTTCTTCTAAATATCCCCTCCATCAAGACTCCCCTATCGAATCCTAATTATATATACATGTCAATTGGCACGTACAGACATTTCCTATGAATCTCGTGCACTTGTTACTCGTCTTATTTACCTAAATCAATACCATTACCATAACACTACCATCTCAACTTTCAAATCCTTCCAATCTATATAGTTCCTTTACTTCTTCTACATAATATGTACCGATCCTCGTACCTTATTTTTTCTTTGAAACACTTTCTCTGACGCTGGGTTGAACAGTATTAGTGTGCTAAAGCCTAAATAAACGCAAAGTAAAAAATAGTAGCAGGAAAAATTGATAAAACATTAAATTTCTGACAGTTTGACCAGAAAAGATAAATTCATTTCACAAAATCAACGTTTACTCCCGATGTATTTGTATAAAAGTGTGTAATTTTAATAGGGCTTGATCTAGTCTGTTGCCCGATAACGTACTAAAAAATATAAAAGAATCAGTTTTTACTTTAACTTTCCATAATATAAAATTAAACCAAGTACTTTATTTTTATTAATTGATTCGATAAAAAACAGGAAAGTGAAGAAATGAGCTCAATAATTCTGTTTATATGTCTGCCAGCCTCATAGCCAAATTAGGCAAAACTCAAAAGATCTCCAAATTGGTGGGGACACACCATACAACATCGATTGATAAAGATTTGAAAATTGAAGGCATTAAAGGAGAAAACACTCTCAATGAACTAATTATAAAAGTAAAAACAGTGAAGAGTTGAATTTCTAATAGAAAAGAAAAATATGGAAACAACCATAAATAGCATTTTACGTTTCGACTTATTGCAACGGAAATTGAAAAAAGCAAAGGAAACAACGACACCGAATAAATCTAATTAACAAGATCAGTCAGACAACAACATTCCAATCCTGAAAAACGGTCTCTTTTTGGTCCTAAGACTGAAAAATCAGCGAGGTCAATGAAAAATCAAGATGATTATTATAAGCTTTTGTTCTACGCACTACTGCCGACTGTGATTTTAAAATATAACAATACTGCAGCCAACCTTCCGAAACAAAATAATATTTATTTTGCACAAAGCTAAAGCCAAAAAAATATAAATGAAAGCTCATCTTTAAAAATTCGATTTTGATAAACTTATTTTAAAACTACATTTGTATTTTGAAAAAAACCTATTCATTTTTAATCGATGATTTCTCAACTGCTATTTAAGCTATAAAGCTGAAATTGGTATTGATGGGAAGAGAAAAAAATTTACAAAAATTTCCTGCCAATAACAGTTTTTTTTAATAATCGCTGACTTTTTTGTAATAAACTAATAAAAAATCGCTAATTAATGGACAATTTTTCAGTTTTGAAATAGTTGTTTATTTCAAAGCTACTCGTAATTATTTTATAAAAAAATTTTCAGTGATAACCTTCCAAATTTTTAATGAAAAATTCATTTTTATCACCAAATTTCACATAATGAGAAGTCATTTCAATAAATTATGAAGTGAAAGTAAAAGAAGAAAACTCAAACCTGTTTTCTAACAAAAACTGTTCCACTTTCAAATTTACAACATAAATAGTTGCTAACAAAAATAAAGTATAAATTTCTCCGCCAAAAAAGTTTTCCACACTTTTTGATAAGTAAACATTTTAGTTCTCGGTCTACGCCTTTATGCTAGGGGCTAAATGAGAATTACAAACGTAACTTGTAAGCCTTACAGTGGTCTAATAACTGTAACTCTCGTTTGTGTGTTTTATACCTAACGAGAATTACATTCAGATATTTTCATGTTTACACATCAATCTTTCATGAATATAGCCAGGCGGAACTCACATCTTTGTTTTTTATAAGCTAAACGATAACGTTGTCATTATATTTAGTATGGTGTGCGCTGAAGGGGGAATGTTTTTTTTTTTTTCAGCTCGTTGTTCGTCTATGACATGTGTTACAAAATCAGACTCAACTGAAAAAAATAACTTTTCCACTAGGTACACAATAAACTATTTGAAAGAGCTAGATTACCACATAAATATATGTTTTATAAAGTTTTATGATTGCATAAAGAAGAAATTCATTATTGTTTTTTCTCAAGCAGAAAAGTCTCTGATGAATGGAAACGTTTCACAATCTGAAAGAATAAAATATAAAATTACTGAATCATAGATGAAACGGTACAATAATTTCCTTCATGGGATAGCCTAACTTCAAACAGATTATATTTTTCCAAAATTAATCGAAAAACCAGTAGGTATCATATGAAAACTGTAAATGGTGACCAATAAGTACAAACTCTATGAGATTTTAGTAGACATAATAATTTTAAGAAAAGCATCCTTCCGTGCCTATAAGCAAGTGGACGGCCTCCTATTATGTGGTACAAATTATTATTTTACGACTGATAACACTGCACAATTCGTTGTTTCGGTGGAAAAAACAAAATTCATTTTTTTTTACTGACTGTTAGGAAAAGGTTATACGTTTGTTATATCTATCTCCAGAACTAACGGAATTTTTTTTGCTCAGAACAAGTGTCTTACTTTATATATTTTAATGAAAGTAGGCTCAAAATGTTCCTGACCACCCGGAGAATATCCTAGGCTATTCATATATATGAAAATTAAAAAATTAGAATGGTGTAATTAAAGAAAATAATAATTTAAAGATTGAAAAAACTGTTGTCATAAAATTGGGCATATCTACCAATAAGAGCTATACATTCAAATTAACGCAGTGGGTTTTTTGTTTTTTTAATAAATTTTTTTATTATTTTGTGTGTGTGTGGGCGTGTGTGTGTGCTTATGTGTGTGTGTGTTGAATATACACACGCACAATAATAAATTTTTTTTATTTCTCTCCTTCCTTCTCTAAAATTTTCACTGAAACTTGTATGGAGATTCGTGCGGGCCGCCTTCACCTTCCAGTTTTCACCCTGTAGGAAGTAATAAGACTAAAAATGTAGGTATACAAATTTAAAAAAAAAAAAAGTATCACAAAAAATTGTTCAACACTAAAGAAAAATTATTTTTCATTACAGCATTCTACACACTATAGCGGTGATAACATAGAAATTTTCAGCTAGTAGCAAAATTTGCAAGTCCCTTAGCCAAGTCAATTCCGATTCACGGAAACAGGAGACAGATAGGATTGTCGGGGATATAAGAGATGTGATGAAACTACCCAAACCTAGAAAATATAGGTATAAATATTTAGAATAAATTGAAAAAAAAAATTTATTTTGTAAAATTCTGAATATTTTAAAAAATTTTTATGCTGTGTTTCATGACAACAGTACAACACGAAGATCGTCGCCACAGCTTGTTTATTATTTCAAAACGGAATAATGTAAGTGCACACATAAATGGCCAATTTCATAAAAGCGTGTGGCATTTTTGACGATTCAATGAGTATAAAGATGGCGACGTGTATGCAACTTGCACATTTGTATTACAAAAACAAACAGCTCCCAACAACGTCTAACCCTCTGTCTTTCCGCAATTTCGCCTATTCATTTTCACCGAGCATAAACTACAAAGACTGTATAATATTACACTGAATAAGGTATGAGAGTGAAATAAGCAATTTTATTTTATAGGTACCCAAAAATTAATGTTTTACCTAACTGGAGACGAACAGAGTAATAGTATTGTGATCCCACTATTTATCTTCTTTACTTTCATCTACGAACCTCACGACATCCACGCAAAGCTATTTCACCAACAGAGTAACCATTCAAATAGAAAAATAGGTTCTCATTAGTTTTTTATTTTGCCACGAAGATAAGAATATTAATTTCGTTGACTCTCACCTTCGTGGATATTATTTGGCACCCCTTGAACGAATAAACATGTCGTTGGGATGTTCCAATTTAAGAGAGACTCAAGTTTCGAAAAAATGGAATCAATCAATAGTGTAAAAGGAGTGAAGGAGAGAATAAGGTAAAAAGAGCCATGAAAGAAAAGAAAATAAAAAAGGCAAGTAATGCTAAGAAACCACAAAAAAAAAAAAAAACAAAAGAAAAACAAGGACCAAAATTTGATAAAAATGGAAGATGGAAATCTGCTTTGCGAAAAAGTTGGCCAAAAAAAAACTTCAAAAACACGTGTTACCTCATACATTTAGATAGAAGTACGTGCGTGGCATGCCATCTTCCCGGCGTCAGTCCTTCACACATAGCAGAAGAAGGAGTGATGTTGGAATAAAACGAAACCTATAAAAGGATAACGACATTGTGTGTGTAGACGGTAAAGACGAAGAGCACTTTTTGTTGAGGACAAGAGATTTGTCTTTAGATGTTGAACGCACGCGAAAGATGAAACAAAAACTATTATTAGGACAGGCTTACTCTTACACAAGCTGCAGATTTTTCAACGGGCAATGTGATGAACAAACGAGGGCAGATGAATACGAAATAAGCTGATGCCAAAAGGAATATCACTGGCATATTGCAACCTTCGATCATTTAGTACTGGAGGGTGGACACCTAGTAGCTCATCTGACCAATGTTAATCGAACGTGCCATCATTCTAAAACCCTAAAGCGGTTATAGGTTTTCTGAGTATGCGCAGTTGGGTCTTTTTTCGTCTGTTTTCAGTCTCTTGATCATGTAAGTTTAAAGCTATCTGAATACTTTTCTCTGAATCCAGTGAAATCGAATGAAACTCATGTCCATTTCAAGACTTTCGATGTTATCGTTGGCACGAATTTGTGCGTTTACTTGGGTATCCACACTAAATGATCGAAGACTGCTAGATTGACTGGAGGCAGTCGTTCACAGCCATCGAGTAGGGCTCTTTTTATTCAATTGAATCAGCAACGACTGCAAGGAGAATAAAACTACAAAATTATGTAATTTCAGAGAGCGTTTGTTTCTTACGAAAAACGACTCATTTTTAGAGATAAAGTACAAATTATTTTGGGAATGTTACACTCGGAGTTGTTTAAGATTTTTTACGAATTTTAACAGTTTAATTTTAGTGATTTAATTCGATTCAGTCGAACTGAAAATATTCAGCAGAAATATTTTCTAATGAATCACAGCTAAAGACACCTTCAGTTCTTACATCTTTGAAAGCTCAACAAAAAAATCTTTATATCATATCAGTTGAGCCAAAATCTAATTTGACAACTCTTCCACTGAATCAATGGCTTTGTATTCAGCTTCACACAAGGTAATTTCAGTCTCTCTACTTTGGAATTAAAAAGCCATACATTAAAAACGAGGATGATGTGAAATCAATCCATCTTCAATGGGTAAATGTGGTTTTATAGTTGAATAAAACTAAGGATATCGTCAAAAGTAGACTCGAAAAACTACCAACTCCAAAACAATTATATGTTAACACGACGTAAATAAATTTCATGAAGACACAAAAAAAAACAGCAACTCACAAATAATTTTTCAATTTAACACTTTTTCAAATACCGAGGAAGACGAATTACGCAGGAAATCTTGTCGGCAGTAAAATTTGAGGAACAATGAAGTTTGAATTCTAATACGATTTGAAAATATTAAATCAGATGAAAAATAAATTTTTTCACTTTAGTAAAATACAAAAATATCAATTATTTTTTGGATTATCCTTAGTCTCTACCGATATCCATAATTTATATTTACAGTCAAACCTCTATTTAACAAACCTTGACTTAACGAAATTCTTATTTGACGAATTTGTTTGAAGAACCTTGAAATTTCCTTCAAAAACTGTTTTCATTCAACGAAAAAATTTTCTATTTAACGAAGTAAATTAGTAAAATACTATAGCCTAAATCAAACTTTTATAGAATACAATGAATAACATTCTGGACTTGCTGAATAAATGGGACATCATTCCAGGGAAGATTTTAAATTTTTCTCTGTTTTACGGAGTTCAATGGAGCCCAAGTTGAAAGTGAATTTATTTTTAGGGTTTCAAAATTTTTTTTAACGTATTTAATTCCAGATTTCGTTAATTTTTTTCAACGACAAGACTTCTAAATGGAGAATTTATTAATTTTCTTTTATATCAGAGCATCAATCTGTTTTTTTTACAAGATGAATAAGAATCATGGATTAATTTTCTCATAAGACTCCTTCTTGATAACGTCCCACCCCCTCGCAACGTTTCTATATTGAAAATACGAGTATTTAGCTGGTCATAATCCATTTCTAAGATTAATTGTTATAAATTTTTCCGTTTTTTAAATTTTACAATTTGATTTTGAAAGAGTTTTTCAAACAAATCACTTTTTCGCATTCCAATAATTCCAAATAATATAGGGGTTATTTAAATGTAATCAACTGCTAATGTTATAGATCGATATGCATGCACGTTTTTTCACCAGTGATTGAATTAAAAGCTCAAATTATTTTTCTCACCGAATCTAATTTTTCATTCTTTTGCCAGGAACGGCCTAAGCAAAGAAATTTTTGGTTAAATTATACTGATGTAGGTAAACTTTTTTTTTCTTATTTTGAATAAGTAAATGTAAAGCATAATAAATATAAAGTTTGGTTTTTGCCTCAGTTCGATGGCGTTAGACCATATTGGCAACACTATTAGATCGATTTTGAACGAAATTCAGATCAAATGAACTTATAAAAATCTTTAAACGTTTTAGGAGACTCCTAGATAGGAAGCAGAATTCATGTAAGATCCACGGTTCTTCACTTAGAATGTATCAGCCATTTCGTAAAAATTATATACCTTTCCAAAACTACTAATTTTCAATCTGAAAACATACTCACATACACACACAAGATCAAATTCAAATGGAATCAATCACGACTGGGCATTGTTCGCCAAAGGGGCACCGAGTAAATATTTTTAAACAACAACATACGAAAATCTTGCGACGTGTGCGAACCGGAAATACGTTTAATTCATTTAAAACAATTTGATCACGACCAAAAATACCTTTAATTCGATAAGGTTGGAAGAAGTTCTAGAAAACCACCAAAAACACGAACGGTTGGTTACAGCGAAAAACAAGAGTGAGAGCGAAAGGCAGAGAGGAAGAGAAAGAGATGAATGAATCCAGAGATTCGAGAAAGAGAAACGAGAAAAATAACGAAAAACTCTTAAAAGCTTATAGCTTACAGCTTACACCATTTCATTTCAGGTTCGTCAACATCATTATGGGGGAAACGTATATGCTGCGTTTACAGTAGAATTTGTGTGTTTGCTAAAGAGGACATGCAGAAATAAAATGGATGAAGGAATAGAAAGCGGGACTATAGTCCAAGAGATACGTGAAGAAGAGCACAGGTACATCCATCCCAAACACACGAGGAAAGAAAACGAGAGCAGAAACGTTTTTTTTCTTAGTTTGCAAAAAGATGTACAGTACCATAAACTGATCAAACCGTATTTCAAGAGTTACGTGAATTTCAAGCTAAATATCTGAAAATAGGAACGGGTTTCTTTTTATCCGCCCGCATCTAGTGGAAGTAATACACAGACACACCATCTGTGACATTTGCTAACTTGTAGACGTCTCAATAAAGCAAAAAAAAAAAAAAAAAAAAAAAAAAAAAAAAAAAAAAGAGAAAAGTCTAAAAAGTACAACGAGAATTCAAGAATACGCGTAGCATAAGTGAAAAAAAAAAATTTATAGGGTGTTTGAAACACGCTTCAACAAATTCTAAATTCAATGAGTGAAGAAACAGAGGAAAAAAAGAAAAGTAAAATGATGACCATATAAGCGACGGTTGAGAGAGAAAAAAAGAATGAAAAAGAGACACGAAATGAGAAAAAAGAAACGCTTGATTGGATAAGAAATGTCTGCAGCATTTTTTTGTAATTTTTTTTCCTTCTCATTTTTTTTTATTATCTCATGAAGGAATCAAGTTTACAACGATGATAAGAAAAACTAATTTAAAGTTGAGCTTCTTTAAATAATTTTCGTGCGTTTCCCTTATTCGTAATAAGATGACGGTGTTCGTACACGTTGAAATTGATTCATGAATGATATCAGGAAAAATGGTCAACCTAAAAAAGACATGAAAAATATGAAGGTCAGAATCATATGTCATGAAAGTTAAATTCGTATTCATCACGACTATTAAGGAAGTATTATTAATTTACAAAAATTATTTTCTTAAGAGGCGATAGGATCCAAAAAATTTGTAATCACTAGTTATAGGAGAGCAGCAACTTCTTCACTATTGGAAAACGTTATTTCGTAACACTTCCTTTTTCTCCCCAACTGCAAAATCATTAGTTATGTGAAATGGTAGAGAAAAAAGGCTAGAAAATGAGAGAAGTTTAAAATTTTCAAAATTTCACTCAAATCTCCAAAGTTCAAAAAATAATTTTCTAAATAGAATAGGTTATTTGAAAACTCCTATAAGGTTACTTATGAAAAATTAAAAAAAAATCAATGTATTAACAACATACAAAGTTGTTTGAAAACAAAAAATTTTTGGTCGGACTCGGGGAGTTTTTCTTTCTGAGTGATGCGGCTGCGACTACCCGTAAAAAATCTATGTTTATCGAACATTCGACTTTGCCCAAAACTTGACTTCTGGCGTTTATAAAATAATTGATTTACTCAACTAATTACGATTCGTGGGTCGTAAGCGAACCACAGAACCGTAATTGAACTGAAGCGAAGTGGGTTACCAAGAATGATTTCGGCCCCCTACCCTCCCAAAAAACCCTAACCCTTTATCTATCGAAATTCGGAATCAGAAAAAATTGAAATTTCCAAGAATAAAAACAGGTGCAAAGAAGGCTCGAATGCCGGAAAAGGAACTTCATTTTATTTATTTTTAATAGATTGAATTTAAAAAATCGGGCTTCGTCACGACATTGGGCTCAATTTCAAATTGTTACCGGTAAATTTTCATCAATATTGGTTCGCCCATCTATAAGAGCAATGGCGTTATTACAAATGTTGTTGTGTAAGAGGATACATAAGGAAATTCCGTTAAGCTTCGCTTCAATTACCGATAAATAAATTCAAGAAGTAATAACAATTTTTGTGGTATTTATAATGCATTAAACATTTAATGATTTTCCTTTTAATTCCAAAGTATGCTTTTTGTACCATCCGATTTCTTCTTGTATCTCGTTTATCTCTCTGTAGAATTTGCTTCGTTAATCGTTTTGTTATTAGCTGTTTTTTCCCCTCTCTCATTTTGCATACCTTGAGCAGTGGTTTTTCTGTACATTTCTTATTCTTTTTTTTCACTATTTATATCAGTACCATTATATATTTTAGGCAGGTAATATCAAAAGTGTCTGTTGATAGAATGGTTCCTCTTGGATCCATGCCTAACTTATCACATGTGTTCACTTTACTCACGTAAAACTCATAGGTAATAGTAATTAACTTCTTCTTGTGAGCCTTTCCTGCTGATTTTGGTTCTTTTTATACGTTTTATTTAACTCTGTTTAGGAATAGGAAAATTACCAAAGCGCAAGGATCACAATTGTGGTTTAGACTGCATGTTTCTGCATAAGTGCTATAGAGTGAGTGCAATAGAGTTCACTCGGTTTTATATTATACATTCTTTTGTACTTACAAAAGTACATGTTTAAAAATTCATTTTCCACATATTATTTCAAATTGACGCTCGCAGTTTGTAGTGATTGAAAAACCAATCCTGGTTTGCTAGGCAGGGTGAGGTTTGGTAACTTCATCATCACTTAATTTGAATCGTGTTTGAGATACAATGTGAATTGGTGACTTGTGTTTTGGGAAAAATATATGGATGGAGGGGATTTTACTACCAATTTTCGCATCCCATAGTGCGTTAATTCGAAATTTGTGATGGATGCATGATTTCAATAGAAGAGTGTACTAAAAATCGTAAGTTAATTAAGAGACATCGAACAGACTGAAAAAGAAGTAAAACCGACATAATATATTCTAAATTTCATGAATGAGTTTTTTTAATATCGTTTTTAAAACAAATTTTGAACTTCGTTTTCATAAAAGTACGTTACAGATGTCATTAAACTAACAATGTGGTTTTTTTTTGTTGTTTATTTTTTACCTCAAACTAAATCATGTATTACCGCCTGTTAGCCATTTTACAATACTACCATCACTTTTTTAACAAAGAATCATTCAAAATATTGATATTTCACATTTTTTGGATTACCTGCAGCATGTACCCATGATTAAAAAAAAATCCTTCAAATTTTAATTGATTCAACAATTTCTTAAGTCACAAGTTGACTCACACAAGCCATGAACTGGGAAATGTTTTTTCATTACATTATTTTTATTTTCTTCTCTATCCATAACCTTTCCCCATTTTGTTTTAATCTTGATTAAACAAACCGGCAGTTGGTCATTGTGCACGATAGCCGCTTTCTAACGATTCATATATAGGCCTTGGAATCATAAAAATCGATCAAAAAGTAATTTATTTCTGTCACTAAACACGATTACAACCTAATTACAGATCCAAATTTTGTAGAAAATGTTTTCTAACGGTCCATATCTGATCTTGTAAAACATTATTACAGTTAAAATTTCGTTTTAAAATGAAACAATGTTTAATTTTCACGTCTACTTGGCAGGGCAACGATGACTATTTAGCAAAAGGAAAAAAAATGAATAATTTTTCTTGATAGCGTCGGAAACTTTATTTTTTGCTCGCCTTGCTGGTAAATTTTTTTTTCACTTCGAATCTCTGATCATTCGATAAACAGCAAACATTTTAAATTTAAATTTTTACTACGAACCATAGATGTGAATAAGGCTCTAAAAAAAAAGTACCGCTACCATATTCTCATTTCAGTTTTTCCATGTTTTTGATAAACAAACTAGATGAAAAAACCTTGTTGTAAAAATAAACACACACAGGTACAACTTAATCTAGTGAATTTCTGTCCTTTAGAAACAGAATAGATTTTAGAGTGTGAATTGCAAGAAAAAACAAAGATTGGTTTTTTAATTGTGAATTGCCATTTGGATTTGTCAGCCTACAGTACACCTTGTATCAGCAGTCTTTAGTGACTGAAGTTTATCTGACAAAATCGCCCTACCTCTGAGAATCATGAATTGAGAATGAACTCAATTCATCTCCAAGCATAAAAAGATTCTATCAAAGAAAAAGAAAAAAGTTTTATATACTTTTCCTATGGTACAAAGAAAGAAAAAAACTGCTTCCCTTTCAAAGCGCTTTTTCCGGCTTTTTTAGGATAAATTTTGATGCAACATTCGAACAAAAAAGTTTTCAATCATTGTAGTAGTTCTGAATTTTTCTTATTTTTTTTTCCTCTTTCGAATAAGTTTAAAATTCTTCCAATACCCTACAGAGTTATTCGATTGCAAGACTTCCTAAAATTGTACGTTAAATATAGAAATGAGAAGAAAATTCGCAGTTCTTTTCCCCAAAATTTCAGAATAAAACTCCACAATAAATTCGAAAAAAAAAAGACCATAATAAAGCAAGTTTTCTTCAGTAAGCAATAAATTATTGAAATCATCCACAAATAATCGCCAAGTCATCAAAAATTATGTAGTAAAAAACATCAGAAAACCATGAAAAATGTTTACATGAATCTCGATTCAAGCAGAAATAAATGTAAAATACTCGAAGCAACTATTATAATAACTAAAATATTAGTTAAAGTCAGTTTTATTCAACATTTCAAAAGCAATATGTGGAATACCTTGGGTTGTAAAAAGGATTCCACAACAAAAGGTAATCTTCAATTTGTGTTTTTACCAGATTCATGGGAGAGCCAACCACAGTTAACACTGGCTGATGATATCCATTTACTGGTGCCTTCTATACTTGTCTCTGTACACGTATATTCACATAAATGCACACCTGAATATGTATGCATTAGTGATCTAATTACGTACAACTAACGCTCTTATCTCATGACGTAATTGGCGATAAGCTGATTTGTCACAGTCCGACAATTATGAATTACATACATACAGTAACAAGTAATTCATCCATAAATGTGTTTAATGTGAAGTGCACTAAATTGGCCATTCTTTTGGTGGAGACTGTCATCAAGGGGTCTAAGCCGCTTAATACCTCACACAGGTATGATCTTCACACAATAGTTCAAGTTCTATTTTTTTACAATCAGATTTGGGAATTGAGGCTTCATTTAATAACCCTACCCCACTTTGATTGCTTCAAGCTCTAACACAACTTTCTAGTAAGTCACATTCGCTCACACATTTCTAACAGAAATCAAAACTTTGAAAGCATCTCTTTAACAAAATAAAAAATAAAAGTTTCTTTCATTTCAAAAATACAGTTTTTCCAACTTGAAACTTCAATTATAAAATCTCCCTTCAAAAGTCGCAATCATCAAAATTCAATGGCAATATTCTATATGGTGGTATGAGTCTCTCCAAAAACAGTCAGCCAAACTCTACCTCAGAGGAATTCTGCTGCA
Organism: Ericerus pela; assembly: GCA_011428145.1. Classification (NCBI taxonomy): domain Eukaryota; kingdom Metazoa; phylum Arthropoda; class Insecta; order Hemiptera; family Coccidae; genus Ericerus; species Ericerus pela. The sequence goes on from WOFM01000279.1 coordinate 1,737,910, forward strand.
GTTACATAGCAGCATGGTACTAGAAAGGGAGTACTGCAAGATCTCAATGGTACAGAATAAGAAACACAAGGTATTATTCGCAATGGCAGAACTACGTGGAAATGTTCGATGATTGTTCACAAACAAATTATAAGATTACGAGTCAAATTCACAAAAGATCTTCATTCATAGGCTAGATTCTTGGTTTCTTGATTTTCCTTTCACAAGATCCAGTTTGGGCATAACTTAATGTTACTGCTAAACATATAGATATAGTTAGTTAACTAATACAAAAATTATGAACACACTACAATCATCATAATAAGAAGAATCAGCATCGCAGCCAATCTTTAACAATTTCAATAGGGAGATCAGTTCTGAGTATTACATATACACGCTTGTGTTTTCAACCAAACAATATTGCACGATGGAGACCATTTTAGGTTTTTTTAATGATTCTTATTGGGGGGTTAATCAACCCCAGAGCCCCGCTAAAAAAAAATGTTACATATTAGAAATTAAATACATTACACCTGAGTGAGACTTTTTTTTTATTAAGAAAAATGCTGATACGCTTGGTAACTGGTTTTGAATGGTCAGTACTAGAAGGGTCAAACATCAGGCCAAATTCTAGTTCTGAGGGTCACATATATATTATGTAGGTAGGTATGTAAATATAATTATACACGTATCACCCAAATTTATGTTCATGGTTTTGAGAAAACTACCAAAAGAAAAGGGCTGAAATTTTCAGGAAAGGTAAACATTACAAGAGATAAGGTCTAACAAGAGTTTGTTGCCTACCTATTGGTTCAGTAATTTGCGAGAAAATTGGAGAACAAAAAATTCCTGGAAAACTGATTTTTCCAGAATTGTGAGAGAATTACAAAAGAGATTCGGCTGAATTTTCAGGATACATTGTTCTCATGTATATGCAAGTCTTATGGAAGTTTGGTGCCTGTTCGTTCACTGGTTTTAAAAAAATTGGAGAAGAAAAAATTGCCAAAGTAAATTTTGTGTTCAGTGTTTTGAAAAATCTACAAAAGGGATAGGGATGAACTTTTCATGAAAGGTAGTCCTGATATAGGACCAGGTCTAATAGGAATTTTTTGTGTATTGGTTTGGTAGTTTCCGAGAAAACTGGAAAACAAAAAATTAAAATAAAATTTATTCTTTCGAAATTTTGAGGAAACTACTGAAAAGATTGAGCTAAAATTTTCACGATACATCGTTCTCAAGTTTATGCATGTGTGACAGAGGTTTGATTCTTATCAGTTCAGTCATTTTTGAAGACGGGAAAATGAAAAAATTGCTGGAAAAGTAGTTTTTATGTGGGGACAAATATTAGCGCGATGAACAACGACCTTAAAACCACACAACTTTAAAAACTGCCACAACATTCCGCACTAATTTTCACAATAAATACTTATCAACATTAAACTCTTTATAGGTTCCAGATACTGTCACCATTTCCTAATTGTGTACCATTAGGCCATTTCCTTCCTACGAAGAATTTATTATGGATGGAGAAACAATGGGGAAGGTTTCCATTTACCGTATATCGCCGCCATTGACCTAAATTTTATCCATAATTTACCAGTCATCGCAGCGGAGAACGGTGGTTTAGTAGGAGGTGTTAATACTTTAAAAATACCCGAAATATGCAACAATATTCTTCGTTCAGAATCGCAGCTGTGTTCAAAAAGCGATGTTTTTCTCTCTTCTTCCCTCCTTATCTTAGAAGAGAATTTGCTCGTAAATCTTTTTAGGGAATAAAATGACAAACAAATGGGAATTTCTGTCTGCGACCTTCGAAAAAAAATAAAAAAGCAATGTCGCAAATGTTTTCGTGCAAATGACGTACACCATCATACTATAGACACGTGATTTATTTAAACCATTGCTGGATTCGTCAACTTTAAACTACCACTTGTTTAAAATGAAAAATAAAATACAAGTGTTTTTCAGAAGTTATCGGTGTTTTTTTAAAATTAAAATTGTTACACATTTACAGCTCATTTGAAGTACATTTCTAAGAAGTTAGTGCTGAGTAAATGCGAATAATCATAAATAACCCTTAACCTAATATAAAGACTTTCTCTGAGCTAAAAATAAGGTAAGCCTATTCGTTACAAGCCGATTTAAATAATTAATTCAAAACAGGATTAAGCACAGGAATAAAAATAAATACTAGTGTATTTCTAAGAAATGAGGACTTTCGAAAAAATTTGGACATTTAACATCTATCCTTTTTAAAGACTATCATTTGAATGCATTTCATAATAAGTTGAAATAGGTACTCATACAATATTCATTTTTGAAACAGAGAAGTAATTACAGAAGAACAACCTGAAAACAAAAATAGCGTGTGTTTCTTGGTGGAAATTGTATTGTTTGGGAGAGAGGGATCGGAAGGGAAGGTTGTGAAGATGTGGAATTTTCCTTTATGATTTAGCTACGTATTATAATTATATATATCTACCCCCTTAGGCGTAAAAACTCAACAAAAAATTCTTGTTTTCCCAAAAAATGCATTAAACAATATTTTAAATTTTGTTAAATTCTAATATTTAAGCATAAAAAAGTGTTTTGTTCGATAGGTGAAGAAAAGGAGGGTTGAATCTACCTAATTTGAAGAAAGAAAAAAAAAGTAAAAAAAGTGAAGGTATCCACAGACTGAAGATACATGGGCCAGAAACTGATTCTTGAGTAAACAAACTGTTCTAGCTGTCAAGTTTTTTTATATAAGAAGGAAAGAGAAGGAAAAAACATAATTTTAAAAAATAATAAAAATGAAACGGGACATAGCTGTGTTTAACTTGGCAAAGACCCCTAGAATTTTAGAGGTCTACTCTTTTTTTATAATGTTGAATACAACTATATCTGTACAAATTTTTTTAAATAGGCGGAAAGAAGAGAAACTAATTTTTTTCGAACAAAATGAATGAAGGGGAAATAAAGTTGGAAAAAAGTAAAGATACCCACAGAAAACTTGAAGTACAAGATACTGAATTTTGAATAAACAAAATTGTTTTTCAGTGACACAGCCTAAATATTTTTCAAAGCAGTGGAGAGAGGGCAAGGGGAATTTAATTTTTAAAAATGGAAGGAATAGAGGAGCGGATATAAGGGCAAACACAGTGGAACACAGCCACAGACAGAGGATTTATGGTCAAAAAACTGTTTCTTTGATATGAACAATGTTGTGTTTCAATGACGTAGTTGTCAAGTTTGTTTTATTTTGGGGAGAAAGAAGGGAAAAATTTTAATTTAAAAAAAAAAAAACTTATATGAGTAGAAACAAGGGAAAAAAAATAAAGACGCACATAAATCAAATATCTATGAGCGAGAAATTTATTCTTCAGTAAAAAATGTTGCTTTTCATTTTCAATGACTTAGATAACATATAATGTTGTTTTTAGGCAGGAGCGAGAAAGGAGGGAAAACTTTCGAGAAAAGGTTGGTAGTGGGCTCCTCAATTATAAAACATAGAAATGCTCCACCAGCATACATTATTTTTACCTATTGGAGGCTACGGTGTGTGACTATTGTTGGATTTATTAATTTCTCTCAATAATTAAGCGTATAATAAAAGAAAGTATATCAGTACAAAGTTAATATAAAAAAATAAAATTTGGAACAAACATTTTCTGTTCAATGTTTTATTACTATCATAGAGAGTAACATACAAGGTAATAATCTGCATTATTATACGCTTTCGTTCTATATACTTACAAAATTATAATTTTAAAAGTATTAAATTAGACCAATGCTATCTTTAATATCACAATTGCTGGTCATTGTTCAATGTCGTTATTAATTGTAATATATTGTGTTTGTTCGGTATTTTATCATCTGAAGTAGTGGCGCATCTGTAGCATTATTGATTCTCATGCTTGGAGGCGTCGATTTATATCCCAGGCTGGCCTCATTCTGGGAGGGAATTTTTTTAGAATAATTCAAACACGTGCTCATGTTTTTATCTAATAGAGAGAGTTTCGTTTCACTTAACATAACATTTCACATGTCTTATAAGTGTACCTATCCAAAAAAATATTTTTTGACGTAATTATTTTCTTATTAAAGAACCAGAAAATAAAAATAAAGGACATAAAGATGGCCAAAGAAATTAGCAAAATAATATTTCTCATCAATATGTAGTGTGTAGCTCTGTTCATCATACTTTGTGTTTGTGCATACATGGTGTCCCAAGTTATGGAAATTTACCATCAGAAAAAAATTCCTTTTCAGCTTCATAATAAACAAATAATGCAGATTATTATGATTTAAAAAAATATATACGGTACTTTTTCATCACCCAGTAACTCAGCCTCTATGATAGTTATGAAAACAATTTGTATTTTAGGTCACTTATAGCTATTAAGGAAAATTGAATAAACTAATAAGTTAAGTTAAAAACGAATTTTAAAAAAATACTCTTTCATAATTTGAAGAAGAAAATAACTGGGAAAGAGAAAATAAAATTTCTCACTTTTTTCCGAGACAGAAACGAACAAAAATTGAAAAAACAACTGATAACATGTTTCAACCATAAAACCTTTCGTAACTATTAATTTCATCTTAAACATACACATGCAGTAGGTAAGCTAAATTAATTACATAAATAAATTGCTCGATTTCGAGCGACAGATTGCCTAGTAAAACTTTAATTGTTCAAAAAACTACCGACTGATGTAGGCTGGTGATGAAACATGAAAATCCAAGGACCGAGTAAATGAATACACGTATAAAACAAACAACATACGCCTACTGGGATTAGATTGGAAAATTATTCAACCTTGAAAAAGAGGGGAAAAAAAGGACTCGGGGAAATTTTTATGGTTATAAAGTTAAATGATGATTTCTTCAGCACTCATTTGAGCGATCTTTTTAAACTTACGAAAACTCCTAAAAGGATTTTTAGGCAAACCGTGGCAATGAATTAGATTACTAGCGAACATTCTGACAAAGAGAATCGAGTTTTCAATTTGTTGCAGAGAAGAAAACCGTATTTACAAATACTCGTCCATTATTTCGTCATTAAAGCGAAGTTGAAAAATTAATTTTCGCTGAAAAATTAGAAAAAAACAAAAAATAAGCCTCAATCATAAATAAATAAAAAATAGAATCATAATTTTGGGATACGAAAGAAGTATTTATGAAATTTAAGAGACTTCAACTAATTCTAAAACAATAAATTTAGTTTTTCAGCTGGTCGGTAATAATGAAAATGTTACCCACTATACTATATTAACACTTCACAAATTGGCACCATGCATGAAAGTGATCAAATTTCTATGAAATAATTTAGCTTTTCACAATATTTTCTCATTTATCGTAAAATTTTCCAATTTTCTTTTTTTGTTTTGAAAAAAAAAAACAAAAAAAACAACATGCAGCAATTAAGCTGGTTTGGGCATCGACTTTCGCACGTTTTTAATTAACTGTCAAGGGATGTGATCGTCAAAAATTATTGACGCCAGGCATAAATAAAATTATTCGATAAAGTTATTCGTATTAATGGGAAGTAAATTAAAATTAACTAGCGAATTTTTCGGACCCTTATAGTCAACCTACGTGGAACAAGGGAGACTAAATGAGTGAATTTAAAGGTAATTAGAGAATTCTTGTAGGCGATGGTACAATGTAATTTGGTCTAAATTTATCGTCAACAAATTTCTTTAAAGCGGACAAATACGTAAGGAGGTGAACTCTCAAAACAATAAATATTTGTATTAGATTTGAAATTCCCGGTTTCCTGGCTCCACCTTTTAATAATAGGTATATTAGGCGAATAAATTTTTGATATTTTTACATCAGTCCCAATAAAGGGGAAAATCGATTAAAAAAAAGAGAAAATTACTCGACCGATTTGCAATCAAGGAATATTGTCAACTAAGAACCGAAATCTGGGACACAAACCAGAGCTGCTGAAAAATAGAAAACGTATGTGTTAGAAAATAATGATCAAAGCGTTTTCAATTAAAATTAAAATTCAATAGCTATCAAGTCTCAATTTTATTTGCACTCGATGAAGATTGATGAAATCTCAAACTCAAACAAGCTGAGACATAACTTTTTTTTATGTACAAAAACGTACGGCAATCTTCAAACATCCAATTGGCCTATGATGACGGAGAGGTACGCAGGTATTTACTACCATTTTGGAATTGGGAGCTGACAACTAATGAAAAAATTAGTCTAAGTCACAACACAGAAACTGTAAGTTGGGTGGGAGATAAATTATAATGAAAACGTATAATAAGCGGTCAGTGTTGGCCGAATAATAATTAATAATAATTAATAATAATAATAATAATAATAAAAAGCAACATATTTGACTAATTTGACTCGAAGTGGAATGGGAATTTCCATTTTAATTTGATTTAATACGGATTCGATTTTTTATTGAATTTTTGAAGTTTTTGTGTGGGTTTGGGGTAAAAATATCTCACTTCGTTATTTTTTCTACACAGTTCAATATACAATTAAATTATTTCAGTTGATTAAGATTGATTATTACGGCAAAACGATTTTATAATAATTTTGTAATTGAAAAATCCGGGCAAAAACATGTTATTGTAACTCAGAAAAAACTAAATACCTACTGCCTACAAATAGTTAATATTGCGAGTAAATGCTGAATGTACGATAACGATTCATTTTTCCACTTAATTGTTATTAATTCAAAATCAATACATTCAGTTCGTCAGAAAAAAATTGAAAATGTTATATGAATCCTTCCACGAAACAAGCTTATTAGTCGCACGGACTACATTTGAGGAAAATAAAGCAAGAATTATTATTCTTGAAAAACTGAACAGTCACAATTTCTAATTTGTAACTGTTCAGTATAGAAAATATACTGTACTGAATCGCTCTTATGGGTACTCCTTAGTCCTTTATCTCCGAATAGTTTTAGGCGCATAAACTAACATAACTTGCCGTCATTTCAAAATTATTTAATACTTGTTCGGTATTTTACATCTCATATGTATCCAAGCGTTATTGAAAGTTTCGATAATTTTTTTCAATCAGTGATGATAACGGACAGCATTTGTTTTCGAAGAAATTTCTGGAATAATTTTTCGCAAGTACAACTTTTTGTTATGTTGAAATGGAACGTTGCGAGTAAACGTCCGCTCTTAAGGGTTCATCTGTTACTATCTATCATTCAACAGCTTTTACCCCTCTTTCAAACATATCCAAGTAGTCCAAGACAATAAAAAACTAACTCTCCACGACTAATTTAAAAAATGATATTTTGTATTCATTCAAAAATCAATCATTATCTCAAAATGTTTTAAAAAAATCACATTAATTTATTCTTTACGAAAAAATGAAAGTTCTTCCACGAATTTTACTCAAATAACGGTACTTATTTTATTTTCTCCTCATTTATTATAAAAATTTAAATATTTTACAAACAACAACGAAAGCAACAAAACAGGGAACAAAATTATAAATAACTACTAAATCATAATCGATATCCACGTGCCGTGAAAATATTTAGAAACAATTATTCATACATCAAGTTCATGTCAAGCCAAACGAAACCCGAAATACTTGAATTAAACCACCATTTCCCAACTCTCCTTGCCATTTTTCACAAAAGAAAATGAAAATAAAAAAAAAACACTCAAAAAGTTACCATATTTTGTTTTTTTCATTTAAAAAATTAATTTCGAACGAAACACGCTGTCAACGTACATTAACTCGTATCAAAGCATCAGACGTATACTTAAAACTTTTCGACTTTTCTTTAAATACCATATACATATTATTCGAAAGCAATCCTTACAGTTTTCCTGTCACTTTAATCGAATTCAGACAGACGTATTTTCCACGCCAGAATTCATATTTTGTTCGCATTGTTCCGGGTATATACAGTGCCATGTATTCGTCATTCACAACGAATGGATATGAAGCGGAGCATTTGTGCCGGATACGAAAACTAATTAATCTTCCCCAAGTTAAGTGCATCTATGACAGTTGAAGAAAAAAAAAAAAGGTTTACAGCGAAAAGGATGGCAGCAGCTTTCGAGACGACTTCACGACTTTGTAAATAAACGATAGTAAGGGTTTTGATTTGGTTCCAACAATTTTTGGCTTTAGACGAGCCGATACTGGGTGTTGAAAGATTTTTTTTATTGCAACTGTTGAGTATTGGTGATACAATATGTTACTCCACTAACTTTTTTTGGTTTAGATTTACGTGAACTTGACTTATAGTCGTGAGAAAACACAAAGCACATCGACAAAGAAACTCAATAAATTTTGGTATCTGTAGAATAATGAAACCTTGGAAGTGTTTATTCCACTTTTTTTGTGAGATTTTTTCATTTATAGAAAACTCGCCGGAAGATGATATTGTCTAGCTATAAACTGCAGAACCCACCACTTAAGTTATGGGGTCGTCTTAAAATTAAGTCTCCCCATTTTGCGAAAAATCGAAGAACCCGGGATTTTATTTATGTTTTTTTTTTTTTTCGGCGGAGGGGGTTATTAGATTTTAGAACCAAAGGTAGTGCGGTAAATAAGATTCTTCAAAAAGGAGTAGATGAAAATTTGGCTGATATTTTTATGATAGGTTTTGAATTTAGAACATAATGTTCAAAAGCTGTATGTATGATTTACCTCTTGGGGGTCTAGGGTGAATCTAAAAAAGAATACAATAATTTCGTGAGAGGAGCGACCAAAAAAAATTTTTAGGCAATTTTTGTGTAACAATATATTTCTACTCATTAACACCCATATATTCATATATCGTCATATCAGTCAACTGTCATTCACCATTAAAACTATATGATGATGAAATGCAATAAATAGAATACAGACGCCACATTGGAATGTTATTGCATCAGCCAGTATAGCTCTCTCAATTACACATTCATGTCCGCACTTGTCATAACCTTCATTGGACTGCCAAATTTGTTGATACATTACGATTAAAAGAGAGGAGGTATTTATCACCTAATAATGTACCCATACTTTTCTGGAATCTCCTCAAATTGTCTAAAAGAATTGTCTTGACCAAACCACATAATTAGTGGCAAGATAATCAATCATCTCATTGTTCAATCATGATATTATCCTGTATTCATCCGCTCACAAATTTCTCTCACAAATTCGTCACTAATATAATTAGATTAAATGAAATGTAAACTTCACTTCATGAAGAACCTTTGAAAGGTCATCTTCTTTAATAATCATTTCTAATAACTATTTTAGTTATACAGTCTTTTGTAACCATTAACTGTTAAGGGATCAATAGGCGAGTCCACAACTGTTAGTATAATCTGTACTTTGTTACAGAAGAATCTGTAATTGAAATCATTAAATGTTGATTGGAACTTAGTCTAATTGTTTTGAGTATATCAATCAATCATAGGCAAAGTTGTCGTCACATTTTGTAATCTAAAAAATGTATTTTAAGTGGCTTACTAATCATACATAGGGTGTTTTTGAGAGGAAATGAGCATTTGCCCCCATTGCTGCACTGCATATGACCCTGTAAAATACCAATGTTGAAATCCTCCATATTTTTACTACTGTCCGAGGAAAAATATTTTCACAGGAAGTGCTTTTTTTTTATTTTTTGCTGAGGATTAAACCCACCAGGGGCACCACTGCTTTACGGCAAAGAGTGACAAAAAGAACAGATTCATGAATTATACTCGCATTTGTGATGAGCAAAAATGTAACAAAAAGTTCAAGACCAAGTCCATGATCAAGTATGCAATATCCAGATCAAACAAAACTCAAAAAATTTGAACAAACAGTAAAATATTAGCAATCCTTCTGCCTAAATAATTTGTAACATTTAATGTGACACTTATATATTGTAACAGAATATTTAAAACACACTAGTTGATAAAAGAGTGCATTAGACAGTAAATTTATAAAACATGGAAGAATATACAAGTAATAAGCAGTAACATAACATTAAGAGATTTAAGAATCAGAGTAGATTAATTGAACTAAAATGAATGAGAAAAGAATGAATGTAGAAGTACAAAACATGAGATTATATAGAATTGAGATTATTAGTCTGAAGAGGAGTTTGAGCAAATTTACAGAGTGCTGGGGAAGGGTTTCAATCTTATAGATTAATAGAAATATATGTACAAGAAGAATGACCAATGGTCCTACGAGAATATGACATAAAGTGGGTGTTCACAAACAATTTAGTGGAAATTAAGATATATGCAAGATTGCAAAAATAGTATAAACAAGAAATGAGTTTATAGGACTTGTGTAAACAAAGTAACTGTTTATGTAGGAAGATAATGTGATCAGGCAAGTCATGACTTGTTTGAATGATGTGAGTATTTATTAATGGAATAAGAAGAAAAAATAGATTGAGAGTAATGATGGTGATAATAAAAATACGAATTTAGGAAAGTATTATGTACGATACAAACATTTTGTGTCCCTTGTAAAATTATACAGTTACCTGGCAAAGTACTGTTACTTCCTGCTAGCACTGACTATACACCTCCTAACAGGATATTCAGTGACCTAAATACTTTGGTCTTCGAATATACTCGAATAAGCAAAATACCTCCTTCTAATAAATCCCTACTTCACACACAATAATTATAGTGTAAAACTGTGTACCCTGACAAGATATAAAAACTCATGTAGACAATAGAATAATTGTACTGTACTTTCTTCTTTCAGTCTTAGAACTGTTCAGTTACCAAGTAGTTTTAAACTATCTTGAACACTTTACTGTACTGCTGTATGTACAAAATATTATTGTAATAGACTGTTGAATTTTACTTTGTGTTTAAATTTTATTTAAAAGTCTTTCTTGATGTTAAGGTCCACAGTAGTTGTGGATGTTAAATTAATTAATTGAATTAAATTCTTAAGTACTAATAATATTCCTTCGAATACTGTTAAGAGGTTAATTTTCAGTACTTTATAACCTCTTTTGGCTGTCATAATAATATAGAGTTTGTTAGGTTTATTTTTTTTTTAGCAGTTAGTAATTTAAAAAATTTCAGTTGGCATTTTCACTTTCCCCCCAAAAAAAGCCTTTTGCTACGTCCCTAACCGGAAGCCAGTAAGATTTTAAGAGAATATCAAGAGGAAAAACCAAGAAGATTAAGGCGAATGTATCAGTTGGACACCACAGAAGTATAATGAAGAACATATATATATATATATATATAAAAATTGTTCCTCCCCTCTATACTCACACCAAGTAACAAGAAACAAAAAACATTTTACTATACAGGCTACTTCACAAAATTTTTTTCATTGTTTGTCAGTAAGCCCATTTCCTAGAGTACACATACCAAATTTGTGACATCTTCCCCACATCGTCTAAAAAAATATTATTTTAGTTAACTATGCAGTGCAAATATGGAAAAAAAGTGACCCACCACTTTGAGCTGAGTGGGGCTGTTTTAGGCAGCGGAAAACCAATATTTTTTGTTCTTTTGTTAGGTAAGCTATGGTCCAAGTAATTTGAAACCGGAGTAACAAATATGAATGGGTGTTAAGTTTAGAATGCGTGGAAGGGGGTGGAAAGCAAAAAGGTGAGCTGGATAGTAGGGTCAAGGGTTTGAATCGCAACGACATGACGTTCAAAAGCACAGTCACAATAACATCAACTAAAAGTTATAAAAAATTTAGGTGTCTTCGTAGGTTCCACTTTACCAAGCATTTTATTGCATGGAACCAAGCTGAAATTGAATACATCCAAATTCTAAAAAGTTTGAAAATATGTATTCGAAAATACCTCAGATATTCTTATATGTACAATTTAAAACACAAAATAGTCATAGTAATAATGAAAGTCTTGTATGGTAGTTACAGCGGCGAAGATTCACGTATTTTTTATGTGAGTTTAACCCAATTTTAAACAGATAATGACAATAATCAAAACTGTTTAATTTTTTCTCAAAGAACATGCCGCATCAACTTTTTTATAGACTCGACTCACAGAAAATGACTGAGAGTTGGAAAATTACAGAAATTCACATAAAATTGACGGTTCTCTTCTCTCATTGTAGTCGATGTACTCATTATCGGACATAATAAACGACTTCATACCGCTTACGTAGGCTGAGTAACCTACACCAGTAATGCAATCGCAATAAAATGGCCATCAATTAAATACACGATCTACTACACACTCCTCAACTTTCCATCGTAAAGTGGAGGAACTAAAAGACAGAATAATTTAAACGTGGAAGACCCTGGAAACATAATTATATTTTTTCTCGTTTGATAATTGAATATAGCGGTATTATCCTCTAAAATAAATAATTTTGAAATACTTACGACCGGAGGTGGCGGTTCTGCCTCTTTACTTTTTTCCTCCGCTTTGCGTTCTTTCAGAGCTTTCAGCAATTTCCACTTGCTGCCCATTCCATCCTTCGATATTTCTTCTTTGCTTGCATGCGGCGATTCACCCGATTCACTTTTATCGTAACGAAAACGAGGCAATGATGGAGGTCCTGGTATCCTTTCCTCATGCTCCTCGTCATTAGTCGGCTCCTTCTTCGACATCGGCTCATCACCTTCGAATACTTCTAATTTGGCACTGTCTGAAAGTGCTTCCTCGTGCACATCGTACTTTTTCTCATCAGCTGTGAGAATCTCTCCCTTAATGGTCTGACGCTTCCTGCCTTCGTCCTCCTCAATTGAAGGAGATTCTTCGAGGAAAACGTCGTTAATATCCTGCGCTGGAGACTCTGTATCGATAGCCTCGGCTTTAGCCACACCATTCATATACCGTTGCTCATGCACCATATCATCGTCGTCCACAATATCCTCCATTTTAGGCTCCTCTTGCCACGACTCCAGTTCGAATTTAAACTCGTCGGCACCTCTTGTCAGCGAAAATTCTTCAATGCCACCGCTGATTTTGCCACCTTTATCATCAACAGCCTCTGCTGCGTACATTTCCTTCTCCAAACTGGTCAGTCGTTCCATGTTCTCCAACTTGCGGCATTCATACATGTACCACTCATCCTCAGTGTCAATGCTCTCTTCAGTACTCTGACGACGAGATGACGCTTTTGATACTGTGCTGCACCACGAATGATTACTCTTGTTATCGTCTTTATAGTCGTCATTTTGGAAGCCTGGCGACACATCCAGACTGAACTGTTTGGGCAAGGCGTAACGCTTTGGTGTGATATTTACCTCTAGCGTTTTACTCTCAGTTGTTGTGGCTGTTGAGTGGTCGTCCTCAATGTCACAGATTTCATTCTCCTCAAATGAGTCAATGGCGATGATCGGATTCATGGCATATTTTGCGGCAAGCGCCTCATCGATGATTGGCTGCGCTAGGGTTGGTGTTTCTGCAGTCTCATACGCCAAATCTGGTTTTTCTTCGTCATCTTGAGAAGAAAACAACACATTTGGCTGCTGATTTTCGCTATTCAACTCCAAAGGTAGAGGGGGTGGTGGTGGTGGTTTTGGATCTTCAACCACTAATGATGGTCGTTTAGATGGCACACTTGGTGCTGGAGAAGGCTGCATATACGGTGGCAAGTTCTTGATGCCTTTTGTTAAATCTGGAAACTGATTCTGGTAATTAGGCTCGACTGACACATCCTCTTGATCCTGATGGCGAATGGTCATATTATTCCAGGCAACCATAGAGTCCGATTCATCAGAGGAGTTAAAACTGCCACTTTTGTGGGACTTGTGGAATATACCAGTCATTACTGAAATAATTGAGTGTTTCTTCTTCTTGGGAGACCCAACAGCTGCAGATGTAGAATGCAAATCTTCACTCATAGGTGAAGGAGCGGGAAATGAGTGCCGACGCTGTGTTAAATGCTGAAGGTTGGGTATCCAGTGACTGACTGAAGTACCAACAGTGCTGAAGGCTGACCGTAAAGTGCCACGTCGACTCTTTTTTGCCTGTTCTGGTGCTTTACGTTTTGCATCTGTGTTGCCAAAGGCTGGCCTGCTTGTTGTACTAGTTTCAAAATTTTGCCTCTGGGGTGTGCTTGAAGTATTATAAGAAGAAGTGAACTGCAATTGGCTAGGTAGTCGTTGATGACAATTTGATGGTATAAGTGTCCCTGTAACTACTCCTAAATCACTTTGCTGATGAGGAACACTTGGTGGTGTAGAATGTGACACAAGATGGGGCTGTGCTTGTTGGTTAGGAGGTTGAATGTCATCTGGCTTGTAGGAGTGGGTTGGAAAATTTCGAGCCATTTCATGCTGATCTAGAGCCCACTGGCGACTACTACCAAGCAAATCTGGTGTATGTGAATGGGATGACTGGAATGCAGGTACACCACTTGTAAATACTGTTGTGTACCGATCATTACCAACACCTGCAAGTGAATAAACTGACGTTGTGTGTTGCCCAACTTCATGCAGTGTTTGAGGAACAATGTATGTTTGTTGATAAATAGAGGAAGTCTGTAGTTTACTCCTAGAGCCTTTAAAATCGTATGAACTTCCTCCATACATGCCACTAGGGGTTATACTGGAGACAGAGCGGGGAGATAGTCTTAACTGTTGAAAATGTTCAGGCCCTGCTGATCGATATTGATTTGATGACTTATGTAGTAGGCTTGGTAACATGGAGGCTTTTTGACTATGTGCAGGAAGAGTAGTTGTTTCAAAAGGAGAAGGATCTTGAGGAATATTGGTCCAAGATTTGTACTTACTAGAGGCCAAAGTGTTGCGTAATTGTAAATTCTCTTGCAATCGATCGATAAGATCAAGAGTTTCATCAATGACCTGAGGCTGATAGTATTCAGTAGCTACTTGTGGAGCACTCCACATGCTCTTTTGAGGAGTACTTTTGCAGTGTTGGAATTCATTCTCGTACATATAATTTATTTTAGAAATAAGGTCTTCTGGATCAGAATCATCTGTAGGATCCAACACTTTCCCAGTTGCAGTAATTGGTTCAACATATTCATAATGCAGGTTATCATGGTGGTGACTGTAGTAGTCATCATAAACATCATCTCGACTATAATAATAGGACCGATTATCTTGGGGTGCTGGTGGAGGAGGACTATCTGGTGGGGAAGGTTCGGACTGGTAATGGGTCAACGCATTTATCACATCAAACTGGCTAACTGTCTGGTCTGCAGGTCGGATGATGAAATTACTGTCACCAATCAGTCGATCAACAGTTTCATCTACATCTGTAACATCACAAAAGCTGCTATGCAGAAAAGGATTTGTATACCGGGAATCAATTAGTGAGCAGAAATCTGAGTGTGACAATGAACTGCATTCTGTGGCTCGAGATATAAAACTATTTGATGATGATGGACTGATAGCACTGATATTACTATAGGAGTCTAGTACTGGGCATGAGTAACCAACTCGTGCTGAATGTGATGTTGCTGATGCAGACCTCCTCTTTGGTTGTGGAGAGTAATAAGTATGCGCGGATGATGACTGGTACTGCATGTCATTTCTGAAGGTATTATCTAAGCCTAGCCAAGACTGTGACTTTGGCAGATATGGTGAAGTGGAGCAGGAGGAAGTAGAGGACTGAGGCATATCTGTATTACGGGATAAAAAATTTGCAGAACCACCTTCACTCTCAATTCTTGACTTCTCATAGATACTGTCTGGTATTTTATAACCAAAGACTGATTCCTCAAATGGTTCCTTCATTTCATTCCTGGAATAGTTCAGGCCCAAATCTGCAGTGCCACTCAAGTTGATATTTCGTTGAAATTTATTAGCACTTTTATCAGTATTGTTATCAATATTTTCAAGGTTATCATCCTCACAATATGTTTGAAAGCGAATGGTAGGAATATCAGTTTTATTGAGATTATTGCGGTGGTCCGCTTCACTGATAGCAAAAGGCTGATTATATTCTTCATGCACTAGCATACTTCTTGCTGTGTTGTTATCATTAGTGATGGGTGGCATATTAAAGAATTCGGACCATGAGTAGTGTGTTACATCCTCGGCATCATCAGGCCCAACTTCAGAAGCTTCCGAGACTAATGGAATGTTGTATAGAAAGTGTTGCTGCTGCTGGTACAACTGATCATTGCCGCTGGATTGTTGAGGATTTGTATCAATACCACCACTAACATATCTATTATTACTGCCGTTACTATCCAGTGGTGATGAGTCGTAGGAGGATGGCTGGTTCACTGTCGATATAATCTGACGCTGCAGACTCATGATCGATTCAAGTTTTTCGATTTGATCCCACATTTGGGCGAAATCTTGGGACAGCAACTCGAGTGAGCTCCAAGTTTGGGCGACGTTTGATTCGAGATTTTCCAGAGGATATGGCATCGGAGACGTCGGTAACTTTTTTACCGGAACTGGATTGGCGCCAGCATTGGCGGCTTGGTTGCAGGTTTCAGGTTGATGTTGCAGGGGCATACTTGCAAGGGTGGCGGTCCTTTAACCGTCGCCAAGTAGTGACTCAGCCAGGGTGGATAACGGTAACACGAGGCGATGCGTAACATGTGGAACCTACAAATGAAAACCAGAACAAATAAACAGCATTGTTGTCATTCAATCGATTATCGCGTAAAATGATCGACTAAAAAAACTGTTTCTTCCACTTGAGAGGTGGAGTGGAATGATTTTTTCGAGGAGGCCGGTCACCAGTTCAAGCTAAATCACCGTTGATAAATTATAAGAATATTTTTAAAAAAAATAGGTCTGAGCGAAAAATGTAAACGTTCGCCTTCCTTTTTTCTCATTTTTTTTCTTTCCTTTTTTTCACTCCCACCCCGATCATATAAGAGGCACTTCGCACCGGAGCACGATGAGAATTTTACCTGGGCGGAAAAAAGCACTCGATTATGTACCGCCGTCGTCTTCTACTTCGACTGATGGTTGAGAAGTGTGTGGGGCTGCGAAGTCCTTTCTCTGCTGGTTATCGTTTATTACTAAGGAATATTGATCGCGTGCGGCCAAAGTAAATTTATTTTTTCAACCGCCAATTTCGGAAAAATGAAGACGTTCGAAAATTTGAAATTACATCGAACGTTGCATGGCCGTGAAACCCCAAAGAAAAAAAAATGAACAAAAAAACGTGCGTTCAAATACTAGTATACTTGTTGCCGGAGGAAACATCGTTAGTATTCGACTTTTGTGCACTGGCAATATTGCTATGGTCAAGTAAATATTAGCAATAAAAAAGAGAACGGAGTTGCGTACTAGAAAAATTATAGCGTACTGAAGGAAGCAAGACGGATAAATAAGATCAATATTGGTTCATAAATTTTTATAAAAACATGTAGATAATCAGCAAATAGATTTCGTTAGTTTCAAAAATATGCTTTTTCGTGTCACAAATCTGACGACAGTAAATCCTAGAACGGGTTTATTTGGAGAAAGCAACAACTTCCTTTTCTCCCATTCCCATTTACTTCAATGAATATCGTCGTTTACCTACAGCAATAATCGGAAAAGACAAAAGCTTAAATAACTGCAAGAAAATATAATACTACACATTCTCATTCTTATTTCTTAAACCTCCAGAAACATTTTACGGCCAGCCCTTCTCAGATTAGATAAAATCAAACAACCATCTTAATTTCCAACAAAACACTTTCTCTTTATTCTTTCATACTTCAATGATATAAATATTAACAAATTCTGAAAGTAACGCACCTCCTCCAGCGTACGATTCTATTCATCGTCCATCTTCATCAAATACTGCTCACAAGTGCTTATAAATCCAATTTCGGTAAACTAGTTTGTACCATCATTTCAGAATCTACCTTCTCATGTTTTACAATTCTTGATTAAAACTAATGGCCATGTCTGTTATAGGGAAAAAATATTCGCTGTTCTAGTTTTATTTTTCATATTCATCCAATATTTCGAATTTTTTTGTGACAGTCTACAATCTGCACATGGCGTAGAAAATTTCATCACTCGATGCAACTTATGGAGCTTTGATATTTTTCTTTCAGGATCCGTTAAGCGTGCAAATAAATGTGTTAACGAAAAAAGATAAGTACTAAGGTTTATCTCATCGCTATAGGAAAGGAACAGCAGCTGGGACGCAATCGTGACTTTCATGCTTTCGAATGTAATAAATACTTTTACAAAGTGTGCATCCCATTTCCATTTACAGACGTAGCAGTATGAGTTACAGTAAACTGCTAGATGCACACAAAAAAAATATAAAAATTAAACAACATTTTCAACCCAATTTGGTATTTTTGCAAACACAAAGTCGAGACAATTTGCAAATAAAGAATTTGATGTCGCCGCTTCACTCAAACCCATCAATGAAAATTAAAATACTAAAAATACTAATACTTCTACAAATTAACTGATAGATTTTTGACCCCTTTCCTAAAAATAATGTTCATAAGATTAACTTAATACGAAATTAAATACTGAATACAAAAAGCGTTTCAACTCCAATAAGTTATGAAAAAAAAAAAAATTTTTTAAAACATAAGATGTTTTTTCCTTTACAAAGGGAATTCTAAAAATTTGATGATTACAACATTTTTTCAAATGTACGTATATTCGCAAGTTCAGGGTGTTAACTTCCTAGCTTTACAATGTTGGTCAAACCGCTGCGCGGCTGCACCGCTGTACTCTCTGATTGCGTTTATTCACACGCGTGTTGATTAAAATTGAATGTAAGGAATTCGTCTCAGGGTTTGGAGGAGCTCTCTTCTCATGGACTTGGTCTCCATCGTTTTATCAGTTTCCGTAAATTTGTGACACATTTATAGGAAAATTTTCATCATGGGAGAGAGAACAAATACGTGTTTTAAATAAAAATCTGCCAAGCCCCACTGGAAATCCAGAAAATGATCGAGTAGACTAAGCCACATCTAACAACTTCTTCCTCTAACTGTCTCACAGTGAAATAGCCTTACTCTGTATAGCAACTCCTGAACTAGAAACGTTAAGGAATCCCTATTAGGATTTTTAAGCAAATAGATGGCACTACTATCGATTGCTAAAACAAAAGAAATAAGAGTGATAAAAAAACAAAAAAATTTATCAAATCACGAGCAAACTCAATAAGCAGCCAATCATCTATAGGAATGATAAGAATTAATCCCTCTTATTTGTGCCTCATTAAAAATCGGCCAGATTTCAGTCACTTTGCTTAAAAATCTCAATAATGACCACTACTAACTCTTCATAGCAGTCTCTCCTTGCTAAGTGGTCTTCATCCGGCAGACGAAGCAAATGTGAAAAAATCATTCTCATCTGACCGCGTCGCGGACACTCGTATCACGTACTATTTCTTCATTGTTAATAGGCTCGCCCCAACTTTACTCAATGCTCGCAAGATTTGTTATTTCATAATGCACCAGATCTCCAAATACATCTTATTTTTTTAATTATCTTTAATAAACAAATCAAAAAAACCCAAATTGACGGAAAAAATTTTTTTTTGAAATCTAGAAACCTCTCTTCTTTTACTCAATGATTCCGCAGCCTCTGTTTAAGCTAGAAATCTGGGATTAGTACTGCTAGAAAGAGGAAAAAGTTTATTTGAAACTACTTCCCTTATGATTTGTTAACTGTTCTTAGCTGTTTGAAAATAAACAAACAAAAAAATGCAAAATAATGGAAAATTAGCCGTTTTTGTATTTTTTTAGTTATAATTTCCAAAATTTATTTCCTTTATGAATTTGTTTTTGCTGGGAGTGGGAGTTGTTACTATACTTTTTTTTGTGCGTTATTTGAAAGAAGTATGGTGTGTGACAAGTGCCTCTGGGCTATTTTAACTCGTGTCAAATTTGCACCACTCGCCTTTGACTTGTCTGAAAATTCTTCACACTCGGTAAAAAAATAAGTCAAATTACGCACTTATCACATAATATTCTATTAAATTTTAAAAAAATGGTGAGGTGCGTGAATTACCAACAATGATTATAAATTTCAATTTTCAACCAAAATCACTGAAAAAAAAAGTAATCAAATTTTTTTCTAAAATTAAATTAAATTCTTCGTTATTATTTCGTACTGAATCTTCACTCAAAAAGTTTATTTTGATTTCGTTGAAGATTTTATCCAGCAACTCAAGGCAACGCTATTTCAAAGTGTTATTGCGTCGTAATATCTCATCGAAGAACGGAACGTTCAACAGGAAACACCTTCAGAGAGAAGAATCGTTAACACATTCTCCTCTTTCATTTCCTTCCTCAATCGCGAATTATGTGACACGAATTTTAAAATTCAACGGACGGATAAATGATCCCTGCACTCGAAAGGCATCTATAATTCGCAAGAGCTATAATATAATTTCACGCGTGATACGTATCAGGCGTCATTTTCATTTCATCTACCACTTCAGCTTTTAACGGGAAAAAATAAGGGATGAGGGATGAGGATCACAGTCATAATCGTGAGCGATTCACCATTGGGTCCTTTTCCGCCATCCAAGTACCAATTTATTAAAAAGAGCAACAACAATAAAAAAACTTTTTCACAGGTTAGTACATACCAGGACACAAGCAATTGTTAATGAAACGACGTATATAGGTCATTTAAAACGACTGTTCTTATATTACAATTTTACGCATCACTTATTTTGCGGCAAGGCCCCTACGTCCTTGGGCGTAACAGCGATTCCACAGTCGTGCATCAAAATTGAGGTCCTTTTCACTGCATAACTACGAGTATCAACTTGCCAGAAAATTTGAATACATAACTTGAAAAACCGTTCGTCCCGCACTCACCCCTCCCTACATCCTAATTCCATGAAAATGTGCACATATACTATTCTCGTAAACCTTTTTATATAATTGTCCAAAAAACCATGCGATTAGTAAAGGGGCACTGCAAAAGTCTAAATTCCAGGATTTTCGCTTTCGCTCGTCCACTCATCCGACGTCGTCTTCGTCGGCGTTGTCGTCTATCTTTCGGATACCTTGAACTCGTAAAATTTTCGATCGATAGCTACACTCCATAATACATAATATAAGGCCTACCGAAAGCTGAAAAAATATGTAGATAGAAAAAAGTTCCTAACCTTTATTCAAAAAATTTTCTATTGTTTGCTCAATTTATCGATATAGCGAAGCTTGGTGTAAAAAATTACCATTTTTCTGTGTAGTCACGCCCCAGAGTTACTCTCTTTCGATAATCCGTTCTCTTTCTTTTGTTTCGGGTCTTCTTATTTTTTCCCAATCTAAGCATTCCATTATTTCAACATTACATTAACTGTTTTCGACATTTAGTAGGATAAACTGCTAGGTACCTAATCGTTTGAAGCAATTTTTTGTCCTCTATGTATACCATTTTTATAAGCGAAGCGATACCTAAAAAGTTTCAAAAAAAATTTGCCACTGACAGTTAAAAAGTGTGGAAAACAGACAGTCAGATTTTTCAAGGGAAGTTCCGCCTACATAATCATTTCGCCGGGAATTTGGAGATTACTGATGGATGGTGCGGGGGAATGAATGAGAATGATCAGAATCTTTACCAAAAGTCTTCCAGCACGAATTCTGCAAACACGAGAAAGTGCACTAATCAAACCAAAGCGAACACACCGCTATTTCAGGATTTTGAAACTGTAATTTTGCGATTGTAAGCCAAGTACCTAATCACTATATTACGAGACCCCCAATGCAGCTATCATTACGGCCATTTAACCAGCAGTGTTAGAAACAAGCGCAGTATAACTATTTTGTTAAATCTCGAAATATTTATTTTTAATTTAATTAAGAAAAAAAAAAGGAATGGTTGGGAAAAGTAGTTGGTAGCAATTTTTTTCAAGCAGCAGTCGAGGAAATTCACGTAATGAGCGCTGACACTTTTTGAATTCGAATTTAATACAGAATAAAATTCGATCAAAAATGAAATGAACAACTATTTTGCTTCAATATCAGAAAGCACAATTTTTAAGCTGAAAAAACTCTGTAAAATATTTCGGTAGTGGGCAGGAATAATCGAAGACGGATCCACTCTCTAGGATTTCGAATTTTCGATCGAAAGCTGACTGCTAAGTTAGATATTCCCAACACAACAGACATAATTTCCTCAACAAAACAGTAATTTAAAAAAAAAAAAAAAATCGAAATCCTCCATGCTGTGGCATCTTTTTCCAGCGCTAAAAAATAGTATAAGAATACGAAATTATGTTTTTTTTTCCCGTGACCTCAGTCGACATTCTCTCTAGGGGCTCTTGGATTAAGTGAAATAACTCGATTTTTGAAGTAAGTTTTCTGAAATTTTACAACATCGTATCGCTAGAATTTCATGACAAAAAAAAGTAAAAATTCATCATTAGCGCGTAAAAATTTACGGTTTAGAAGTTTTTTGATTACAAAAGGAAGCAGGTAAGAAAGTACTTACTCATCGATGTAGAAAGAAACATAAGTTTAGGTTAAAAACAAATTTTTAGAAGATAAGCTTTTATTTTATTTTGCCTTTCGCTTCTTGCGAAATAAACATTATTTTGTTTAGGAAGGTTGACTGCAGTATTGATATATTTTAAAATCGCAGTAGGGAGTAGAATAAAAGGTTATAAAAATAGCGATGAAAACTGTTTAGCGCAATCAAGAATCAGGACACTACTGAATTTTACAAATTAAAAATTTACAAGTGAATTAGGAAAAAAAAATTGTGTGTACAAATATAACAATTTTTTTTTTCCTAAACCCCTCTGAACTCATAAATTTAATTCCTTCTAGATATTTTTCAACCCAATCAAACGTAAATACCATGAATTTTTGCTTCTTCTTCAATTAATTCTTTCGGCCCTACAACATTATTCTTCAAATCTAATTGGTGAATTTTTCGTTTCTGGTATTTCAACAAAATAAATTTTAATAATTTCACATTCGACTTTTAAATGATACTGCTGGGTGATAAATTAGTCCAGATTTCAAGAGTAAAACCGACTGTTTTTGAGAGGCTTGATAAAAATTTGAGAACTAAGTTAGATCTACCGCAACTACATTTTTCAACTAGTTTTCCATTTCTTATCCTATTCTACAATACGCGAAATAATCGTATGTATCTATATATGTATATATGTATATATGTATGTATGTATGTATGTATATATATATATATATATATATATATATATATATATATATATGTAAGCTCTTTAGAAAATAATGAAGAATCATGTAGACACATCTTTCATCTTTCCATACTTAAAATCCATCAATAGATGAATATGATACAAATCTAATATATATATGAGAGATCTCTGCAACTCACTATATCAGCGAGTGCGAAACACAGACAGAAACTGTGGTTATTTTAAGAATGTGAATACATATTCTTACATATATATATGTGGGTATGTCTCTAAACCCATTCTGAAGAACTAGACCGACAAGACTGCAGAAAATTACAGTTAGAGGTTTTTTAGCACAAAAAAAAAGATCTAGACAGGTCTCAAGCAGAGAAGGGCAAGATCTCAAAAACAAAGATGCAGATTAAGATCATAGATCTTATGTTAAGATATTTGATTCAAATATCGGATTATTTGACAATTTTAATTTCCTTGTATGTTACCAAAAAATTTATAGTTATTTTATTATTTTAATGTTATTTTGAATGTAGCAACTTCGGCTATTTTAGTAAG
Organism: Ericerus pela; assembly: GCA_011428145.1. Taxonomy (NCBI): domain Eukaryota; kingdom Metazoa; phylum Arthropoda; class Insecta; order Hemiptera; family Coccidae; genus Ericerus; species Ericerus pela. The sequence continues at coordinate 1,761,401 of WOFM01000279.1, forward strand.
GATTTTAGTAATAATAAGAATAATCATGAACATAAGGTAAACTACCAGTTTTAGATCACACGAAGTTGTTGGTCAAAATTTTTAAGGTTCTGCGCAGTAATAAAAAATTACAATAGGATGTAATCTTACTATAAATGTTTCATACTCTCTAATTCAGCTTTTTTTCTTCAACTTTCTTCTTTCACCTCAAGATTTCTCAACAGCTATTGGTGACAAAAAGCTGAAATCAATACTGTTGGAAAGAGGAGAAAATTTTCTTATATCCAGAACTAAACTGATTCTTTTATCCTCATTAGTTTTTCAAAAATAAACCATAGAAAAATAAAATATTTGATAAAGTGGATGGTTTTGTTCTTATATTTTCTTCCATCATTAGCTCAAAATTACTTTGTTTTAGGCGAGAATTTATGATGGAAATTAACTGTCGTTGAGATATAAGGGAATCATCACTGAAAATTATGTTCTACCATCATTACTTTTTTAAATAAATGAGAATTTAACAAATGGCTAATTTCTCATTAATTTGAGGTTTTTTAGAGCATATTTTTGAAAAACTAATCTCGATAACGAAGTAATTTTTGAAATAGAATACTACAATAGCAGCTAAGAAATTGTGAAGTGAGAGAGGAGCATTTTTTTTTTAAATTAAAATGTGGATGTTGCAAAAATTGGCAAAATTTGATTTGGATTTTATTATATAGATTGTCAGTCTCAAAATCTAAACAAATTTTTTATTTTTTAAGCAGATTAATTTCTTTTATCATTACTCAGATGGTGGAAAAAAGGTAAAAACTAAAAATAAAAAGAAAGTGAGATGATCTGATCTTTTTTACAAAATTGAAAGATCTGTGATGAAAGATCAGATCAATTTCAAAATGATCTATATCAGATCAAAGATATTTGTTTTGAGATCTTTAATCTAAGATCTCAAAAAGATCTAGATCATGCCCTTCCCTGGTCTCAAATTTGAGAAAATGTGTTGAACAATATAAGAGCATCTCAATCCCTTAGTTCTTTTTTGTATGGTAAATACGTCGTATGCCATTGTCACATTGAAACACATGATATGTTAAATGTAAATTTTTTTCATAAAGTTACTTGTTTCTTAGTTTTATTGGGCATTTTGCACCTGCCACTTTGGCTCAGTGGTAGAATCCCAGCTATTAAACTAATCTGACATGGGTTTGCATCCGCATAGGGCCAATTTAATGTCTTTTTTTTTAAGGTATTTTAAATTTAATTAATTCTACCCGAGTCCATATTTGTATTGTGTAGTAGGTGGTGAGGTAAGGTGGGTTGTATAAAAAAAAGAAATAGAAAAGAAAAACTGGTGTTTGGGGGCAAAGCCTCCAATTCTTAAAAATAATAATCGTCAGTTTTCATCAATTTATACTTTCAAATATCAATATATGAATAATACGACATAAAGAAGAAAAAAAATTACGAAATAAGAAAGAAGAAATAGAGGAGTTAATTGGCAACATGAAGCGAAAGGCTTATTAATTTACAAAAATAAAATAAAAATACACATCTCTGTCTAACCATCAAAAGCAAGTGATAACAACGAACGATGGAAAATTGTGATTAACCCCTAAAATTAACGTATAGGAAAGGTTGTATTAGCGAATTTAGAATCTTTGCGAATAGTTACACCTAAATATGAATTTCTCAAAAACTTAGCTGATGTATAGCAATTATGTAATTTGAAGAACCGTTTCTGAAAATATTGAGTAAAAAAATTATCCGAAAGAATCACTGACTTGACCTATATCTAGAAACAAGATTCACCGACATTCAGCCATTTTATACAAACTTGAAAACAAATATTAGATGAAAATTATTATAAGCTACTATTTTTTAATGAAAAATGGAAGATTAAGAATGGACCTCCAATATTTTCGGGGGCAATGAAGTACGTGAAACTTCCGAAAAAATTTAAGAACAGAAGAAAATCATAGGAATTCAAATAAAATCTATCATTCTCTATGTCTGAGCAATAAGTCAACTTGAATTAATGTGTTAGGGCACCAACACGATAGAGGGGAGAAGGGAAACGCGTTTAAAAGAAAAAGAGAATCTGAGGACAGAACTGAACGTCCAAACATGAACGTCAAAGTCTAAGAGCATAATTTTGAAAAGTAAGAATTAAGGCAAAGGCGAACTTACAGTTAGTCACTTTGAAAGATTTAGATTTTATGGCTGAAATAAAGATAAAGAATTTTCAAAAACAGTAAAAAAAGTCAAACTGTAAATAAATATGTAGCTTTTGAATTCTTTACCAAAAAAAAAACACATCTTGATTTGCCTAAACTTAAGAAAACGGAAAGGAAATAGGCTAATGGGAAATGGATGTGTTACATTTTTCAACCTCCATGTTCAACTATGCTACGAATAAACGAAAAAAAAAATGATGAGAAAATTGATAGAAGGTGAAGAAATTTAGTCGCGCTAAGGTTACACACACACCTACTTCTGACAATGGAATGCAGACCTCATATGATCGTTTGATAACCAGTATTTACCAAGTCATTAAAAAGTATTTTATTCGTCTGATTTCTCTTCTTTTTCACTCTTGTTAGAATTTCACACGATATGAAATTTTGAGACGGAAAAAGTTTTCCGCTGCCCCCATTTATAAAGCTTGAACCTGGCACATTTAAATAAGATCAGGTAGGAAAAATCAGCAATCTTGCCCATATGGTCACGGTTGCTGCCTACTTGCTCTCTAGTTAATTCAGGTTGATGAATACTTCCGATTTTCTACTACAATTTTACGAACCCTTAAGCACAGTTGCTGTATGAATTAGGACCTTTTTCATTCTTCATGACGAGTATTATGGGTCTACGTAGTTGAATAACGATTTTCAATAAAACATCCTAATGGCAGGTTTTTAGAACACAAAGCTACGTAATCGTTGAAAACAAGGTAAATGTTTGTTAATAAAACATTTTTTATTGTTTCAGGGTGTACTATCCTTCGTTAGAGTTAATTGGGGTGGGCCTTTTCAGGAACCACTCTGTACTGGTAATCCTTCTTGTCTCTACTTGTTTATTTGTCATTATTACTATCAACTTCAGAAAACATAGAAATTCGTACCCTAGAAATATAAAAGCAAAAATATCATCAACTTCGTTAATGAAGGATTAGGACCCACTCCGGCACCAAAGGCGAATTTTGAATTTCAATGATAACCTATATTATATGATGAGAAGAATGATTCAATTTGAAGCTTTTTAGAAGTCATCTGAAAATGTTTATATCATAGACATGTCTAAATTAGCTTGAGCGTAAGACTGTAACAACAACAAAGTTTGGGTTGAAATAATACTGACTGTTAAAAATACGGACGTTGGCTGTACAGATACAAGAACAATGCGACACAAATGAAACGAATAAAGAGAATACGTCTCCCCAGATCTTACCAATGAAATATTTTTGAGAATATCAAACAGAAAGTTAGGTTTTAGATTGAATTCAGAGCTGAAAAACTATTTTAATATGGGTACATCAAAGGTATAGTGGCTGGTGAATCCAGACTTTTGATGAGAAATTGTTTTCCTTTCAAAAAAATTTTACATGATTAACTCACAGATTTCGCAAAAATTCCATTGAATACGAAAAAATTTTACTTGAATCTCATACAAGAATTAACGAGAACGACATCCGAAAGCGCTGCTACGACTGGTTCACGAATTTAAAATCGGTTGTAGAAACAAAATTTTATTTTTTAAAGGATTTTGAGTCGGTGCAGTCTATAAAAAAGAATTTTTATTTAAAATGTCGGGATCAAGATAGGCCTTTTCACAATTACTAATTTAAATTTGTCAAATGTGGTTTATTCCACAAATGGGTAGGTGAGTAAGATTATGAAAAAATTTTTGCAGTCAATTATTTCTACAAGAATGACAACGACTTGCGATGGAAATTAAATCCATATTTTGTACTTTAGGTGAATTTATACAATAAATAACTTTATAGATAAATTTTTGCACTAAGAACAACCCCGAATTAAGTGACTTTTTTTTTTTTTTTTTAAATTAAATGTAACATTAAATTGGACATTAGTAAGGAGTTTAAGTGAATGAAAATGTTCCTCTTGAGATCAAACTGTTCGCCTTAGTTTAATGTAGACTTTTGATCTCGACCACACATAACAATAAAAGGCAACGAACTCAATATTAAACGGATAAGTACTGACGATATTGGATTTCGCACCAACAATTTAGGGCACCTGTAAATATAGAGTAAAGCAAAACGTGAACCTCACATAACGTTTACCTTTAACACAATAATGCGTCCGCATATTTTGTCGATCGATTACACCTCACTTATAACGAGCAACCGTTCGTGTGAATTACGGCTAATATGAACTATATTTTAGACGCCTGGAGAGTAAAATGAGGAAAAGATGGTAAGGCTGAAATAAGCCAAAAAAAATTGAGCTACACATTATTAATGACTCTTTTTTGTATTTTTTTTTTCACTCAATCTCTCCCTCTCTCTCTATCTCTCTCTCTCTCTCTTTCTCTGACTCTCTAACTCTCTTCATTTTTGTAACGTTTCTGTATTTCATGCTGCGGTTTCGTTAATCGATTCGAGTTTCATAATTACAAGCCTAGAGAAGAACGAGTTTATACATTATTTATATATAATAAAATCCCAAAAAATTCTGTGCCCAGACATACGAATTTTTCATACACGTACAGCCTCTCCTTTTACATTTCCATCAGATGATTAAATATTCAAAATTCGAAAGTTCATACAGGCTACAAGTCTGTCTTTCGCTTTCGTGCGCGAATTCGTCTATCTTCGGGAGAAAGACATTTTGTGATCACGCAATGCTGTTTTATTTTTGGTTTATCTTCTGTTTGCGATAGAACACTCGCAATCGATTACCACATAACATGAACTTCGAATTTCTCTCCAGAAATGCTTACAGGAGGGAAAGATGTAAATTAGGTACCTTTTACAGTATGAATGTAAAAATTCAGTTACAGAATAACATGTAATTTGGGCGGAAAATTGCGGATCTTCAGAAAATAGTCTAAAATTAAGTTCATATTAATAAGAGTGATAAATTTTTTCATGAAAATTTTACACCGCTTTTCCCATCGATGATAATTTGACATGAAAGAGCACTTCTACTGTAGATTGACTTATTTGACATCGAAAGAAACAAAACTACATCTTTGTACTTCCGTAATCCAAATGAACGTATCTTTAACAAATAAAATCTTTTTTTTAATTATTCTTGGAATACAAATTTTAGCAATAATTTGGGAAGAGAGTTACATATTAATTCAATAGTACAAGATCAATCTAATAACACCAATTAAAGACACTGTCTAAAATTAACCTACAAAAAAAAAAACTTATCTAGAATCATAGCTAAACTCAGTTTGTACGTATGCTATTTTTTCGGGATTCAGAGCACTAATAATAAAACTAAAAACTTAAGCGCAGCAATACTTCAACAGAAAACCCAGTTTTTCAATTTTTACCAATAATTCCTAAAACGAAAAAAACAAATTCCAAGTTTCGAAATAGATGAAAAAATTATCAATTTATCGTTCAATTTTCATTGCTAGTTTCAAGTAAAAGAATCACGAAAAACTATCAATAGTAATCGATATCTTTAACAAAAATATCGATCTATCAATGTTTTATTGCTAAAAACCAATTTTCCAGGAATTTTTTGTTTTTCATTTTTCTCGGAAACTACTGAACTAATATAGGCAGAAAACTTCTATCAGACTTGCACCAACATAAGGATAATATTTCGTGAAGATTTCAGCTCTAGCCGTTTTATAGTTTTTTCAATACTGTGAGCATAAAATTTTGGGCGATACATACATACATACATACATAAAATACATAAAAAACTCTAGCGCAGTAATGCTTCACTAGAAAACCTAGTTTGCAAATGGAGATAGAAATAGAGATAGATATAGAGGAGGAAATGGGATGGAGAGAGAGAGAGAAAGAAAGCTTTAAAAAAATTGCAAAATAATATCGATAGTAATCTATATTTATATCGATAGCTATCCATACGTCGATATTTCATTGTTGGTTTCAGATTGAGAAATTTCAAAAAAGTATCATTAGTTATCCATATCTTCAACAAAAGAACTGATCTATCAATGTTTCATTACTAAAAACTGCTTTTCTAGAGATTTTTTCTTTTCAGTTTTCTCGAGAACTACAAAATTGATTAGCATCATACTTCTTTCAGACCTGCCCCCAAACAATAGCTATTTTTTGTGAAAATTTCAGCCCTATCTGTTCGGTACTTTTCTCAATAAAGTAAACACAACATTTTTTCCAAAAATTTTTCTTTTCCAGTTTTCTCGGAAACTACTGAATTAATAGGCATCAAATTTCTAAGGAACTTGCATTAATATGAGGAAAGTTTATCGTGAAAATTTCAACCTGATCCCTTTTGTAATTTTCACAAAATCTCGGAAATACGACTTGACCAGAAATTTCTTGTTTTTCAGTTTTCAGAGAAACTAATCAACTAATATACAAAAAACTTCTTTCAGACCTGGTCCAATATAAAAATTATCTTTCCTAGAAATTTCAACCCCATCCACCCAAAAGTTTTCTCAAAACAGTGAACACAACATTTTTCTCATGAAACGGATAATTTTCATCATCCCCACTCCAAACCCTTCCATGAGGTCAATTCTAATACCCCGTTTGCAAGAAAACAGGGTAAAAATTGGGTTAAAATGGGCAAATGATACCAACCTTTTTTTTTATCATGAAACGGATAATTTCTAACATCCCCACCCCTAACACTTTTTGGAGATCAATTTTAATGCCCTGTTTGCAAGAAAACTCGGTAACACGCAAACTGGATAAAATAACCAAGCTGACTGAAATTATTCATATCTGAATCTAATCCAAGAATCGGAATCAAACATAAGCACAAAATATTAATTTTTTTGTGGCTGGTAACACACTGGAGTAGTCGAGAATATTTATTTACTAATATATTACGAGAGCAAAACCAATTTTGAACACAAAACAAAAAAAAAAGATTAGTATAGTAACGAAGAATGAGTATAATTTCTAAAAAATCATTATAACTACCGTTATCTCTTGAAAACCAAAATTTAAGACAGCAAAAATACCACAAATGTATTACACATTGTATTGAATAATCACTCACAAGAGACGGTCAGTCCTATTAAATCGCTTTTATATATATATATATTTTTTTTTGGAGGGAAAAAGGGCATGATATTTTATTAGTTGAAAAGATCACAAACATTTTACTTCGTTCACTCGTGAGATTAAAAACATTATTTAAATATATTCCAAGTTATAGAACAAATTAACAAACTTTAATCCGTGTAACCCATAGAGAAGATTCGTCAGAGCATTGAAACTAGCATTAGGAAGGTCATCGTTTATTTTTCGCATCCATTTCCCCAAATTAAAAGAAAAACGTTATTATATGGCGCATGAAAATTAAAAATTAAAAAAAATCGAAAATTCAGAGAGGTCAAGGGTCATGATTTGTTCATGTATCTCTGATTTTCTATTATTTGCAATCGCAGAATCATATTTGATGCCATTTCTCAAATACTATTTGAAAATTAGAAAATCAAACGTTTTAACTTAACAACTCTGTACCAACCACTCCTCTGGAAAAATTAAATAAGAAAAGTCGTCTCATCGAAGCTGCATGGTAGGTGTGCAGTGGAACAAACGAAATTCGTGCTCCTTAAAATTTGCCTTTCAATGAGGATTTTGCCGAAAAGTAGAAAGAGATCCACTCTAAATAGTGAAAGAGAGAAAAGCTGGAAAACAGGGAGCGTAAAACTAAACATCAACAATTGAAGCGAGGGCGTGTTTCTCTCACCGTTTTCTATTAGCCGGAATATAGCAGCAGCAGCAGCAGCAGCAGTAGCTGAAACTCGGCTTCGATCTGTCTGTCTCTGGCGCAAAAAACCCTTTAAAGTTTTTTCCGGACGAAAAATTAAGAGATGCCCGAATTCTTACTGAGTTAGGGAAACACAGACGACAATGTGAAGTTAATTGCACTGTTGAGGAGGTGAATATGAAGAAAAAAAAACAAAAGATCGAGAAAAGGAGAAAAGATAAAAAAAAAAGAAAGAAAAACTACTCAGGAACTTCCAAGAAAGAAAATACAATTTACTTCTTGTTAAATTTTACAGAACAGAGCCGCCTACCTCCTTGAAATGGATATTATTTAGCCTTCTCAGTCGACAAACTATAATGTAATTCGACTCCTTTCGGTATTTTATAGTCGCAAACATTTTCATTTCTTATTTCTTGCAGTCCCTTCACCTACATGTGTTTCTTCAACTTTCTTATCGCTTTTCTTTCTTCCTGCAAAAAACGAAAAAAAAAAGAAAGGTAGCCTACATCCTCGATGCGCCATTCCTCTCAAACCGTCGCCCACTAGCGTGTATCTGCAAACCAGAAGATTTGAAGATGAAATAAGTTCTTTTATTCTACCCTTGACTTGAACTGGTGACCGAATAAATGTCAAAAATAACTTAAAAATTTTAAAGAAATAAAATAAAGCAATATTTATATAGTTTTTAGGTACGTACCCGAATATTATTACACGTGCTGATTGGAGATATGGCGAAAATAACGACCACTACACTTAATATACACATGTATCGATAAAATATTATTATTACAATAACAATAATGGTAATAATGAAAGGGGTGAAAGAAACAAAAACTACAGAACACAAATAAACCGAAATAAATATACCAGCAGAAAAAAAAAAAAAAAAACGCGAAACAATCGTACAGAAATTTCGTATTTATCTCTCTTTTTTTTCGCCCTTCTTTACATAATAATAAAAGATAAATGTGAAAAGTGGCTAACAAAACAACAGCATTAAAAACAACAATAACTACAGAACAATAACAAAAACTCGCGGTTTCAATACGATTTTTTTTCTCTTTTTTGTGTGTGAAATTTTAAAACCTTTTCCGGCACGTATACGTTGACATACTCAAAAAAACACCACTGAACAGACAAAAAAAAATAACACACACACACAAATACACTAAGACAAGTAAAAATGAAAACTCGATAGAGCAACGCACCACCGCGTCTAGCGACGAACATTTGTGGAAACGACTGGTCTACTGAAAATTCACGCGTGGATTTTCCCTCGCTGTGTGAAAATGGGGTGGTCGAGGGTGACGTAGAGAAGAGGTTGGAGGAAATGAAAAAAAAAAAAAAAAGAGGAAAAGCGCGTTCTTTTTCCGCGACCCTTTAACCCCGTCTTCTCCAAATCATTCGGCGTGTTTGAGGGGAATTTACCCCCACCTTTACTACCACCCGCATGAGCGACCGTAACGTGTAAAAAAGGAGCGAAAAAAAAAGGAGAAAACTGAGAGAAAAACGGAGGTGGTGGGAAGGAACGCTTTCCCGAGTGAGGCATTATCTGTCACAATTCAAACCATCCAAGTCGCGTGCACGCAGAATGTCGGTGGAGGTAAGGTATCCGGGTAATTGTAGGGGAAATACACAAACGAATGAAGGGAGGTGGGAGAGAAAATACCTATTATTATAGTTTTCTTTTCTCCTTTTTTTTTTTTTTAAATTCTAACTGTTTTTTTTTTTCTTTTTTTGTACTATTTGTTGACAACTACAAATTTTTTCTTTCACCCTTTAGTCGCATTCTACCGCCCCTACCACTGTCCACGAAACGTAGACCGGATACAAATACTTTCGTTTTTTTCCTTTTTTTTAAACATGCAAATCTACCACTAAAAGAGAAGGCTTTAATTTTCATTGGTCGCACATTTTTTTGGTGTTAGAATTCTTCTAAAAGTGAAGGAAATTGATGATTAGGGGTAGGCACTAATACGAAAGAAAATTAACGGATCAAGACGGAGTTGGTAACCAATTATTCGAGAAAAAAAATTTCTTCTCTGTATGGAGTATGAGTGTCAAGATTGTAAGATTCAAAAGCCAAAGCGGGTAACTTAGGAAAATCACTAAAGGCGTAAATTAGACTAAACCTTACGATCTTTTCATAGAGAATGAAAGTCATTTTGATTGGTCACAATAAAACTGCAGTATTGATTAACTGAATGACCTTTACTCCTTTATCTACAGACAGTTTGATAGTTATAAACATATTTTCGTATCATACATAATACTTTCCTAAATTCGTACATTTATTTTTATCATCATCATCATCATCATTACTTTCAATCTATTTTCCATTTTTATTTCATTCATAAACACTCATATCATTCAGACAAGTATTGACTTCGCTGACGATATTATCTTTTAACATAAACAATTACTTTGTTTACACAGTCCTATGATCTCATTTCTTGTTTATAACCTTTTTGTAACCTTGCATATATCTTAAATTCCACTAAATTATTTATGAACACCCACTTTATGTCATATTCTCATAAGACCATTGATCATATTTCATATACATACCTACATTTCTATTAACCAATAAGATTGAAACCCTTCTCTAACTATCTGTAAAATCGCTATAAACTTTCCTTTCGGTTAATAATCCAACTAATATATAATCTTATGATTTGTACTTCTAAATTCATTCTATAATTATTATTCTGATTCTTAACTCTCTTGATGTTTAGTTATTGCTTATTACTTTTATATTCTTTTATGTCTTATAACTTATGGTTTACTACACTCTTTATTAAATATTGTGTTTTAACTATTCTGTTACAATAAATAACAGTCACAATAGTCGATCTAACACTATATGCTTCAACCTCGATTTTGTTCTCCTAGTGAGTCTAGTCACCTAATTGCTACGGCTTCTAAATCATTTAATTTTGATCCAGTTATACCAGCTCCAAAATGGTTAGCACCTGGAATTTTTTAGCCATTTTGTGTTCAAAAGATAATGAAAAAATCGTAATTCTGTAGTACCCGAACAATTTTTTATTTTTTTATTCTGGTACATGACTGTTTTGATAAACATGATTTTGTAATACAAGTCACCAAGCACAAAAACAAAAATAAAATTCGTCACTTTATTTCACCTACATTCAACCAAAATACGAAAATAAAAACAATTCAGAAATTTGACGAAAGACTAACACAAACCATGTATTATGAAGACCAAACTGGGTCTCGAAAGACCAACTGAAGTACGTTCCATCATATTTATTTTACAAGACTATGCCAAATAAATCAATGTAATTTGGGCCACGTTTTTCGAGGGTATCGTTTTGCTCGTAGTAGTGTCGAACCTATATGTTATGTTCCACAGAAGCACGTTGTAACATCAGGCAGACAAATATCAAAATTGGAGCATGGGTCACTTGAAAATGGAGAAATTATTTAACGGGGATAGTATAAATGATCTTAGACGCGAATATATGACCGAAAACATGAGGAAAAAAATTGAATTATTGTTACAGGGATTACGCAAACAGTTATACACATTGGAAGGAAACAAAAAATATAATGATGACATCATCTTTTGACTATATGTCGTAACTACAACAATAAAATAACGTGGGTGAATAAATATTATTTTAAATTAAATTTATTGAAGGGCAATTTTATGAATTTTGATTACGCGAAATACGAAACTTATTCTCGTAAACTGTATAATTTGGGTTACACATACAAGAGGTGAAATTGGGGGCCACGAATAGGTAGCAAGAAAAAGTTGGACATTCAAGAATAATCCTCGATAAAAACTGAATTCCAAATCCTCACTAAACTTGTAAGTATCCACAACTACTACCGAAGTTCTGCGAAATAAATAACGTTACGTATTTTCCAGTATAAAGGAAAACTTCTCAAATAAAAAGTTATTTTTACTGACTCTAGCATCTGCCGTTTTCTCAGGTACTTTTTCAGTGGTTGGTTTTTTATTTATTTATTTATTTGTCACTAGTGCATTTTTTCACTGTTTTGTCCTACTTCGTCACATTAATAAAAATGTATATTATGGTTCAAATTTCTGCTCATCTTACAGCGTTTATCAATGTAACGTTTCATATCTTTGTAGCCTTTTACTCCTTTAGTGATTAGTGGATTTCACAATTGCCATGTAATTATTTCTTACCATAAATTAGACATCAGTCGATGTTCAGTCATTAACCTTCACATACTTTCACTCCTTTGTTCGTTCTTAGAGATACTTATTTATTTTTTAAATTTATTCACTACTAGATGTTGCTCGCAGCTTTGCCTGCGCCCGCGATTCTCAGTTTTTACCGACTACGTACGAAGGAGGTTATATATTTGGTATGTCTATCTCCGGAACTAACGGACTTTCTTTCGTTCAGAACAAGTGTCTTACTTTATAGATTCTAACGAAAATAGGCTCAAAATTTTCCAAATTTTCCTGACCATCCGAAGAAGGATCAAAATCAAGACTGAAATTTGGAATCGAAGATTTCAATTTTCGAGTAAAAATAGGAGTAACGGACCTCCACTGACACAAATGGGCAAACTAACCATTGCAAGCTATCTATGGTCTAATAATTTGGAAACAGCACTCTATTTAGCATTTTTCTGTAGTATTAATTCCAAAGAGACTTAAAAAAATCCTATGGAATGACGGTTGGAAAGGTAGATTTCACCTAGAATCGTCAGGTTTTCAAATTATGTGTTCTGCGGGTCACATTATGGGTTTTAAAAATTGTGTATTATAATGAAAACTTCAAAAATCTATAATTCAGAAGCTAATGGACGGATCTTGCACAGCTTCAAACTTGACTTAGATACAGATCCAAAGTATGTATACTGGCTAAATTTCACCCTAATTCATGAAGAAATATGCCCTCCTGTTTCTTAACAAAGTTCGTTGCATTCAATACATTTGTATGCATGTATGTTGCCATCAAATGTGAAAATCAGCCTTTTTCCAATATGCCTAGGCATTTACTATTTTGCAGTCAAATGTTATAGTGATAATGCGGGCATCACTCTCCGGCATTTCCTATAATTATAAAGTTTGGTCAAATTTTATCAATATTATTCGTTAGTCAAAATCAGTAAACCATCAAATACTAATAGTCAAATTAATTCAAGGGTATTATAAATAAATATAATATGAAAAAATTTCCATCATTTCAAGCTTTTTTTTTTTCTGTTCTATACTATACAGGATAATTTATTGTAATTAAGAAAAAAAAATGCTTGAATTGACTGAAATTTTTTCATATTAAACATATTTATTTATAATACCCTTGAATTAATTTGACTATTAGTATTTGATGGTTTACTGATTTTGACTAACGAATAATATTGATAAAACTTGGCCAAATTCTATAAAGAAATTATAGAAAATGCCGGAGAGCGATGTGCATTATATACACATAATTCCTAATTTAATTCACTCAAAAGCTATTATGCAGATTCATTATAGTATTTAACCGCAAAATAGTAAGTGTTTAGACATTTTCGATAAAGGCTGATTTTGGAAATTGACTACCACACGTAGGTATATATTTTGTATAAACTTTCGGAGGGAGAATGTTTATGGGGTCAGGGGATCATGATCAGAAAAAATATACTTACTCGATGAAATTTTACCGAAGTCCTGACATGCCACTCTTCGCAATAAATAGATTCTACGAAATAAACACAAAAAGAAGTGATATTTTCGATGAAAATTGGTGAAATTCAACCTCCGCTTTTCTGACCCTTCATTAAAATGAGAGTGGTTGATTTTTTCCCCAAATTTTCCACAGAATTGTTTTCCATTCACAGCCTTACACATTTCCAAAACTGATACATAGGTCGAAGTTTGCTTACCGCAGTTTACATTTTCACGGAAAACTTCTAACTTCCGAAATTTTCAAGCATTACAAGAATACAATCGCAAGGTAGATACCGGCATTTCTAACAGCGTAGAAGATAACAAAAATGTTAGCCTCTCGCAAAAAAAATAAAATAAAAGCAAAAAAACATTATGGCACGTACGATGAAAGATCTGCTAAATAAATAGAGGTCGATTACAAGGTCTGTGATATACTATGCTACCGATAGGAAATTTTGCAATGTGTGCGAATATAAGCGAAGAAGGGCAGCACAACTCCATTCCTTTCCGTATTATTGTCTGTATATCGCTACAGGCGCGGGAGAAAGACAATCAAAAGTTAGCAACAAACGACTTATCATCAGTGAAGGAAAAGTTGAAATGCGACTGTGTAAGTATATAAATTCAATTCACACAGAATTTTCCTATTCTCACACATCCGCCATTTTATGACGTTGCTTTGGTCGTCGCCATCGTCGAAAGTAAAAGGAAAACTAACGTTCCAATGTGGGGCGTTATCGAGTCGGCTATATGAAGAAAATAGAAAAAGAACGTCTACGTCCACCACTGCAAATATACGAGATTATTAAATAAATTACACACGATAAAGGCTAATAGCTATATATATATAATGATTACGACGCAGGACATCATTTACACGAACGAATATTAATATGAAAATGGAAAATATGAGCCAACTTTCTAACGAAGGTTTATGTACGCTATACGGTATTACACTACATATATAAAATATAATAGCCTAAAATCAATCATACCGAATTCAGAACGCGATACTATATTCAATATTAAATGCCAAACAAGGAACCAAAAGGTATAGAAAAGGAATGAAAAAAAAAAAGCTGTGTTATTCAGCGGTGAGGTGTGGTTGCGAAGAAAATGAATGGAAAATATTGCCCACTTGTATGTTATCGACGTTAAAAAATCGTACCAAAACGAATCGAAAAATAAAATGAACGTAACAAGTGAAAAATTGAACGTCGGCGCTGTGTTATTTACAGTTTTTCATTTATTTATTTATTTATTTATTTATTTATTTATTATTATTATTATTTTTTTATTTGAGGCATAAATTTTTTTTTCTTGATTATACCGAGTTATAGTTATATTTTCGTCCTATAATTTTCTTGTTCGAAAACAAGAGATTGGTTCGCAGGGTGGACGTGAAGGATGTGGTAATGTCAACAAATTTGTCGTAACTTACGTCAAGGGCGTTAAAAAAGCGGCGGAAAATGGTTTTGTGACTCGTCCGTAATGGAAATAGTAAGCCCTCTTTTTTTTTCCTTCTACCCTCATTCGTAATTGGCGATAAAATATTATTAATTCGACGCGTTTACTGTAACAGGTATCCCATGAAAAATGATAAGTTTTCCAGGACTTAAAAGTCGAGGAGGCGAAAAGATGAGATGTGTGTTCAACAACCATCGCAAATATTATATTTTGCATCACACGAAATGCAAATGTATACTGCTCTTCTGACTAGATTACATCGTATTCTCACATTTCAAATGGCTGTGGAAATATTTATGCGGAAAATATTTCAATAATTACCAGTACTTTCAAACAACAAGGAAAACTATGCCGAGTATTTGTACGGAGACGCTGTTGCTTGGCACGAAGACAACTAGATTATTTCAAAGAGAGTAGAATATAAGTTGTGGGGACCTTACTCCCATAAGGTACAGGGGCTCGCACCCCTCCATGACTGTCGCCGCCAAAAGACTGGCATATTATTCGTCTCTATGACATTAAGAAAACAAAACACATGTACCTTTATATGTTCTTACCTGTACGTACATACAGGTAAGATACAATGTTCAGGCAGTGATGAATCACCTGGTAACAAACTTGGTAATGTCACAGTCCAGTACCAAATGCACTGCGTCATTTCTCATCTATATATAAAATAGGAAACGTAATTAGATAATATAATTCTATATGTATATGTACATATGTATGTCTGTGTGCATGTGTGCATGTGTGCATGTGCCAATTTCCTTATACAAACTCACAAAACTGGATACAAAATCACCAATGTTTGCCTAGGATTTAGGTCTCCTATACATTCGTGAATGATGTGGCAGCAAAGCAAACTTGTTGATTACCTTTTTGTGTGAATACTTCTTCAGGACAAGGTATTCCACATAAGTCATAGTCATAGAGTACTTAAATACTGCAACAGTATGAATATTGAATCATAATTTAGTTATTTTCACATTCGATATGTCCACTTTAATACAAAATTAATAAAAACAATGGCTTATTGGGGTAAAATCTACCAAATTTTATAATACTTACGCTATTACATTGATGATGGTCACACCGATATTTATCGCATTTTCAGGTTGTTTTTGGAACTGACATGATAAAAACTTTTTTTTTCTTCAAAGTTTAAAGGACTTGTTAGGATTTATTAATGTCAAGCAAAAACGAGCATAAGTGCATTTTTTGAAGTCCAATTTTAAAAATCTGCAGTTTTTGAAAACATTTTTAACATAGAAAGAACGTATGAGTCATATCAAAACTTTTTTCTTACCTAACAATTAACAAAAAGTACCCATAAAACTTATTTTTTGATAGCTATAAACAAATTAGTTTCTCAAGTTTTTAACTAGAGTTCTCTAGTCTTGGAACAAAATATATAATTAAAGCACTCCTAATGGCTGATGTTTTTAAAGCTGCACTATATATAACACCGGTAGTAGCACCATGTCTCTGTTGCTACCTAGTATGTATGAAATACATTGAAAGCCAATGAGCCACTAGCTTTCATCAGTTGTCATGTTCATTTTTGATTTCTCAACTTTAATTCAACTGGCTACCTTCTAAGTAATAGTTCAAGCCAACACATAGGCCCATTTAGCTGACTATGTTTCATTGATAATTATCATATTTTTTTACCTTTTTATTTTTAACTCATTACTTTCACAGTCTATCTTTTCTTAGGAATAAAAAACCCCAAAATAAATACATATTTAAATACATCTGTGGCTTGTTTGGTGTAGGTAGATGCTACCTACACAGGGTTCATGGAACCTAAGGAGGAAGACAGTGGTTTACGTGCGGGGCGACCAAATTGTTTCTCGGTACTGGTAGCCAGCCGGTTTAAGTTGCCTTACCGTACACTAAACGTACTTCCTAACTGGGGCAATTGTCCAAAAGCAATGCGGTACCATATACGGACCACAGCACGTATACTGTCAGTGTGTATGTAAATATTACATACTCACTTGCCTCCGTTTACCGCCTCAACGGTAAACACCAAAACGCATCGTCTGTATGAGTGCATACAGACGATGTAATTTGTTTAATGTGCAATGCACAATTAGTATGGGTCGCGGACTTTGGTCTGCAACCCGTCTGTCGACGCAGGGCCAAGCCCTGAGGAGGCAAAGAGGGAAACAACCCCACAGCCACTCCCCCCTAGTATTTTTGTACAAAAAGACTAAGTCCAGTCATACCCTAAAAGTTGGGGGGACATTGGACTGATGATTGTCCGGCGGGGTTACATCCTCTGTATGACCTATTTCCTCCAAAGAAGATGTCACGGAGGGCCTGGCCTAAGGCATGGCCAGTAAAGGTCCCTGTGTGATAGTTGAGGATCCTCCGCTGGTTATAATTAGCACGAGATCGTGTTCCTCTTTTATTATTTTTGTGCCTGATTGCCTGGGTGGAGTTCTGTTGTTGGACGAAAGGCTGGAGTTGGGTTTCCGGTCTATGGACCGTGATTTTGGAGCGAGAAGGCTGAATGCTCCTAGATGGGTCCACGTCCATGGGGGTAATCATGGATTGTGAAGCATCCGAGGTCTCGAAGATAGGAAGGTGGCGAGGAAGAGGTTGGGTCATTTCAGCCAAGACTGAACTGACCTCAGGCCTCGGAGTGGTACTCAAAGCAAGATTGCTCGCCGAGGTGGAAAGTTGGGCTAATATGATATCATGTTCCCGATTACTCTGTTCCTGCTCTTCTGCGAGGAGGGCTTCCTCATAGTCGAGCAAAGGTTCAGAAGTATTGGTGGTAGACATTTTCGGTAGGATGTCAATTAAGACAATGGAAAAATGAGAAATATTTTCAAAGCGATTTTAGCACAGAAATAGGTGTTCGAATTGAACAATTTTTCAGAAATTCAGAATGCGATATGCTTGGAGTGTATTCGACAAACGAATGATTTGTATATCGCTCTTGGCTGTTTGATTTGGTACAAATTTGTCGTCGAGTTTATCATAATTCATCTCAGTATAATAGATTTAGTATTTTCCCACCATTTAGAAATTCCCACGTAGAAGATTCTACGTGCAAAATTCGTTGATTTAAATTGCCACGTGCTTTTATGTGGGTCAACGCATTCGAGTGAATGAACTTTGTTCTTTTAATATAGGTCAATGTGATAAGGAACGGTGGTGCGATATCCTTATCGCAACGTACGTTGTGGTGTGTTCTGCGATAAGGATGTGTGTCATTGCAACTGCACCATTTCACATTGTTCGTCAGCTGATTTCTGTTTTTATAAAAACGCACGTGAATTTATTTTGATTTTCCCGATAGATGTTTTATTTTCGAGCTGATTTATTTTTGCATTTTTCTTCTTTGCGTCTAGATTCAAATCCTGGAAGCGGAAGATTTGTTTTTGATTTTTATGACCATTTTTTGATGTTATAATTTTTGTTTAAACTTTCTGCTATGTTTTGATGCAGGAGTTGATGGTGAATAAATTTATTTTGCCATTTATTTAACCATTTATTTTTCTATGGTTTGGGAATTCGGTGGTTTTTGTATGAGTGAATTTTGTAATTGTGATCATATTTAGGTTTAGCTATTTTGTTGAGCTAACCTTTCTGATCTACGACTCGGAATTTGATTACGTTTTTTATAACTTCCTTTAGGCCTGCCTCTTTTGTTGGGCTTTATGGGCTCTTTAGGATCGTAGTAATATTTTCGTATGTTGTCATCGAATTTGACAACTTTTTTTATTTTGGTTTTAGCAGCCGTATTTTCCAAATTTGGTTTTGGTACATCGCTATGCATTTCTTGTACTATTTCTGGCTGTGTTTGTAGCTTTTGAGTGTCGTTATTTTGTTCGACAATTTCTTGTGGATCTTTGACTATGTTTATGTCAGTATCCATATCATTTTCCTTGCAATTTTTTGTGACATTGACTTTTTCATCTGCTATTAAGAATGCAGGTTTTACACGATCTATTGAGACTTTTTTCTCTTTATCGGCTATGAGTAGGGTGAACGTTTTTTCTGTTCTATCCATTACTTTATAGGGACCGGTGTAGGGTTTCTGCAAAGCCTTTTTCATTCCCTCTTCTCGTAAGAACACGTGCGTAGTTGTCGCTAAGTGTCTCGAGACATAGGTTTTAGGTTTGCCATGAGTTGCAGCTTGTTTTAAAAATTGACTTGCGTCGTCTTTTATATCTTGTACTAACGTTTCGGGATTAATTTCTTTGGATTCATAGAAAAAATCCCCTGGTAAGCGCAATTCCTCACTGGGTGCTAATTGGGCAGCTGAGTGTCCAGTATCTATTTGAAAGGCTGATCGGTGGCCTAATAAGATGGTTGGTAGCCTATCAATCCATCTTTTGGTGTCGTGTGCCATAATTGAGGCTTTTAGAGCCCTATGTCACCTTTCCACTTTCCTGTTAGATTGTGGGTGGTAAGTGGTGGTGGACCAGTGTTTCGCACCCAAGGTCTTTACTAGTTCGTTGAATATTTGGCTTTTGAATTGTCGACCTTGGTCTGTAGTTATGCTTTGGGGCACATCATATCTAGCAATCCATGTTGAATATATTTCTGCAGCCACTGTTGGGGCTGACATTTCAGTGAGTGGAATTGCTTCAGGCCAGCGAGTAGCTCGATCTATGATAGTCAGCAGATACTTGTAGCCATGAGAAGGTGGTAAAGGACCAACTAAGTCTACGTGAATGTGTTTGAATCTGTCAGTATGTCTGAACTTTCCAAGTTTTGATTTTGTGTGTCTGCCAATTTAGACAAGCACGAGCCCAGTTGTTGCAATCTTTTTTTATATTGGGCGATATGAATCTCGAGGTCATTAATTTAGTCGTACTCCTAGGTCCAGTGTGCGATAAGTTATGAATACTGTCGAACACCATTTTCCTATATTTTTGTGGAATATAGGGTCATTCTTGACCTTGGGACACATCACATGTTAACATGGTTTTTGTGCCAGGGAGTCTTTTTTGTCTCAGTTGTAGACTTGATTTGTCTGAAGATATCAATTTTAATAATTCTTCATCCCCTAGCTGCTCAATAGCTATTTCAGCATAGGGTAACTGAGATGGCACTGAGACAGATTCTATTCGGCTTAGAGAATCAGCGGGTGTATTTAATTCCCCTTTTATATACCTGATGTCTGTGGTGAATGGACCTATGAATTCTAGGTGTCTCATTTGCGTTGGCGATGCATGTTTTGCTCTCTGCTAGAATGCATGTGTGATAGGTAGGTGGTCTGTATACACAGTAAAAGTTCTACCTTCTACATTATGCCTAAAATGCCTGATTGCAGCATTTATCGCCAATAGCTCCCTGTCGTACATACTATAATTTTTCTCAGCCTTAGATAGTTTCCTCGAGAAGAATGCTAAGGGCTGGTTTTGATCATTATCAATCTGGTACAAAGTTGCACCAATTACAAAGTCTGACGCGTCTGTTGCTATGCATAATGGCAGACTGTCATCTGGGTGAGCTAATAATGTCGCGATAGCCAGCATATTTTTGACGTTGTCAAATGCTAAGTTGGCCTCTTCTGTCCATATGACAGGAGTTTTGTCGCGTTTTTTGTTTGTTTTTATCAAATCGAATAATTTGCCTTGTTCGGCCGCTGCGTTTTTTATGCAACGTCGATAGAAATTTGTCATCCCTAAAAATCGTCTTAATTCAGCGACTGTTTTTGGTTTAGGGAAGTTTATTATTGGCTCAACCCGGACTTTTTGAGGGGCAATTCCAGCAGAAGTAATGCTGTACCTGAGAAAATCAATATGTGGTTTTGCATATTCGCATTTACCGGGATTGATAGTTAAACCGGCAGCGTGCAGACGCTGTAATACGGTTCTCACTTTCTTCTCGTGCACTTAAATGCCTCCACTGGAGCATATGCAGATATCATCTATGTATGCGTAGGCATATGGTATGTCTCTCAATACACCATTTATAAATCGCTGGAATGTCTGTGCAGAATTTCTTAATCCAAATGGCATTCGAAGATATTCGAAGAGGCCAAATGGAGTTATTAGCGCCGTTTTTTCGATATGGTTTTTAGCCATAGGTATCTGGTTGAAAGCCCAATTAATATCAATTTTGGTAAATAGATCTTTTCCTTTCATGTTTATATTAAAATCCATGATATTAGGAACTGGATATCTATCTGGTTTTGTTTGAGCATTTAGGCGTCTGTAGTCACCTACTACTCGCCATTTTCCACCTGGCTTAGGGATGATATGAATGGGTGAGCTCCATGAGCTATTTGAGGGTCTACAAACTCCTTCTTTTACCATTCTATCGAATGCATCCTTAGCCACTTTTAATCTATCTGGAGCTAAGCGTCTTGCTTTTGCTACACAGGGTTGTCCTACAGTTTCTATTATATGAACTATGTCATGTTTATATGTAGGATTTGGATTAAAAGTTGGTTCGGTGATACCAGGAAAAACTGTCAATATATTGACAAATTTATCATTTGATTGCGTGCACACATTAATTATATTAATTATTTGATAATTTTTAGTTTTTCCTTTTATGTGTTCACCGGTTGTGGAGTCTATTAATTGTTTATTTTTAAGATCAATCAATAGTCCATAATAGGCTAAGAAATCTGCTCCTAATATAGGGTATTTGACATCAGCTATGGTGAAAGTCTATTTCATTGGTTTGTTAAAACCTATATTTACTTTACATTTTTTAATTCCATATGCAGAGAAACTATGGTTATCTACTGCATTTAATTGGGATTTTGGAGTGTTATTCTTATGCTTGATCTTGGCTGGCAGTATGCTTATATCTGCGCCTGAGTTGGCAAGAAATTCTCTCCTTTTTGACCTGTCCTGTATGAACAGGTGGCAAGAGTAGTTATCTGAGGGGTTGGTTGCCGCTAATACGACCCCTCTCTTTAGTTTGACTTATTGGGAGATTTTTGGTTGTCTCTAACTTTGTCCAATTCCGTGAGCAATTCCTTTTTCTTTTGCTCATCTTTAATCATCCTTTCGGCATAGAATCGGCAGGTGATTTTACAAGTTCTGGCGTTTTCTCCCCATTTATTATGGTGGAAGCAATAGTCTTCACGCCAATTCGGATTTTTGTATTTGGGTCTAGATTTAGACCTTGGTGGTGTTCTGCCAGGGCTGTTTTTTCTGCTGTTATTTCTGTTGTCACAAGATCTTGAGTCTCGTTCTCGCCAATTTCGGTTTTTAGAATGGCTGTTGCGATTTCCGCTGCTGTTGGTATTTTTATTTTCCATTTTCAAAGCAGCAATTTTGGCTCTGAGTTCCGCTATTTCGGATTTTTCCGCTGAGATGGCACTGATTACAGTTTTACCTGTGTATTCCAGTGCCTGTTCAGCAGCTTTAGCCAAATTTATCAATGCCTCATCACTGGTAGCGTTCGTAAGATTTAGAGCTCCAAGTGATTGCACAACTGATGTAGGTAGTTGTTGGCAAAATCAGTCAGCTATTACTAAGGGTGATACATGGTTATCCCCTTTTTTCATAAGTTTTGCCATGAATACTGTGGGCTTGTCGTCTCCGATAGACATGCCTCTCATCAGTTCTCGAATTTCCTCTCAAGCGATTATGCCAAATGCAGTTCTTATTTTATTCTGGAACCAACTATACAAATCTTCTGCTTTGTCAGGACATTCCATGATGTCCGGACAAGCTTTTATGATTTGTGCGGGCATATTTCCACACAATTGTCTGTATCTGTGCTCTCGAGGAATCTCCTCGAGTCGGAAACAGCCGATCAGTTGAATGAACCAAGTTTCTACATCCTTTGGGAGAAACTCTGGTAGTTGGATCGGTTTTTTGAGTGTATTTTTGGCTTCTTCGACTTTCTTTTTGTCGTATTCCGATATTGCCTTGGCTACGATCTCCTTCATATATTGATCAAACAGCTCTTTTTCTATCTGAGCCTGTTTCTCAGCCAGTAACCTACGTTCTTTTTCCTCTGGATTTTCAGTCGAAGTTCCAGGCATTTTAGTTTTGTCGTTTTTCAGCATTATTTTTCGAATTAATTTTCTGTTTCTTAATTTTTGGAAATCTGGCTTAGCCAAATTTGTAGCAGAAATTGTTGTAGGACTATTTCCTATTTAGCAGATGTATATGCGTCTTCTACCGAGAATTTGTCGACCCGTCCGGTTTATGGGCAACGTTTATTTGGTATGGGGGGTAAATTTTCCACTCCGTGGTCGACTAATAGTCACCTAAGTCACACCAGCTATTTCTAGCCAATGAAATAGTCGCGTCCAAGCCGCAATTATCAGCAGAGTGATGTCTCGCTTGTCTAGCGTTTTCACGCCTGCACCACGGGGTCACCACTGTGGCTTGTTTGGTGTAGGTAGATGCTACCTACATGGGGTTCATGGAACCTAAGGAGGAAAACAGTGGTTTACGTGTGGGGCGACCGAATTGTTTCTCGGTACCGGTAGCCAGCTGGTTTAAGTTGCCTTACTGTACACTAAGCGTACTTCCTAACTGGGGCAATCGTCCAAAAGCAATGCGGTACCATATACGGACCGCAGCACGTATACTGTCAGTGAGTATGTAAATATTACATACTCACTTGCCTCCATTTACCGCCTCAATGGTAAACACCAAAACGCATCGTCTGTATGAGTGCATACAGACGATGTAATTTGTTTAATGTGCAATGCACAATTAGTATGGGTCCCGGACTTTGGTCTGCGACCTGTCTGTCGACGCAGGGCCGAGCCCTGAGGAGGCAAAGAGGGAAACGTCCCCACAACATCTTTTATAAACAAATTTTATTTAGAAAAAAAAAAACACTGTTAATCTAAATGAGTAGCTCTTATTGGTGTATATGCCCAAATTTATGACAAGAATTTTTTCAATCTTTGAATTCTCATTTTCTCCAATTACACCCTTATGATTTTTTAATTTTAAAATATGAATAACCTAAGACATTCTTCGGATGGTTAGGAATATTTTGAGCCTACTTTCATTAAAATCTACAAAGTAAGACATTTGTTCTGAGCGATTGAAATTCTGTTAGTTCTGGAGATAGACATACCAAATAAATAACCTCCTTCATACGCAGTGATAAAAAAGCAAGATCCCTACTTTAAAATTTGTTAAAAACTAAATGAAAATTATTTCAACAATCCTAGCCTAAGATTTAAAAAAAATATATATAAGTCAGAAAGCAACAAAATAGGCCTGAAGATGCAACAAATTTTTTGTGAAACTTCGTCATTAATTTTAAATTGTAAATATTTAAAAAAAATTTTCAAAATTAAACAAGAGCTTTCTGCATTCAAATACTTTTTTTTCATCAGTTTTGCAATGGATATTGTACATTGATCTGAATCTCAATTTATAAATAATCACTTCATACTCTGCTGGTCATAGAAATGCGAACGTTAAATTTTCGAGAAACAAAAAGACGCAAAAAATCATAGAAACTAAGCCAAGATCCATGAACGCTAGCTTTCCTGGATCCAAGATAATCTACTTGAGTGGTAGACTAACTGCCTTACATTTCTAATCTTCATATCATTGACTTCCTGAAAGTTTGAAAAAAAGCAGAATTGAAAAAGACCATGACTATGAAACAGAACACAATGAAAACCAGGGCTATAGTGACCATATAGCAGAATGTGCCACTGCACAGGCAGCACATTTTATGGGTGGCAAAACTAAATGGAAAAACTACCTAGTGCAACATAACTTCGATAAAAAGCCTAGTTTGCCAATTCATCCACAATTCAAACAACTAAGTTTATTACTACAATGAAAACAGAGTCGCAAATTTCATAAAATTATGAGAAAAAAATTTTAGTTTTTTCAAAATAAACTGTGGAATAACTTCTTTTTGAGAAATTTTTTCTTTTCCAATTTCTCTGAAACTACTGAACAATCAAATTTTGCCCAGACCAGTTCCTATATGACAACTACTGTTCCTGAAAATTTCATCTATATCCATTTCATAGTTTTCTCAAAAGTACAGTCAAAAAATTTTCTTCAATAACTTTTTCTTTTCCTGCTTACTTGGAAACAACTAAAATAATAGACATTAATATTTTTTCAAACTTGCACCTATATTAGGACAATCTTTCGTGAAAATTTCAGCTTGATCCTTTTTGTTATTTCCTCAAAATTTTGGAAAAACCATTTGTGGAATACCTTGTTGTGAAAGAAGTATTTGTATAAGAAGGTAATCAACAAATTATTTGCATGTTCCACCACTGCATATGTACAACATACAGGAGAGCCAATCTTAGACAAACACTGGTGATTTTAGAACCGGTTTAGGTGGATTATATATGGGCTCTTTACACACACAAACACACATATGTAGAGAATATGTACATCTACGTATGAGGGAAGTGCATAGTTTCTTATCTGATAAGAAATGACAGACAGGTTCACATACCAAACTGAGACATCATTGTAATTGTATGATTATTCACGGTTTGGTTTACTTGCAATTACTTGCAAGTAATTATGTTTGAACTTTGTGCATGTGGTTTAATGTCATAGAGACAACTAATATGCCAGCCTTTCAGTGGCAACTGTCATCGAGGGGTGCGAGCCATTAAAACAAATCAAGTCCCCACATTATTTTTCCAGAAATTTTTTGTTTTTCAATTTTCATGGAAACTATACTGAACAAATAGACACCAAAATCCAATCAGACCTGATTCTATTTACTCATGAAAATTTCAGCCCTATTTCTCTTTTACTTTTTTCACAACCATGAATACAAAATTTTCTCCAGCTATTTTTAATTCCAGTTTTCTTAGAAACTGCTGAACCAACAGGCACCTCTCTAATCCTATTGAAACTTCTTCAAAATTCTAAGACACCACATTTTCAGAATTTTTTTACCAGTTTTCTCAAAAAGTACTGAACCAACAGACACCAAACTCTTTACAGACTTCTATCAATCCATTTATATAAAAGTTAATATAACTATGTGCGTTTGCCCTTAACTTCAGAAATACTAGGCATATTGAGATGAAATTTTTAGAATTTATTTGTGTTATCCTGAGGCATGTTTGAAGCCATTGTCAAAGTCTCTAGCCCCTCTGGTAAAAAGTTCTCCATTTTCCACAAAATTCATCATTTATGGTACAAAGACAAACAAGAAAGAATAAAAGGAAATGAAAGAAAATGAAAAAAATGACAAATCACAGGTATAGTGCAGGCATAGCATCAGGTAAAATCTAGTACATAATCATTGTAATGAACGTACAACCTGATTTTTTAAGACAAAATTCAAGGCGCATGCACCAACTACTAATATTTCATTGTTTCCATCCTAATAATGAATTGATCAGTGTTACCAAGCCAGCATAAGCCAAATGCCACAAAGCAGCACTTCAAGGCCTGTATGAAATAATATTAAGCAAGTACTCATAGATAAGTTAGGTTAAAAACGAGTTTTTAAAAAATATGCTTTTATAATTTGAAGAAGAAAATAACGGCGAAAGAGAAAATATACAGGGTATCCCGTAAGAGGTGGTCATAACATCAATGGAAGACAGGTTTCTGACGCATGAGGCCATTTAAAAATGAAAATTATTTACTTTTTTCACTTGTTGCCGTGAATACAACGGAGTATGCAATTTGCATTGCCAAGGCTGTTCTTTTTTTTCACCGGCCGGTGCCACATTTTACCTCGGTATTGCAACAAGTTGTTCTTCCTGTGCGCCTGAATACCAATAAACCGGTTTTTTTTTTCATATCATGATGAAGTTGAGAGGGGGATGGTTCAGATCCTGCTGCCAATAATTTACCCAAAGCAATTTTTCAATCACCAAGTGTCTGTAGTACCAAATACATTCACTGCAGATGAGTAGGGTTTAACTTTATTTTACCATTCATCTTATCAGTTAAACCTGGTTTATTCCACAGTTTGAAGTTGGTAAAACTGAGCTATACTAGAGCAACAAGAGAATTGAATCAAATACATCGCTATTTTTGACGGGAATGTGACGGTGGCTGGTTCCAGAATCATTCTCATGAATGTCTTCCATATTCTTGGAATCTTCTTTCAGATGAAATTACAATGAATAGAGTGAGCAATTCTCATCTTTCAAAGCATTTCATTTATACAATTATCTTAATTAGTTCTTTTGAAAAACGAATGCATCAAACTTTAAATTCTACTTCATATCACTGGTAATATCACTGTCAATATGACTTCACGAATACAAAAATATTAAATTCAGTCTAAAATGCAATTCAGTTTCATAAAATAGCCACATAGTACAAACGAATATCTTTGTAATATTTGCTGCACTTAAATATATTTCTGGTGTACATTTTCATGTTCTTATAAGGTATATTACTTACCATTACAGCATTTTTCAAGAACTATGCAAGAGAAAATCGGCAAAATGAAACTTACCTAAAACAAAATGGAAAAAAGTTTCAAATAAATCATTTATGCAGAAAAAATAAAATTAAACTTGTGAGGAAAAACAGAAAAACGGATAAGAAACAAGGTGACCACACTGTTTTTGAACTTAAGATAGAGCCAAGTAGATTATCTCGTCTTTAATAGATGTCCTATTAATACTTAGCAATACAAAATATTCAGCTTCGAAAAATTCGTCCACTATAAATATTTGTAAAAATAAAACCTCTTCATACAAAATCAGTAAATATTTCATAATGAAATTTAATGTTTAAAATTCTCACGATTTTGTCGTCAACAATCTTGTCAATCCTCACACTGATAGAATTACAAATTTTAGTAATACTCTAATTCCATAAAATCAGATAATAGTTACATTCAAATAGAGTAAATTATAGGATTACTTTATTATTATTGGCTGAATCAATTTTTTCAATAGTAAATATACTCTTTTTTATGGACACATTCCTTTACTGTAAAATAAAATTACAATCTGTTTTTCATTACTGAATTATGATGTACTTATTATATCATATAATCAAATGGCCACCTTCTTCATAAGTAACTGACTCTTTGAAAAGTGGAGAACTTATTCTCAACCAAAACAGTGCAATCTAACTCTTAAAGAAGAGTATTTGTTGCATCACCCAGTAGAATATATACTTTAACAAAACAATATTTAAACTATGAATATGTTTTTAGTACCTTAATAAATAAATAATAGATAATGAAATGAGGGAATTATAGTCAATAACTGCAATTAAATAAATATGATCTAGTAGTGTAATAATTACATCACTTTTATTGAATCAGTACTTTAAATAAGAAGGTGATTAATGAATTAATTGAATTATAACAATTTAGTGATGTAATAATTACATAACTTTTACTGAACAAGTGTACAATTAAGGTACTGATTAATGGAATATGATACAACCTACTACATACTCAGTGAAAAAAAAAAGTGGGAAAGTGACAGTTAAAAAACTACCATGCTCAGTTTATAGTGTATAAACAAAAATTTGTGTTGTGTATCAGTTATTTGTTTGGTTTTTTGTATGTTCAATAAAAAGAGTACCTATCAGGTAAGTTCCTTTTTGTTAACTTTAAATGTTTTACTTAACAAATGTCCGCACATCATAGTGTAATTTCTTATTTGTGTTCTTCTTAATATAAAGTTTTGAATGCAGTACCTAGATAATTAAGGAGTTTTCTAACAAAGAAGATAACAGTAACTATCATTCAAAGTATCTAATTAATTATTATAGATAAAAAGCTAAGCTTTAGTGAGTATAGATTAAAAGAAGTACCTAGTTTGTTTTTGTCCATATCTATTGAGTAGGTTGTAACAAATATTTTTATACCATATAAGTTTTTTTTTAGCAAGAGCATACTCAGGATTTTACTGAGAAAGGACCTTATAAATTTTTTTGATAACTTTTGCTTTTGTAAGGAATTGGTTAGAGGGGGAGGATTATTGAATTTTTTTAAAGTTTAAATACTTATTAAAAAATAAATTGGATACCTAGATATGATTTTTTTGGCAAATTAGTGTTCCTTTCTCTTTTTTTTTGGAAGTTAAAGGTATTCAGGCTCTTCTTCCCCATCACTCTCAAGGTACACCCTCATTTTTGGCATTCAAATATGAATAAATATTTCAAATTTTGATCCCTCCTTCTAATCTAAGTGACCTATATTCCTAACCAACACAACTTTGTTGGTGTTTTCAGAGGAGTGGAGGGAGTAGGGATTTTTTGAATTTTAAAATTTACATTTTCTAATGGAGCTGTTGCTGTGTTAGAATTTTTTGAATTCTATTCAACAGTTTTTGAATAATGATTATTTAAAAATTAAACTGATTTTGTAGCTAAAGCCTGTACCCACTTATGCTCAATTTTGACTGTCACAATATTTGTTTCAAATTTGTTGTTTCATTTATATTTATTGTATTTTGTTTGGTTCTTTCAGAAGACATTCCAAGTGGAAATGTAGAAACATATACTACTGGCACTTCAACAGTATTACTTCCAACAAATACCTTAACAGATTCAACAACCGTATCCAGCAAAAATAATTTATATTCTCTATCACTATCAGTCAATTCAAGCATACCTGCTGTATATTTATGCTGCCTTGGAATCATCATCTTATTCCATTTCTTTGACTTCATCAACAACAATATCCTTTTAATCATTATGTACTAGATTTTCATCCTCTTCTCAATAACTGCATTTTAAAGGCAAGTAGCATGAATACTATATATATATTTTTTTTAAATTATCTTCAGGGTATTTTAAATTCAGTTCTAGTTTTTCCATTGTCAGTTAAGAAGTCAGTTAGTTTAACAGTTAGATCATGCAAAGAGTTAAACAGGATTTTAATACTGGCTGACTGTTAAATTTCTTAGTGGGCTGTTGAAAAACTGGCCCTTAAAATATGCAAGATTGTAAGGATAGATTTTTGGGGTCAGAAAAAAAGTAAAACTTCTGCTAGAAAAATTCTTTGAAACACTTTCTTCTAGAGTTATATAGCTTCCTATTAAAAAGAAAATAATAAATTTTCTCTTAAAATTGGATAAAAATCAGCAATAAAAAAAATTTTATTGTAGGATGTAAATATTTATAGGAGTTGTTGCATTTTAAATAGCATATATTGTTTTAACAATTTTTCTTCTAAAATTGAGCCAACTAATTTTTTTCAGGAGGAAAAAGTACACTAAAAAGATATACCTTACCTTTTCTGTAAAAACTCGATAGTTTTTGAGAAAAACATAATTGAAGATTCAAGTTGAGTTAAAATTGTACCCTAAAGTTACAACAGATGGGTGCTGGGTTGAGGCCACCAAAAGATAAAATTTACCCAACAAAATATTTTCAATTCTGATTTTCTTGAAGACAATATTAACTTTTCACAAACAGATAAAGTACCTCTACAATTTTTTTATAATTTTTTCTCCGGAATAAAATAAAGGGCTCAGTTTTTGTTAAAAAAAATATAGTTAAAAAACATGACTGTGTATAAAATGAGGCAAATTACCCTCAGCTGCCTGAAAATGTGTGCAAAAGTTTCAAAGCTAAGATGATAGTGAAAAACATGAATATTTACACCCCAACTCAAAATTTGTTTTTATTTGATAATTTTTGGTCTACTGAAAGAAAAGTTTTGATTTTTTTTCTTCCCTCTTTGGGGGATATAATTAGGAAAAAAGTATTTTCAAACTTTTGCAAAAGAGGTTTTTGATTTTATGACACAAAAAATCAATTCTGAGAGTCTTGCACATTAAATTTGGAACAATTAGTATAATAATTGGCTTTGTTTGTCTCACAAATTTTCTGGAAATAACTTTTTTAAGAACAATCTTTTGTAACTTTCTCTCAAAAAATGATTTTCAAAAGTTGGTGACAATTTTAAGTGAATTCATTGTTCAAATAAAAACAATTTTTTAGGGCATATTGTAAAAGACAATGACAACATAGGTGAACATATTTTCTATATCATAAAATATATTTTTATTAATGTCAAAAATGAATTAATTATTCCTGTTCAAGTTTTTTATAAATAAATTTTTAATCATTTTAGAAGTTACAAAATTGATATATGTTTCACATAATGGTATTGTCTGAATGCTGAAGATATCATATCATTTAAAATTAAATTTTTATATCATGCTGCCAATAATAATTCTTATGTCAATGTTCCTTATTTTTAATGTTTTATACCTTTTTTTTTGTATTTCATTTCTTCCTCAATTTTTATTCAATAATCGTTTGTATTGTTTTTCTATTTTGCTATTTCTTTATAAAAATTAAAATTTTTGTTCTTTAATTTTGAATTTATGGTTTTCTGAAGTAATGCTGAGTGAAGGACCAAATCTACTGAAAGTGAGGAAAAACTGATGCATGTAGTGAAGTACAACACAGATACTGAATAGAACATCAAGGATAGGTAAATAAACTCATGAAATGTGTTTATAAGCCCATCATGGATGCATTCAATAACAAAACAGCATATAATGAGTACATCACAGTTATACCTGAACTTCAAACATTACAGAAATGAATTCCTAATTGTACATGAATAAGACCATCACAGATATTGAAAGATTTCTGACAGTAAAGGAAGAAGTTCATAATAGTTGGGGAAACATTAAACTGTTTGTGAGGTTATTAATGGAAAACCATACAGAAACTTGTGAAAAGAATAGAGTAATAAATATGGGACAGTAGAGGAATGTATCCATTATTATATATGAATTTATGCAGCAAGATGATGGGTGGGATTCTTACTTTATTAGTAACTAATTTATTATTCAGAGGTATCTACTTATTACTTAAGAAGATTAATTGCATTATGAAGCTTTTACTGAGAACATTTTGTTCTATGTAACTCATACATTGAAAATGACTTGTCACAAAATTCCCCGGTTTTAGAGGTATCATTACAACATTTTGAAGGTATTATGAGCATTAAACTTCTATCGGTGCACAATTTTCACCCATCCTTAGATTGAAAAATAAGAAAAGGAAAAAAAAGGGCGCTGCAGTACCTATGAGTAAGAGGACTAAATCAATTAATGTGATACCCATTTCCATTTTTGCAGCTGGTAACACCATATAATTCGTGGAAACAACAAAATTTGTTTTCTTTGTTAGTATTCAGTGTTGAATACAATCAAATATACACGTACACTAACAAATATTTCATACTTCTCTCTTTCCTTCTCGAAAATTCGCACCTGGATTTCGTGCCAGCCAGCTTCACATTTCAATTTTTATACTGCGGTGAAAATAAAAATGTGTGCCACATCAAAAAAAAAAAAGAACAGTTTTTACATTAGAATTGGTAATTTTCAAAAGCTCAC
This sequence comes from Ericerus pela, assembly GCA_011428145.1. Classification (NCBI taxonomy): domain Eukaryota; kingdom Metazoa; phylum Arthropoda; class Insecta; order Hemiptera; family Coccidae; genus Ericerus; species Ericerus pela. Next base: position 1,793,667 of record WOFM01000279.1, read on the forward strand.
TTCAATTGTTAGAAAATTTATGATTTTGTAGAGCTTTTAACGAGAAAAAAAAATGAATAAAATGGATATAGACCACATCACAGAGGAACCAATATGTTGTACCTACACCACATAATTTACTTTTTACGATTGAGTTGGAAATTTTTATAGTCAATTGAAAAAATTTGAAATATAGCCCTCTAAAAATTTTGGCTCGCTATGGCCGTGTTAATATTTTATTGCAGACGTAATTAGGAATCTATGAATCAACAATAGCAATGAAAATATTTTCCATTCAACGCCTTTCCAAAATTTTTCTAAAATGAAAAATTCTCTAAAAATGAATAACCCATTAAAAAAAAGAAAGTATCTAAAAAATGCGATACATTACTAAAATACTGGTAACCGAAAAAAATTCTTAACTGAGCGTGCGTGGGTGCACAGATCAATGTTCGCGCACAACTCTTCCACATACTTCTATTCCACCACGAACTCATTCCCATACCACCCTAAATATCCTAAATCCTCATCAGTGTCCAAAAATTTACAAACCCTTAAAAGAAAACACCTCTATAAAAAAAAAAAAAAAGAGAATAAGTCAAATAAAAATGTATTATTTAAAATACACTTTTATAAGACATGCAAAACTCCTTCCATCAAAGACTCATGTCTAGAATTCCAAAATAATCTTTAAAAAAAAAAATTGTCCCGATGCAGATTCGAAATCGACAACCTTCATCTTCCAGCACGTCGCTACTACCAGGCCACGGCAAGGTTGAAGTCACGCAAGAAATTTGAGTTGAAAAAAAAAACACCTTGATAAGAGATAACGGATAACAAATAAACATGATTTTAGCGTCCTCAGATGTTAGTATTAGAACTACATCACACTTCGTCCCATTAGTGACTAGAATAAAAGTGTATAAAAAAACCTGGTGTTTCTAATAATTCTTCAAAATACTGAGGTGATAAGCTTCGAGATCACGTTTTTGTTCAAACAGGCAAAGAACAATTTGACTCAAAAATTACCAACCAAAAATTTATACTACCGATAATCATATATTTTTGAAAGAGAAAAAAATTACTTCGTCCTCGTTCTCTTTTTTAGAATGGTCGGGCTAAAAAAAAATAGAGAAAAAAGTAGCAAAATACTTTATCTTTCTCAAAGCAGGTAATCTCCAGTGCTTTTTATGTTTGCATTTGGAGAAAAAAAATTTAATACCTCAAGTGAGTACGGAAAAATTTCAACGCGTTGCTCAAATAGAGTTGATGAATGAAAAAAGCTTAATAACTACTTTTTTTTTCTTTTCATGTCGTCTAGTGAGTGAGTTTTGTTAAAAATGTCCTTGTAGAGAACATGAAATGCGAAGAAAAAGGGAGAAAAATGAACGAGTAATTTGTCTGTAAATAGTCTGCGGGGTAATCCAAGGAAACAGATGAACATTTTGGACACAAATCAATTTTTTGTGCTCCCATTTACGCGTATCCTTTGCGAAATAATCATACATTTAGTCAGCATTTTCTTATTTTTAACCGAATAATGAGTACACGTATTGCAGAGCCATTGGTAGACTACTACACTACACAGTTTTTCAGCATTTATAAGAATTTTTATATTTTAAATACGAGACACTGTCGATAAGGCTAGGTACATCAATGCAAGTTTCGAAGTTTTTGAGGTGCTTCGAGTAAAGTTTTGTCAACGAAACAAAAAAATGTTGCCCCTAGCTACACTTTCATAGTTAAAATAATAGTTTAGGTGCGCAACAAGAGAACGAAAGTAACTGAATAGCTGTGTTTCATACCACAAAAAAAATGATTGACTTGAAAGTTTTAGTTTTGAACAAGTTTTGTGAGAAGTTAGTTCTCAGTTCAAACCTATTGTTTTTATAGTTCTGAATCAGTTCTGTAAGGTGTAAAAACTCAAAAATAAGACTGTCTGAGGACTACCTATCCTTTTCGGCTTTGTCCAGTTTCGATATACGAGCACTAATGCATATCGTGTTAAACGAAAATATATGATAGAACCTCATATTGGTACTTCGTTCAATTGTCAAATTACTACATGATATTGGCATTAAAGCTCGTGTATATTATGATAGTGATGGTATAATAAACCTAGAACGATATCGTGCTTTCACGAGAGTGGATGTATACATTCTACACACCACTGCATACGATAGTTGTTTCAAAACGTGTTTTAAAATGAAAAACAGATCAAAATCACACGATAGTGGGGATGAGAGTAGGTACTTTCAGCTAGTGTGACAGTGATGTCTAGGTTCTTATAATTTACTATTATGAGAGCAACTATCGTGATAAAATATCATAGTGTACACGAGATTTAAGTGAGCTGGCTACTTGTACCAAGACATGATTTGGTTGCCAAAAAACAGAAAACATTTTCTTCATTAGCCTGTAGGTGGCAATACCTACAGCCACAAAAAAAAAATAAAGAACTTTTCTGATAAGAAGGGCACGTGATCCAACTACAAAGATCGTATTTTCAAATCTGAACTTTTCATCAGAGCATACCCCAACAAGTAGGGTCAAAAATTCAGAATTTTTCGATGAAAATTGTTTTCTAGAAAAAAGCAAGCAGCGTCTTCAGAGAACTAGTTCAGAACTTTTAAAAATCGAACCATATGTTATTAAAATGTGCTCAAAGATCCGCACATTCTTCCGTATCGAACAGACCCACTTTGTTACCACTGTGTGCGAGCAACGAATATACTAAATGCAGGTTTTCTCCGATATTAGCTAAATATCGTTAGTTCGGAGCTATAAAAAGTGAAAAAGTAAATTATTCGACGACGGACTAAAAGAATGATATACAAACAGAAACGATTATCGAAATAAGCGAAAAAAGGTAAAAGCAGGTACAATCACAGGATTGGGTCAGTCAATTTTGAACAAAACAATGAAGTAGGCTAACCAAAAAAACACCAAGAAAAAAATACATAGAAGCTGCAGCGACGAAAAGAGAAAAGGCGCCAACGCGAAAAGACATTACATCAATGAAATGTTACACCAAAGTGAACCAATATTTTCTCAAAGCTAGCCCTTTTTCCATTCCTTTCCCCTACCTACAACTCTACTCCACAATCTTACCAACTGGTACAAGTATGTTATGTCAATACGAATGGATGATGTAAAAAAAAATTAGTACCATAGTGCGGCAAGGTGATGCGAAGGGAGGGCGAAATTCGAAGAAAAATAACTTCATCTCCAAAATGTGAAGTCGTACACGCAGGTAATGGCGTGAAGTAAGTGTTAATAAAATTGCCTACACGAGGGCCGTAAATACGAGAAAGCAGTTGCGATGCGACGTGTTTTTTTTTTTAACCCTATAAGAAATGATATAAGCGAGCGACTAGAAGTTTGGAAGCGTGTATACAGTACAGTATATATATACCTAAATATACCTACATAACACGTATACTGTACAATAAATAGGTAAATGGTAGTGGCGGCGTGTGGCGAAGTACAACTAGAAGAAGGAAGTGGAGAGGAGAAAAGGAAGGAGTCGTATTCGCGTTGACGAACGAAAGGATTTACCAATGTTTAATTTAATTTCTTAACAAGAAATTGGCAATTAATAGGGGAAAAAGAACAGTATGACGTGTGCACTCCCGCGCCTTTCACAGATTGAGCTCGGTGGCTGGTTCCCATTTAACTGAGAGACTCGGAATACAGCAAACAAAATTATTCAATATAGGCACGAAACACGAACGAAATAATTAGGTGCTTCGTATAGTTTTACACCAGTTGGTTCCATTTTTGTGTTCAATCAATAAAGATAATGCCGAAGAGACATACCATAAATCTGAAAAAATTTTTGAAATATTGTTTTGTCTTTATTATTCCACGCTTCACTTGACATATCAAACAAGGTATCAAGTAAAAATTTCAAATTTCAGGCCTGATGGAGCAATTTTTGACAATTGAGAGATCTTTCAAGTTAGTTTTTAGATTCTTTGTTTTAAAAAGTAAATAGTTGAAAGGACAAAACTATACGGTTGATATGGCCCATTTTCGACCAATCACCAGACTTTGAAGATATTAATTTTTTTCAGGTAAGACCATTGACATACAAGAAATGAGTTTCTCATTTTAAATAGCTTCAAATGGAAATGAGTTTCATAAACAAAATGTGTGTACTGGGACACACGGTGGAAGTGAAACTTGTTAAGCTGAAATTTGTATTTTGAAAATGAATGTTTTGTTGGCAACGAGATTTTTTATTTTTTTGTTTTGTATTAAACATTAAATCGCAGAAAAAGTCATATAAATTTAAAAAACCGTTTTCACCAATTGTTTAACACTTCAACATCAGAATTAAATCACGCAACCTTCATTCCACTAACAAGAAAGCAGTGAATGAAAATGTATAGAGAAGGCAAAGAGGGAAATGGATCAAATAGAGCTGAACAACGGGACTTCGCTTGCATATGGAGGGTTAGTGGTAACGTTTTTCTGGTTCACGGGCTTTGTTGCATGATCGTTTTTAGTTTACTACCCAGCACAAGGAAGTGTTATTTTAAAACATAAATGAACACTAGTGAACACAAGTAATAAATAATGAAATATTTTATCTTCATAATATCTTTTTAGTTTCAGCATAGGTGTGAAAAAATGTCGATAACTTCATATGGAATCTTTTTGCACTTTCACTCCGCTACAAGATCATACTATTTTTAAATGGTTTTTGGCAAAGAGAGATGCTGCTTATTCACTAGAAATTTGTTTAAAATTTTGAGGAAATCTAGATTTAAGGGCATCTCATATTTTTAGTTGATCATCTTTAACAAATAACTAAACCATGTTAGTTATATCTTTAGAAACGGAGTAAGGTTTGAGAATTGTTGGATGCAACTTACATATTCCAATAGAAAGATACCACAATATGCGAAAAATATGCTCAAAACTAGGGAGAAAGCCTTCATCAAAGGGAATTTTGTATTTTTGGTCGAAAATCTCTATTGTAGGTGCAACCATACGGCGGTCACTCTCGCTGCAGGTATGTAAACAAAATATTGTATTCGAGTGGGGAGATGCTTATATGCAATAAATTTGATTAAAACCTAGGAGAGGGTCATCTTAAAAGGGCTTTTCATTTTTATTATTTGACTGAACCATGTCAAGTCACATCATTAGAAAAAGGAGAACAGTGGATGAATTCTGAAATGCAACTAGCGTACTCAAGCGGAGAGACTTATATGTATATATGACAATCAAAACATAGAATGGGTTCTTTATTAAGATTATTTTAACTTTTTTCATTGTAAACCTAAACCAACTTTGGTCGTATTGCAAAAGAAAAAAATTTTGAAATAAAAATAATGTATTTGAGGGAGATGTCTAAATGCGAAAATTTTTCATCAAAACCTGGAAGGAGTTCTTCATCAAATGGTTTCTCATATTTCTAGTTTACAATTTTCATTCATCATATGACTAAGCCATGTACGACATAACATTGAAACATGGGGAAGAGAAATGGGCCAATTCAGAAAAGTGACCAACCTTATTCCAATAGAGGGCCTGGTATCCGCGATAAATTTGATAAAAACACAATATAATCAATGGACATTTGGTATTTTTAGTTGAAAATCTTCATCGTGGGACTGTCATTTGGAAATGAAATTTTGGGATCAATCTTACATATTCGAAAGGAGAAACTATAGGCAACACAACAAATTCAACTGAAACCGACAACGTTGTTTACTTCGATCCAGGTATGCAGATCTACAATTTTAGCGCCATGGAGCTACAAAGCTTTACCCCTATCGAAATAGACCGTGAAGCTTTGAAGAATTCGAATTTAATAAAGCTATGTGAATAAACACTGCTTTCAAATGTTCTCTCCTTAAATAAATTAGTTTGTTTAACCAGTATAAATATACAACACCTACTCCTAAAAACACCCTATAGTTTCAATGATAATTCTCAATTTGATGAAATTAGCATTGTGTATTTTCTTCGTTGTTTTCTACATAATTCATAACAACAAACCGAAAATGACCGTAGATCAAAGTTTTAAACAAAAGATGCAATCGATATTATATTTACACTGCACTTAAGCTAAATCTCGTTTTCAAAAGTACTTTCAGAATCGCAAGCATCATCTAAATATTTCGTTGATTGAATTTTTATAGCAAAAGTGTACTACTTTAAAGGTTCTCCACCTTTTTATTATTTTAAACAATCTTTCGAAATAAAATGAGTAGTTGTAAATTCAATATTACCGACAGGAGTAGCAAATTCATCAATTTTCGAGTGGCAATATACTCCGGTCTGCACCCAAATCTATTAAGTACCATCTCCTGTTTGTCCTGTCCTTTAAGAACAGACGGCATGAGTATTTTTCCAAGAGGTCTTCTGCCACATAGAGGGCCCCTCATTCTAATTTGACGCTCCTTATTAAAGGATTTGCCCCACCATTTGCAACAATTGTTACATTTGGTAGCTTCTACACCAAACTGATTATGAAAGAAGCAAGTCTTTTCATCCCAGGTTTGAGAATGGGGGCTGGGAGATGATGTTCTAGAGGAAGTGGAACTCTGACCCTTTTTTTGGTTACTAGGTCTTTAGACCGTGACTGTATTATTGTTATTGCTGCTGCTTCTTGATTTAAACCTTTGGCGCTAGTTGCCATTCTGTTTATTCAAGTTCTAGCTTTTGTTGTATTTTTGTACTTCTGTCATCAACCGAGCTATCTAGGCTCTACATTGAGCAATCTCCCCAGTCTTTTCAGACACTGTACTAACAGAAGGCTTTGACCTTGTGTATTCTAGTACATTGTCTGTACTTTTCACAACAAAATCAAGTCAGTGGAAGTGTTGATTGTGGTAGATCCTACAGCTGCTAGGCACTGCACAACCCTTTGGAGTAGTTGCTTGCAGAACTGGTTTCCTATTACAGAAGGGGCTACAATATTGTCAGCCTTTTCCCGCAATTTAGCTGTGAAAATCGAGGATTTGTCATCTCCGATCTTCATACCACCCATGATATCATCAATGATTTTGTTTTTCATCTTTCCAAACACATCTTTAATTCTTTTGACAAACTAGGCATAATTGTTCTCTTATGTCAAAGGGCATTTCACAATGTCTGGAATGTGGCAAATAATCTGTGGTGGCATGCTACCGCAGATATGGAGACATTGCAGGAGAGGAGAGAAATTAGGATAACATCCCATCCAAGAGATATGTAATTTTAGGAAATTGCAAATAAGAATTGAAAAAATATTAGAAAATAAATCATTGGCTTAAACATTTGTGATTAATTGCTAGTTAATCTTAGCTGATTCATATTATGTACTATTAGCTATTTGTATCAAGTTCACACTTTTCTCTTTTATACACGACCAACACATCACACACACTCTCTCATCTCACCATACAACTAGGGTTGATATTTTTCTCATTCTTTCATAATAGAATCTATGCCGTGATTCACCAGTTTTTTTCAATTAGGTAGTGTGGTTTTATAATGACATTAGACTTTTATATTCAATGGAGAATACATACAATTTGGAGTGCATATAATTATACAATTTAACAGAAATTCATCCAATAAATACCTGAATACGAATAATTTACCACCATTGCAGATAAAAATAAAGAGCCCTACTCCATGCTGCCGCATTTCAATGCCTGGCAGAAAATATGAGATGCAAAAAACAATAATCGATTCAAGGGGTGCTTGATAATGAGTTTAGTAAAAATGAATTTTTAATGATACATTTTCATTAGGGGTAAAACGTATGAAAATTATTGCACTAATACACACGCCCGAATGCAAGAACAATACTCAAGTATCAACAGTGACTCAAGAATTACTTATCTTAACAAAGCTATATCTATACATGTTTATATATGGATATAATTGATAATGGAATAAATGTAAGAATTATGTAAGTATTATTCTTGCATTGGAAATCATGCCACAATCAGACAAACACTCGGCACATAACAATAGCTCTGTTTGATAGGACTACACCAACTTATATCAACATACACCTGGAGGGCGATTCCACAAATGTAGAAATGTTGTATGACTTTATGCCAAGTATTACTTGAATATTTATGGAGTATCCATACCCAAGTAGGTTGTGTAATTTAGTATAATTCTATCAAACAGAACCAATTGTAGCCCTAAACAAAACAAATAAGGTGGTCTTCCTTAAAACTACACTTCTGTTCTTGATCCACTTATAAAGTCGAAATTCATACCCAATGAACAAAGCGGTGAACGAACAACTGTAGTGAATTAAATAAAAGTGTATAAAAAGGGTACCTACCTACACATATTGGGAAAATAAGCTACCAACTTGATACATTCTGAAAAGTAAAAACCACTTCTAGCCTCGAAAGCCTGAAAAGAGGATGACAATAGGTACTATTGAAAAATACACAAGCAGCTATTTCACGTATTTCTCTCATTTCTGTATTGAAAAAACCAAATTTCCAGTTCACATCAAGCGTGGAAATGGAAAACACACAATTTTTCCTCTATTGTTTCTCCCACCCAGACACAGGAATTCAAACGGTATTTGCATAACCGTTTTGAGAATTTCAAAAGAATGCCTCACGTCTCTTCATCGGAGCTCCCAACCTATCCATTCTTAGGGGGTGAATACTGCTGAAGAAAACCACATCCTACATTAAATGGTTGTCTCGAAACGGATGAAAAGTAAAAAATAAAAATGTTAAGCAGACAGTTCCGAATTGATAGTCGCGGAGAGCAGGAAAGGGAGGGTATTCTATCCGGCGGAAGCGCATAATCTTTTTCCTGCCATCAACAAAGTTGACAGTTTTCCGCAAATGGGGCAATTACTCCAACCAACTCCTTCATATAAACATAGCAGCCAAAAAGGTGCAGATGTGAAGCGTAGGAAATGTGTTCTATTCTTTAAAAGGGTGGTAATTATGGAAAAAATTCTGAACTGGCTACGTATTTTTGGTGAATTTTGACCACAATAGGAAGAAGCCGACGTGACAATTCATTCAACGCGTCTGGAGAAGAGATGGCGTGACAAACTTGTAGAAGATTTAGGTTCATCCGTTCTCGAGAAATAAGCAAAAGAAGGTAAAACTTGACAATGTAAATTCTTCATCTGTTTGTAAAACAGAGGTTGAAATAGCATACAAAATAAGCAAAATCTACCATTCGAGAATTGGAAAAATATATTCTGCTAACCATGGATTAAAGGTATAAATAGACCACTAGAGAAAAAAATTTTTAACAACAGCGAAAAAAACTCAAACCCAACTGATTTTACTTTAATTTAAGCAGGGAAGAGGGCAAGTTCTAATGAGAACATTTTTTGAGAATTTTAACAAATTTCATCTGACAGTTTTTCTATGAATTGCCAAACTGATCAACTTCATTCTTGAATATGCTTTTCAGATAAATTATACTCAAAGTACAGTTGATAGAACTAGCGAGTATTGCCAAACGTTCACAGGCAATGATCTTCATTTTATAGATGAATAAGGAGTAAAGTAACATATAATGATTACCCAGATGTATAGCTTTGAAACATTATCGATATTGTAATCGACTACTAATTCAGATGTTGAACAGGAATCATATGTGTGATGATAATACATTAATGTAGCTTTTTTTTTCTTGATTAAAATTCGGATGAGGAAACACAGCTTAATTGAGAGATGAAAAGAAATGCTAAGGTATTAAAGGTTGAACTTATTTAATTTTATTTTATGACGAGTTCAGCGAGAACAAACCCTGGGTCTTTCCTTCTGATTTTTCTTCCCCACAGTGAATTTTAAAATTTCTCACTGTGGGATACTATTAATTTGGTATTTGAAATTTCCAACTTGTTTTCTATTTTAATGTTTTATTTCAACAACACTTCAATTTCACCATCATTCTCTCATCAGCAAAACATTTATTTCTTCGATGTTTTTATTCTCAGATACCACATGTATGGTATCTTGTTACGTACTTTGAGAATCAATTCAGGTAAGTGACTGGTAGAAAACTTGAAGGAGTAAATAAAAAACCAAGTTTTGTATAACAGGTGAAAACCAATTTGGCATACCACATCATCTTAATTTATTTTTCTTTTTTTTTCAAGAAAAAATGCTGTTATATTTCACATTGTCTAATATTTTGTCAAAAGTCAACACATTCCATACAATCATAACATACCATTAACATATATAAACTTACAAACAATTAATGTGACCATCAAAATTCACAATTCTTTCTATCAAATACCTACTTTTTCTGGCGAGGCTTGCTGCGCTAGAGTTTTTTCATCTTATTTCTCTCAATAGGACAAAAAATGAATGTCTGGAATGAAACTACTGACATTAACACAAACAAAGTCACCAGTTGGCAGATGTATATCTGCGCCTCTTGTTGGGTTATTCATTTGATAAGTAATTTTCAATATCACTCACACACAGACACTAATGTTAAGATTACTTTCACACATGTACTCACACGTAGACACTTACGCAAGACAACTTTAAACCTTAATTTCAGCAGTTTGGCTGAACGAATTTTACTTTTTGAGGATATTCTTCATATGTGGTATGAGTTTTGAAAAATTTTGTTCAGTATATTAAGAGAACATTCAGGACAGAGAATGGCAACTTGACTTTATATATTAGAAGAGAAGATAACAAATGAAAAGTGATGTCTTTAGAAGTTGGTTAAAAATTGACTTTTTTTTGCATGTATAGTAGTTTCTCATTACACCACTAATTATTTATCTTTTTGATCTTTATTAATTTAGCTATGTCGATCAGATTAATTTCATCGTTGAGTTCCATTTTTGGTACAATATACAAAAATGAAAAGTAGGTACCTATCCCAATTATTACATGATGCAGATATTTCCTCATGACTTAAGCAAGAGTTTTTGATATATGAGCTTATAAAATATTTGAAATAGTCTTTGAAAAGCAGAGGAAATTTTGAAAGATTTTCGGTTTCTGTTTTTTGGTATACAGATTATAAAGGCGGGCATTTGGTCTATTGATTCACTTGCATACCTTGACCTCTCATCAGTGGCTAGTTTTACCTCGAGTGCTTTGGTTGCTTCTTGTCAGTTGTGAAATAAGTCTATACTGATGGTCCACTACTCTGGTTCCTAATTTAACATCCACGTAAGTGATGACTTTCATGTTTTTTGACTGTGAGTGACTTTTATAATTTATGCATAATTCTAACAGTTACATCGATGTTATTCATTACTTTATCAAGAATAGAGACAAAAGTAAAATGAATCGATCCTCAGAAAGACTGAAAGTGGCCAAAAAGACTTTTCTTTGGCTGAACCACAAACTACGAAAATAATTTACAAAATTGGATCACACATCATTAGATTATTCAGGAATTAAATAATAGTCCTCATTTATACTAACGGAATGGAACTGCAGATTTGGAATGAATTTCGTGTAACTCTTATACGTTCATGCTGTTATTTGGGAACTGAACATTTAATGTTGAGAAAATATGTAGAAAATTTATAGTTTTAGTAACCGTATTCGATAAAAATTTCAATGTGAATGCAACACAAATTTCACATAAAATTTATTAAAAGGAGCTGAATGTCGAGAGTTAAATGAAATTCATAATTATAAAAATCAACCGTTAATTTTCCACAGCGTAAGATAGCGAGGTCAGAATGTAATCCTATTTCTAACGAAGTGATTCCCCAAAAACCCAAAAAACAAATGAAAAATGTTTCATTTTTTGCACACACGGTGCTCGTGCCAGCAGGCGTCATGAATTAAACTTTCCATGTAGGAGAAAGCAGTAGGAATAAATGGTGGCAATAACGTCAAAATGAAATCTATTACACGATTGTTAAAAATATGACGTTACTACAGTAAAATACAGTTCAAATGCAATTACTTTGTTTCTATACATGTATATGTATAGGTATATTACGTATGTATCGTAGGTTCGTATTCACAAACAGCTTTTAATCCACCATTAATAATTCTCCTGGAACCATGGGTGGGTGAAATTTAGCGCTAAATGTTTCCCTGTTTATACGGATACCATGACATACAAAGAACAAGAAAATTTTCATAGTGTTACTTATATTTTTAGAATTACGATCTTTTTATACGCTTTTATTCTACTTACTGAATTTATTGAAGTACACCAGATGACCAACTTCAGCGCTGCTTTCACGTGTTGCGACACACGCACACATACACATATACAATTATATCCGTTTTTATTAGTTGTTTCTTCAATTTTTGTTTATTTTTGTCTTGGAAAAAAAAATGAGAAATTTTATTTTCTCTTTCGCCGTTATTTTCTTCAAATTATAAAAGCGTATTTTTTTAAAACTGGTTTTTAACGTAACTTATTTATTTCTATTTTATTTCTGTTGCCAATTTACAAATCATCCGGACTCATACTCTTAAGTTCCATAAAAGATTTTCAGTTTCTCTTTCACTCTATTAATCCCTCTCACACTTTTTTCTCAATATTATGACACGCAGATTAAGATGGAACGAAATTATGTCGCCTGCTTTCACCTATTTTCAACGCTTAAAAATGGCAGAGCAAGCTTATATAGTTTCGTGAATAGTTTTGAGATATCACCGAGAGAAAAGTACCAACAATTTTCCTTCAAATTACCCGAAGTGTTTAGCCTTGAGAATATACATAATTAAAGCCTTCGAAAGCAATTACACGAAAACCGAAATTAGTAGAAGGCCGACATTTTTAGGATATCTACCAAGTTATCTGAAGGTTCCCTGAAATTTTGGCTGAATCGCATATTTATTTCTAGGCACATTGATGAAATTCTCTTCAAATTCTATGATTTTAATGAGAAGAGTTCACTAATGTTGGGGAACATGAACAGAATTTTGTTGATATCTCGAGAAATAAACGTACGATTTCAGCCAAATTTTCGGGCAATCTTCAGATAATATAGTATGCAGATGTCTCCTAAAATTTTCAGCTTTTTATCACTTTCAGTTTTTTTGTACTTGCTTTCGATAACTTCGATTTTGTAAGTTTTATATGTCAAAAAACTGTCCATAATCCTGAAATCAATAGTGCTATTGGCGCAGTCAAGCGGAGGCTTTATATCCAAATTGTAATTGAATTTCTTATGAAAACAAATTTTACTGTGACTTGCTTAATGCTGTGTGCTCAGTTGCACTTGAACTCTTGCAATATAACCATCAAATACAGTTACCATTTTTAATAGTGTCATATTGTTTGTTTTTTTTTTTTCAAGTTGACACATCAATAGAGGTCCATTTCTCCGGGCCCCCCATTTCAAATTTTGACCTGAAAATTTTTGGCCTAATTGTGCTCAGTTTGTGCTAATATGTGTAACGTATATTTTCGTCTATTTTTAGAAATGACGAACATACTCGTCCACACATTTTCAAACACCAAAAACATAGATATTTATCAACAATAATCCTCCTATAACTCTTTATAAACAACCACTAAATTAACCGTATTCGATTTTATAAATATAGATATATTATCTGTATACTCATGACCAAATTGTACCTGTCCCTCGAGTACTCGACAAGTCAGCACAACCCTATAATAACAACACCCTACCTCACTTTACCTATCTGACACGTACGTTTTCATACCCTGAACGAGTATATAATCCCTCGATTCAGTGGAAAAAGACACAGTTCCTCGACAGCTACTTCTAAGTACCTGGAACTTCTCTAGTAGAAGTCTCTGGTGAACAGATAGTCTTGCTTGTTGAATTGTGATTATATATGTATAAATATTAACGTATGTTTTATGTACTGTGATATACAAATTATTATTTTATTAAATGTGTAAACTCACTCGTGTGTTTTAAAATATTATTGAGTCTCTAACATATGTTAAGGTCCACTATAGTTTGTGGATGATAAACTTGAATTTATTCTAGAAGTATTACTGCTTTTAAAGTACGTGATATTTCGTGTATGGTGTAACACTGAAAGTGGTTCTAACTAGGTACGTTACCACCTCTTTTGGCCGTTACAATATGTGCCATCAATTTTAGAATTTGTGCTCACCCCTTTCCTTAGATATAAACAAAAGAGTCTGGGTGGGGCTGGAGAAATTCTAGCCCCCCCATTTCAAATTTTGACTCTGAACTTTGTATACTAATTTTGCTTCATTTGTGCTAATTTGTGCCGTTAATTTTAGAATTTGTGCTCATTTATTTTCAAATATAGGGGCCTCAGAAATTTATGTATCAGCCACCCCATTTGAAATTTTGAGTTGAAACTTTGCATGCTAATTGTGCTTAATTTGTGCCTATTTGTGCTGAAAATTAAAAATTTTATACTGACTCCCTTTCAAAAATATTTGTGGTTTTATGTCTCCCCTCAGCCCCCATTTTGAATTTTGACCCAAAATTTTTCATACCAACTGGATTCAAATAGTGCTAAATTTTGCTACCAATTTTGAAATTTGTTATCACCCCCTTCTTAATATATAAAAAAAAGTTTGTGGGTGGGGCTGGGGAAATGCTAGCCCCACCCATTTTGAATTTTGACTCAAAACTTGGCATACTAATTGTGCTCAATTTGTGCCAATTTGTGCCAACCATTTTAAAATTTGTGCTCACTTCCCAACTCAGATAGGGAGGATGATAGATTTCCCCTCAGCCCACCCCCTTCTTGAATTTTTATACAAAACTTTGACCACTACTCTTTTTTGATTTGTGTTTAATTGTGCCAACAAGCTTATAATTTCTGTACATTCAAATCTTAAGTTATTTGCAAAACAAATTTGGGTAGGGCTGGGGAAATGCAGCCCCACCTACTTCAAATTTTGACTTGAAATTTTGCAAACTGATTGTGCTTGTAATGGCCAAAAGAGGTGGTAATGTACCTAATTAGAACCACTTTCAGTGTTACACCATACACGAAATATGACGTACTTTAAAAGCAGTAATACTTCTAGAATAGATTTAAGTTTATCATCCACAGACTATCGTGGACCTTAACATTGGTTAGAGACTCAATAATATTTAAAACACACGAGTGAGTTTACATATTTAATAAAATAATAATTTGTACATCATAGTACATAAACATACGTTAATATTTATACATATACAATCACAATTCAACAAGCAAGACTATCTGTTCACCAGAGACTTCTACTAGAGAGGTTCCAGGTACTTAGAAGTAGCCGTCGAGGAACTGTGTCTTATTCCACTGAATCGAGGGATTATATACTCATTCAGGGTATGAAAACGTACATGTTGGAAAGGTAAAGTGAGGTAGGGTGTTGTTATTATAGGGTTGTGCTGACTCGTCGAGTACTCGAGCAACAGGCACAATTAGGTCATGAATATACAGAAAGTATATCTATATTCATAAAATCAAATACGGGTAATTTAGTGGTTTTTTATAAAGAGTTATAGGATGGTTATTGTTGATAAATATCTACATTTTTGGTATTCAAAAATGTGTGGACGAATATGTTCGTCATTTCTAAAAATAGGCGAAAATATACGTTACACAATTCTCAGGGGGGAACAAAAAAAAAATCAGGAAAAAAAAATTTTTCCAAAGTCTATCCAACAAGTACAAGTTTCTTATTAACTATGCATGATTAAAATTGTGTCATATAATGTGAGTATAAGTATATATACTTAGAATAAAATGTTTTACGAATATTACTTATGAATAACAAATTTTTTCTTAGGTATATAGGTGATTAGTATATCGTATTATTTTGCATAATTTTTACAACGCTGTGCTTTTTGTTAAGTTAGTACAGTTTCGATGGGAGGTTAACTTTAAATATACCATAATAAAAATTAACATAAACGAGATTGTACTAAACCACAATAAAAATATCCCATTGACAAAAGTTAGATAATCATTAAAGTTTTGGTCAGGTATTTGTAGTTCAATGGATTTAATTTTGTTCTCCAAGTCGTTAACTGGAACAGTGTGGGGAACAAAATTTTTCCATTTGGGGTTGTAGACCTTTGTCGTTGCCAGGTCTATGGCAAGATCAAAAGGTTCTGTAGAATCGGAAAAATATGTCCACAGGAGTGGTAAATGATTTTCGATTTTAATAGTCTCTTCCAAAGATTCAGAGACAGGGGATTTCTATTGGGATAATTACTGTATTTTTATTATTTTTGTCAATATTTTCAATTTGGATATGACAGGGTACATCCAGAATAAAGGTTCAAGGGGAATCATTATTTATTTTTAGTTTTTCGGATTTTTTCGTAATGGAATTAGTTGCTACAAGGGAATTAAAGTTTACGATAGCAAATTTAATGTGTCCAATAGGATGCACTAATGTTTGGTTATTATTAGGATTACATTTAAACGAGCAGGATTGTAATAAATTTTGATTTAAGTCTTGAAAGAAAAGATTCTTTGCACATGAAGATAATTTATCACTTCCTCTATTAGACGGAAGGAAGCATAATGGTTTATCCAAGTTACAGTAGTGGAGATTAGTTCCACTAATATAATGTACGGAGTTTGTTCTGATTTCATGTATAATCAGGGATGGTTCTTGATCCCAGCTACACAATTCATTAGAATGACTTAAGAATGTGAGCGGAATGAAGTTGTAAATTTCGTATTTAGAATCTAATTGTTTTAGGGGAATTTTGATGTCTAATTCTAAAGTATTTTTATAGAAATTGCAATTTACCAGTTCAGCATGATAGTAATTTTGAATATCCTTAATGGGGATTGCTAGATCAAGGTCTAGGTTTTTTGTAATTTCCAAAAGTTTTACTATGTCTTTTCCTAATATTTCTTTTGAGATAATTGACGAGGGGATCATATGAGATTTACAAGACGTTAGGATGTTTGATAATCTTAACGTGTTTATCATGTAGTTATCATAGAATCCTTGTATATAGTTTAGAGAAATTAGAAGTTCATGTTCTTCCAGTGAGTTTTCCATAAAAGAATTTGTATGCAAAACGAATTTTGTCATAAACTTATTTGTATGGTCGATAAAACTATGCAGATTAGTGGACGTATTTACTAATGCTGCATGTTCGGTCAACAGTTGATTTTTTATAATATCATATTCTTCTTTCAACAAAATTTCGTTAGCCAGAAAATTTCGTCCATCTCTAAAGTTTAGTACACGACAGCAAAAGCGTAGCGCATCTCCGAAGAAAGATCTGATCGGAGTGAATACGCTTCGTTTGCTTCGAATGGAAGATGGCGTTGAATAGAAGTCTTGGATCATAGCGGTATTTTGTTCTTTAAGGTTTTTTATAGCATTTTTTAGACGTTTTGCCATTTCTGCATATTTGCAATTTTTCCAGGTTATTTCATTGCACAACCGATGTTTAAAGTTTGTTGCTAATAGTTTATCTGCTGATTCATGCAAATCTAGCTTAATAGAGTAAATTATTGGGGCAGATTTAGAATATACGAAAATATTGCTTATTTATTGAAAATAAGCGCCAGTTGACGCCGTCGTAATCTTATATGGGTCAGATGATGTTCTTTGCACAATAGTAATCGAAGAAATAGTTATTGCGAAATAGAAAAGTAGATTCGTATACATTTTCTGAAACAGAAAAAATGCAACGTCTAAATTATTTACGAGAAAAATGGATTATGAATTTTAGGAATTTATTACGACATGAGCTATCTGGGGCAAAGGGGAAGACAAATTTTGCAGACATTTGAATTATTAATTTCGGTCAAGTGATTAATATAAAGTTTATTAATTTCGACCGATTAGTCCGTGTTTTGCCTTCGTTCGATCTTGATCTGTCTGTCTCTGTGGGTCATATTTTTCGTTTTTTTCTTCTTTTTTTTTTCGTTTTTTCTAGTGTTGTTTGTGGAGCCGATTTTCAGTGAAGTGACTTGTGCAGATTTTTTTTTTCTTTCTTTTCTGTTTATAATAACATTTTATTTAGAAAATGTCGGTCGTTTACATGAATGACCAAATGTTCATGTCATTGGGAGTTGTTGAGGCTAATGAGACCTGGTTTCTCGGAGATCAGGTTCTCACCAAGATTCGTCAATTTCAACATTGTATGTGCGAGCCTCGGTTGTATTTTTTGCTCCATCGTCTTTTCTCGCTGTTTTATCGCGTGTCTACAATATCCAATCGTTGTGCTTTTTTGAATAATTTTGAGCTGTCGAGGATACCAGATGAGGTTATTGAAGAGGATTTGGGTTACTGGAGCCATTCGGTCTGGTTTACCTGTTGTCCTGAATCTGAGGAGTATGCCAAGAAGCTGCTATTTGAGCTTCGCATATTTTATTCTCATTCCATGATTGTCGAATTTGGGCCATCCAGGCTCAAACTAGTTTTCCGAGGCAATCTGGACACTCGGGGATTGGTTGGGTTGGGCATACTTTCCGGGCTTTTGGTTGGTCTATTGTGTGTATCCCAGCAGACCAATGAGAAAGTTACCGTCGAATATGTCCATCTTGATCAATTTTATCTCAACGATCTTTTAATTGGGACAGCTGGGGTTTCCTTCGTTTGGTTCGTGAATGACCACTATAAACCACGCTTACACCTTTCGATCTCCACTGCCGGTTTCCATTTCCAACTTCACTACGATGCAACAGAATACAATCGAGCGATATCGTACCAAGGTGGATGGCTGCTGTCTGAGCCAACTGTTTACTCTTTCTTGTGGAATACTCCTTCCATAGAAGAGAGCGTGTCCACGGAGGATAGTGGGTCTTCAGATGGTGCTCGAGACCAGGGGAATGCGTCCCCAAGTTTGACCGAGACCAGCAGTTCAACCAGTGGGGAATGGTTAGAGGAGTTTCTCGAAGGATATTCCGAGACGTGGGCTATAAGTGAGTTTTATTTTCAAATATGTAATTTTAAATAATTTAATTTTCCTACTATTTTGGATAAAAAAAATTTTCCTAAGACTAAATTAGGTCGGATGGAGTAAGGGGAAAGAAAGAGGAACTAAAGGGGAGATGAGAGGGTTATAAAAAAAAATCGTGAGTGAAAAACCTATGTAGCTGCAGGTAATATACTTTACACACAGTTACTTTGGTTTTTTCCGAGGGCGACCCCTTGGTTTAGATACAATTTGGGTTTGGATGGGGGTTTCTGGTTTTTTATTATTTTCTTCCGACTTTATTTCGATATTTGTTTCGTTGTTGTTACAAGATTTATACGGAATTAATCGTAGTACATGAACTGTTTGGTCGTATGCTGTTTTATCGTCTGTTTTGATGCGGATTATATAATTTAGATCGGTGACCTTCCTAACAATTTTATGAGGTCCGGTGTATTTTATTTTATTTTTCGCGACGTTTTTTGATTGACGCAGCAAAACAAGGTCGTTTGGCTTGAAGTCAATGATCTTGTGGTGCGCGTTATAATGTTTCGCATTTTTTTCTGATGCTTTCTTTGCTAAGCTCGGCATTTTTTCCCTCGTTTGAAGGAGATTTTCAATTTCTTCTTCACGAGTTGTATTATTTTTTGTGTTTACCGGTATTTCTGGCAAATGTACTTCAGGGTTGAATCCATGAAGTAGGTAAAATGGGGATTTGTTATTTAAATGTTCAATCGGACTTATATTATATGCAAAAATAATTTTATTAATTGTTTCGATCCATTCTTTTTCATTTGAATGGCGTATTTTGACAATGATTTTTTAATGACACCGTTGATTTTTTCAACAAGTCCTTGCGATTGGGGGGAATAAAAAGAGGAGTAAATAATTTTAATATTATTCTCTTCCCAAAATTTACGGACGGATTCATTTGCAAAATGACCTCCGTTATCGCAAGAAATTTTCCCTGGTGTGCCATACGTGAAACAAATAAATTTCAAATACTCAATTACGTATTGAGCATTTGGGTTTTTTGTTGGACGTATGGTACAAAAATTTGTGCTTTTGTCTACACCGACAAGCATGTACGAGTGTTCATACTCGGTATTAAATTTCCCTATGAAATCGATCTCTAAAGGTGAGAATGGTTTAGGGTTTTCGATGTCTATATGTTTGAGAAAGCCAGCCTCTTTTGGGGAATTTTGTGCCATTTGACACTCATGACATGACAATACATATTCTGTTATTTTTTGTACCATGTTTTTAAAGAAAAACTGGTTTTTTATTTTATTTTTTGTTTTCTTAATTCCAAAATGACCTCCATACAATGGATCGTCATGTAGTTTTTTTAGAACTACCTGAATTAATTTTTCAGGGATTACCGTAACCACTTCATCATACGATGAGGTTGGGTTAGGTAATTTCTTTAACACATTATTTTCATCGAGAAAGTATAATTGTATTGTACGATTTAATTTTTGTATTTTATTTTTATCTTTTTTAATTTTGTTGTAATATAATAACAAAATAACATTTTTCCAATGCCGGTCATTTTCCTGCATTGTTTTTAAATTTTCAGGTAATTTGATTTTTTTGAGGGGTTCAGAAGTTTGATCTTCTATTTGGGGAAGTGATGTACTATCGGGATTTGAAATTTGCGGGGAGTCGGGAGTCACAGGAGGGGTTGGGGTGCTTTGATTGTTGAGATTTGACTCTCTTTTACAAGCAGATCTTGTGACTACGTTTGTAGTTTGATTGGGACAATTTTGGGAGTGATTAGATTCATTCTGTGGGGTTGTGGTTTGTACCACGGGATAATATGGGAAAGTTGATGCAGGGGAAGGAGGGTAATAATAGTTTTGAGACGTCGTACTTGGGTAGTACCACGTATTTTGATTTTGATAAAATACAGGGTTTAATGGGGCAGAATTGCCATTGTGAATTCTACATAGAGTATTCACATTTTTCTCTTCATCTTGAAGAGCATATTTTTTATCTACTAGAAATTCACCTTTTTCAAATGTAATTTCGTTTGGTTCATCATGAGGACGAGATAACCATACAATTATTTGTTCCGGCGATATGTTTAATTTGGAAACTATATTCGTTTAATTTAGAGATTAATCTAATTAATCTTGGGCTTGGAGTATTGAATTTCTGATGGTAAATCAGAGGCTTATGATCCGTGTATACTACAAAGCGTAATGCCAGTAAGCATCCACAGAAATGGGCTAATGCATTCGTAATTGCTAACATTTCCAAGTCAAAAGAACATAATTTTGACTGGGCAAGTTGGACTCTTTCTGAGAAGTATCCAACTGGATGTTTATGCTTCGTAACGGGATTAGTTTGCAGCAACACTGCACCTAATGCAATTTTCGAAGCATCAACTTCTATACAGGTTTCCAATTTTG
Source organism: Ericerus pela (assembly GCA_011428145.1). Classification (NCBI taxonomy): domain Eukaryota; kingdom Metazoa; phylum Arthropoda; class Insecta; order Hemiptera; family Coccidae; genus Ericerus; species Ericerus pela. Next base: position 1,814,847 of record WOFM01000279.1, read on the forward strand.
GATCATAAATTGCCAATACAGGTGTGGAAATCATTATTTCTTTTAATTTTTCAAATATTTCAAGATGTTCTTGTTTTAATTTAATTTTGGCATTTGATTTGCAATCTGTTCCTCTTAGTAAGTCAGTAAGAGGGGCAGTAATTTTAGCTAAATTAGGAATTAATTTCCTATGATAATTTATTGATCCTAAAAATGATCGTAATTGTTTTAACGTATTAGGGGTTTTTAAATTTTTAATTGCCTCAATGTTTTTGTTTAGTGGGCGTAATTCATTATATCGGACAGTATGTCCAAATATTTCAATTTCGTTCATTGCGAATTGACATTTTTTTGTTTTTATTTTTAAATTTACTTCATTTAATCTTTTTAGCACTTCCCTTGTATTTTTGAGACATTCTTCGAAAGTTTCTCCGAAAATACAAATATCGTCCAGGTAACATACCATTTTTTTCCAGAATATATCATGGAATATGTCATCCATGATGGTTTGGAAAATGGACGGGGAAATGCTTAGGCCTATTGGAGTAGAATTGAATACGTATCCAATTCCATCCACATTTATTCCAGTGTATTGTTTAGATTCTTCTGTGAGAGGAATCTGTAAATATTCACTGTTCAAATCAATCGTTGTAAACCATTTTTTATTTCTTAAGTATGGCCAAATAACATCAATCATCGAGACACGATTATTATCCATAATAATTCTTTGGTTCATTCTTCGGTAGTCTACTAATACTCTGTAGACTCCATCTGGTTTCTTTTTTACAAATATGGGGGATTCAAATTTTGATTTTTGTTTTTTTAGGACACCTACTTTCACTAGGTCATAGACCAGTTTATGTAGGGTCTCATGTTCTGCGTGTGAGAATTTAAAATTTCTACACCTCAGTGGAGTTTTATCGTCTACTCGGACAACTTGTTCGGGTACTTTACAAACAGAGACTTCATCTGTTTTTCCCATAAAAATATTATTAAATTCATTAATTGTTTCATACATTTTTATTTTTTGTTCAAGCGAAAGCTTTGGATTAATCGGGATAGGGTTTCCTCGATTATCCTTAAAAATAGTAGTTTCTGTTATTTTTTCTATTTGGCAGGAATTAATTTCTACTGCGCTACTTGATTCAAATTTTCCTAAGTATTCGCCTTTATAGATCACGTGAGGTCTGTTATTGTGATTAACAGCGGCTATCGTGTCTTCTGATACGATTACAAAGAAATTATGTTTTTCTTCCATGGATGTTTCACACAGAAACTCCAGGTGCTCAGGCAAAGTTGCTAAAATTAGCACTGAATTTGCCTCAATTTTATATAACCTAACTTATTTTCTTTTTCAATAGGGTAATTGTGACATTCAGGCATGTCAAAACATCGCTCTTCATCACCACAAGGTAAAGTGAATTTGTTTTTTGAGAAGTCCATTTTGGCTTTATGGGTTGATAAAAAATCGTAACCCAGTATGACTGGTTCGACTAAATTTCGGACAACGAAAGTGGGATGTGGGTAAATGCAATGATCAATGGAAAAAATCACATTGGTTACTCCTACAACCTCAAGAGGTTGACTATCCACACCACGAAATCTTATTTTAGTTGGTGGAATTGGTTCCATAAAATTGACTTTCTTTAAAACTTTATCATCAATAAGTGTCTGTTCCAAACCTGGATCGACTAGGCTAAGTATTTGTTTACCATAAATGGCAAATGGGAGGTGAAATTTACATTGGGTTCTGCAGTACCCTTTATTTTGAAATTTCTCCTCACTAACATTGTTAACCTGTTTCGATTCTTTGTTCAAGACATCCCTTACAGCTGACGGATCACCTGTAAGGGGAACACCTAGTTTTTTGAGCAATTATTTTGGCAGGCCTGGGGGTTTGATGTTTGGAGGTAATTTTGTTGTTGTGGGGCTCCCATCAATGGTGCCAGTGGGGCAATCATTTGAGTGTTTGCAGCCACATAAAGGAGGTTTTAGGGAGTATTAAATGAGATACCAGCCCATGCTGGGGCATTATTCCAATTTGGAAGGCCAAGCTGGTTCCAGTTTGGGATTCTGTTGGAATAGTATAGATTATTATTTCAAGGAAAATTATTTCTACGAAAATTTGGATTAAAATTTCTTCCTTTATAATTAGGATTAAAGTTTTGATTATTATTCCAATTTCTATTTTGGTTGTTTTGGTTCCAGTTTTGATTCTGGTTCCAATTACCATTATTATTATTATTATTATTATTATTATTCCTATTTTGATTTTGGTTTTGATTTTGATTATAATTATTTTGTTCATTATTATTATTTTTATTTTGAGGATTTTTTTTTTTCTGGATTCCTGAGATTTCGAAATGTTTGCTATTGCAGCGCTTATTTTTTCCATCTCAGCTTTCCAGACTGGATCGGATGATACTAAATTTACATTTTTGTCAGTTTTCTTATCTGTTTTTAAAGCTTTTAATTCTTCAATAGTTTTTTCGAGTTGATCGATTTTTTTCCCTAAGAGTGGATCTGAATGTCCAAATACTTTATCTTTGAACTCTAAATATTTAGAGAAGGCCTTATCGAGTTCTTGAATTGTTTTAGGTTCCTTTTTAATTAGAAAATAATAGGGTTTTCTAATTCGGGAATTTGTTCCCGAGGTTTACGTGTTGTTTGTAAAATTATTTTTATATTTTCAGGAGTTAATAATTTTTGTATTTCTTTACTAGATTTAATTTTTACTAGGATATCCTCTTGGGTTTTTATACGAGAAAAATATCTTTTATCAACTTCGATATTTAAATTTTGACATACATTGATTAGTTCGAAATTTTTAGCTTCGATAAGCCAAATTAAATTTGTTTTAGTGGTATTGGGTTCGGATAAATTTTCCCAAGTTTCATTCATAAAAATAAATTTTTTGCGACTAATAATTATTTAACACTTCTTATATTTAAGGGAGGGACGCGAATTATAATTAATATTAATTGTTACTTTGTTTTTCTTTTGTTTGAACAGGAGCTTGATGGATCCGTTGCCGTTTTTTCTGTCGCTGAAATCTTCACCTTGATTCCTTGTAAATACGCCTGTTTTTATTTTTGTACAATAAATATCCTTGGTTGGTTTTGAAGTTCGGTTTTTCTTTTCACTACTGGTTTTTTTCCACTCGCAAGTAACCTTTACTTCCTTTCCTCAAGAGCGCGCCTTATGCGTTTTTCATTGAGTACTTAACTAGAGTTTTCAAGGTTAGAGCAAAATACTCCGAACCAGAGGAATTGAAACAGCAGCTTGGATCAGCAATTCCGTCAAATAGGTACTAGAGCGAGAGTTCAATTCGCAATAGCAGACCAGTTGGGCGCCAATAATGTAACGGCCAAAAGAGGTGGTAATGTACCTAATTAGAACCACTTTCAGTGTTACACCATACACGAAATATCACGTACTTTAAAAGCCGTAATACTTCTGGAATAGATTTAAGTTTATCATCCACAGACTATCGTGGACCTTAACATTGGTTAGAGACTCAATAATATTTAAAACACACGAGTGAGTTTACATATTTAATAAAATAATAATTCGTACAACACAGTACATAAACATACGTTAATATTTATACATATACAATCACAATTCAACAAGCAAGACTATCTGTTCACCAGAGACTTCTACTAGAGAGGTTCCAGGTACTTAGAAGTAGCCGTCGAGGAACAGTGTCTTATTCCACTGAATCGAGGGATTATATACTCGTTCAGGGTATGAAAACGTACGTGTCAGATAGGTAAAGTGAGGTAGGGTGTTGTTATTATAGGGTTGTGCTGACTCATCGAGTACTCGAGGGATAGGCACAATTAGGTCATGAATATACAGAAAGTATATCTATATTCATAAAATCAAATACAGGTAATTTAGTTGATTTTTATAAAGAGTGATAGGATGATTATTGTTGATAAATATCTATGTATTTGGTATTCGAAAATGTGTGGACGAATATGTTCGTCATTTCTAAAAATAGGCAAAAATATACGTTACAGTGCTCAATTTGTGCTGATTTATGCCAACCATTTTATAATTTGTGCTCAATTATTAACTGAAATAAGGGGTGTGGAAGGTTTTGTCTTAGCCCCCTTTTGGAATTTTGAGCTGAAACTTTTCCCATTATGTTATCTTAAATTGTGCTTATTTGTGCCAATTTTCTTTTTTGAAATTTTAAAGTTGCAATTTTAAGCAACTAATAACAATCACCCATTTCTGCTGTAGTCTAAATAATAGTCATTTATAACAAAATTTTCAGTAGGGTCAAGAAAATTCAAGGCTTTCATTTTAAATAGGAGTTAAATTTTATTACAATTTTTATGACAGTTTGTACCAAATTTTTACGTTGGTACTTTTGAGGGAACTATACTTAACCCATACTTTGCAGTATGTCAGATTTTCTTAATTTGGTATTTTCTGGTTGTTACTAAAAAACTTTATAAGTACATGTAAATTTTTCCATTGATCACTCTCTATTGACAATTTTTTCCATTTAAGTTGCCAAATCAAAAATATTATCATAAAAACCTTCTATGTGAATTAAATAAAAAGAAAAAAACAAATTTTTATGGTCATATATGTATAAATTATTAAGTAGGTATTCATGCTAATTTTGGTTTTATATATTTAATAATTTAGAAAATACATTTGGTGATGTATCACACAATAAAATGTAAAAACTCAATATTAACGTCCTTTAGGGGCCCATTTAGGGATGAAGAATGGGTCAAGTGGAGAAAAGAACACAAAATTTGGACTTGGAGCCTAAAAAACCATATTTTGTGATGTATCACACAATAAAATGTGAAAACTCAATATTAAGCTCCTTTAGGAGTACATTTGAGGATGAAGAATGGGTCAAATGGAGAAACGAACCCCAAATTCGGACTCGGCGCTTCAAAAAACATAATTGGTGATGTATCACACAATAAAAAGTGAAAACTCAAAATTAACCCCCTTTTGAGGCCACTTGGGGATGAAGAATGGGTCAAATTGAGAAAAGAACACCAAATTGGGACTTGGCGCCTCAAAAAACATATTTGGTGATGTATCACACAATAAAATTTGAAAACTCAAAATTTGCTCCCTTTTGGGGCACATTTGGGGATGAAGAAGGGTCAAATGGAGAAATGATCACCAAATTTAGACTCGGCGCCTCAAAAACCATATTTGGTGATGTATCACACAATAAAAATTGGAAACTCAAAATTAACCCCCTTTTGGAAAATATTACTATATCTTATGCATAATGCAACAGAATTAGAAACAAACTCATTGTCACTGTTATCGCGTAGGTATACAACAAATATTGATATGTTTTGCGATGTATTGATGTTCTTCACCAGATCGATGCAATATTTTTTTTCGATATATCGATATTGAATAAAATACATATTTTGGGAATTTTTTGGACAACTGTTTGAAATTTTCTTTTCATATTATGCCAGAAACCTTAGCTGGAGTATATTCAACAACTTCCAAAAGTTTCATGGCCATCAAATGAATGGTGTAGTAATGTATAAAAGACAGACATACATTCTCTTTTATATATATAGATTACTGGTGTAATAATGCATAAAAGACAAACAGACATACATTCTCTTTTATATTTATAGATAACACTGGCCAAAGAAATCTTAAAAATTCCCCATAGATAACCCAAAAATATTTTTCAAAATTTGGGAATTTTTTTCATCAAAAAAGTCAGATTAAGGAATAACGCATTGTGATTGGATCACCCAAAAGTGTCTAGGAAACGGTATTTCTTGTAGTTATTGTAGTTATATAAATATTTCAGATAACACCATTCTGTCAGTACTATATTAGCCAACCTTAGAGATACATGTCTAAATATTCCTTTAACAAAATTATTGAGTTTTGACATTTTACTGTGTGATACAATAGAAAATAAGTTTTTTGAGGCGCCGAGTCCAAATTTGGTGTTCATTTCTCAATTTGAACAATTCTTCATCCCCAAATGTGCCCCAAAAGGGGTTAATTTTGAGTTTCCACTTTTTATTGTGTGATACATCACCAAATATGTTTTTTGAGGCACCCAGACCAAATTGAGTGTTCTTTTCTCCATTTGACCCATTCTTCATTCCAAAATGTGCTGCAAAATGGGCCAATTTTGAGTTTCAACATTTTATTTTGTGATACGTCTGTAACGTATATTTTCGTCTATTTGAAGAAATGACGAACATATTTGTCCACACACTTTCTAATACCAAAAACGTGGATATTTATCAACAATAACTATCCTATAACTCTTTATAAACATCCACTAAATTATCCATATTTGATTTTATGAATATAGATATACCACCTGTATATTCATGACCTATTTGTGCCTGTCTCTCGAGTATTCTACGAGTCAGCACAACCCTATAATAACAACACCCTACCTCACTTAGCCTATCTGACACGTACATTATTGTACCCTGAACGAGTATATAATCCCTCGATTCAGTGGAAGAAGACACAGTTCCTCGACAGTTACTTCTTAGTATCTGGAACCTCTCTAGCAGAAGTCTCTAGTGAAAAGATAGTCTTGTCAAACGGATTGTGATATTGTACGAATAAGTATTAACGTAATGATTTATGTAATGTGTTTTACAAACTTATTATTTTATTAAAGGTGTAAACTCACTCGTGTGTTTTAAAATATTATTGAGTGTCTGTAACACGTTAGGGTCAACTATAGTTTGTGGATAGTAAACTTGAATACTTGAATTATTTTAGAAGTATTACTGCTTTTCGAGTACGTGATATTTCGTGTATGGTGTAACATCGAAAGTGGTTCTAATTAGGTACATTACCACCTCTTTTGGCCGTTACAACATCACCAATTATGTTTTTTGAGGCGCAGAGTCAGAATTTTGTGTTGATTTCTCCATTTGACCAATTCTTCATCGCCAAATGGGCCCCAAAAAGGGGTTAATTTTGAGTTTTCACCTTTTATTGTGTGATACATCACAAAATATGGTTTTTGAGGCGCCAAGTCCAAATTTTGTGTTCTTTTATTCATTTGACCCATTCTTCATCCCCAAATGGGCCCCTGAAGGGGCTTATTATTGAGTTTTTACATTTTATCGTGTGATACATCACCAAATGTATTTTCTAAATTATTAAGTATATAAAACCAAAATTAGCATGAATACCTTAATTAATAATTTATACACATATGACCATAAAAATTTGTTTTTTCTTTCTATTTAATTCACATAGAAGGTTTTTATGATAATATTTTTGATTTGGCAACTTAAATGGAAAAAATTGTCAATAGAGAGTGATCAATGGAAAAATTTACATGTACTTACAAAGTTTTTTAGTAACAACCAGAAAATACCAAATTAAGAAAATCTGACATACTGCAAAGTATGGGTTAAGTATAGTTCCCTCAAAAGTACCAACGTAAAAATTTGGTACAAACTGTCATAAAAATTGTAATAAAATTTAACTCCTATTTAAAATGAAAGGCTTGTATTTTCTTGACCCTACTGAAAATTTTGTTATAAATGACTATTATTTAGACTACAGCAGAAATGGGTGATTGTTATTAGTTGCTTGAAATTGCAACTTTAAAATTTCAAAAAAGAAAGTTGGCACAAATAAGCACAATTTAAGATAAAATAATGGGAAAAGTTTTAGCTCAAAATTCCAAAAGGGGGGCTAAGACAAAACCTTCCTCACCCCTTATTTCAGTTAATAATTGAGCATAAATTATAAAATGGTTGGCACAAATCAGCACAAATTAGGCACAATAAGTTTGCAAAATTTCAAGTCAAAATTTGAAGTGGGTGGGGCTGCATTTCCCCAGCCCTACCCAAATTTGTTTTGCAAATAACTAAAGATTTGAATGTACAGAAATTATAAGCTTGTTGGCACAATTAAACATAAATCAAAAAAGAGTAGTGGTCAAAGTTTTGTATAAAAATTCAAAAAGGGGAGGCTGAGGGGAAATCTATCATCCTCCCTATCTGAGTTGGGAAGTGAGCACAAATTTTAAAATGGTTGGCACAAATTGGCACAAATTGAGCACAATTAGTATGCCAAGTTTTGAGTCAAAATTCAAAATGGGTGGGGCTAGCATTTCCCCAGCCCCACCCACAAACTTTTTTTTATATATTAAGAAGGGGGTGATAACAAATTTCAAAACTGGTAGCAAAATTTAGCACTATTTAAATCCAGTTGGTATGAAAAATTTTGGGTCAAAATTCAAAATGGGGGGCTGAGGGGAGACATAAAACCACAAATATTTTTGAAAGGGAATCAGTATAAAATTTTTAATTTGCAGCACAAATTAGCACAAATTAAGCACAATTAGCATGCAAAGTTTCAACTCAAAATTCCAAATGGGGTGGCTGATACATAAATTTCTGAGGCCCCTATATTTGAAAATAAATGAGCACAAATTCTAAAATTAGTGGCACAAATTAGCACAAATAAAGCACAATTAGTATACAAAGTTTAGAGTCAAAATTTGAAATGGTGGGGGCTAGAATTTCTCCAGCCCCACCCAGACTCTTTTGTTTATATCTAAGGAAGGGGGTGAGCACAAATTCTAAAATTGATGGCACATATTAGCACAAACTGAGCACAATTAGGCCAAAAATTTTCAGGTCAAAATTTGAAATGGGGGGACCGGAGAAATGGACCTCATCAACAGGTTATGAGGCCAGTAAGAAGGGATTTCATGTTTTTAGTATTTCTATGTTCAGCAAACTTCACTGCTGGTAAATCAGTTATGTTTGTACCTTTCATTTTTCATCAAGATTAAGTCTTGGGCTTGTTGATATAGTCTTAGCATCTGATCCAATTGTACCTAAACCTGATCTGTACCTACTTCACCTTCAAACATGTCATAAGAATTGAAATGGTCTAGCAAACTGTTCAATAGGAAGAATTACAAAATGTGGAGATTCAAAACTACGCTTTATCATAAGAAACAGAAGGTATTTACTAATATGATGTCAATCATATTCCGACGCAGAATAGATGAGACAATACCTGGGAAGATAAACATTCCTACACCATGTTCATAGTTGATGCTAATGTTTCTGATAAGTACCTTCATATCATCTATAGCTGTGCTACTCCATTCGATATGTACGAAGTTTTGAAAAAAGTTTATGGGAAGGAAGCTGACAGCAAAATTATTGATCTGAGAGTCGAGGTGTCACAATCAAGGTTTGTGATGGGTAATGATATGTTGACATACATTATTAAATACCATTGTATCTGACACTTTTTAACCGATCAGAGGATAAAACTAAATCCCATTAATATATGTTGTCAATGCTGAAGAGTCATTCTGATGAGTTCTGTGTTGAAAGATAAATCTATTGTTTCATAGGATCTGCTTATTAGCAAATCAGTCAAATTCAACAACGATCTTAAATCAAAAAAGTCTGCTACATCTGTATCCGATATTGAAACCAAAATGAAATCTGACGATGCAAAGGTTATGGCTACTGCTTCGAATAATAACTGCAGTTTTTGTGGGAATTCTCAATGACGTGGTAATTCAAATTATAATTACAACTACAATCATTGTAGCAATGGTAATAATTATAACTCACGTAATAATGCTTATCATGGTCTGTATTGTAGTGGAAATAAAGGAAACTTTTGTGGCAATTTTAATTCTAATTTTAACTGTAGTAACTGTGAAAATTTTAATTATAATTCTTCTAGTCATTTTTGTCAACCTGGTTCCTACAATAATAACAGTAATTGTAAAAAGTAACAAGTCTAATATTAAGGGTGATTATTGTTAAAAGTTAGCTCACACTGCTCATAATTGTGGATCGAAACAAAATCTAATTCCGCTGAAAACATAAATTTTCATCTGACTGAAAATGTAGATGAGGTGATTTTATTGTCTTTTAATTATTTGTTTATCTCTGAGTCTAATGTAAATTTAAACTGTTCCATGGGAAATATAAATTTTTACCTAGATTCTGCGACTATAAGATATATTATTGATGATGAGAGATCCTGAATGTACTGCAACTGCGAAAAAGGACATTAAACTCTCTGTTACTGGAGTTGCTAATATTTGATTTAAAACTGCACCTTATGTTCTTGTTAATTTGAAAAATGAGTGTTATTCTAAAGATATTTAAGTAAATCTGTTATCCAGTTGCTATTTAGCAAATGTTGGTTTCATTGCTGTATTTCAGGATAATTTTTCTGAATTAATTTATAAGGTTCCCATTCTATCTGATAACCCTCAAATATTGCTTAACTGCCGACTTATATTTTGTTTCAGTGGAACAAATTAATGCAGATGATAAAACTTTTAAATAATAGTGATGTTTCAAACTTTCAATTATGGTATAACCAACTAGTGCATGTAAATTACAACCACTTTAAATTTAAAAAACTCAAGCCCTTCTGCCAGTTAAAAAAAAATTGATAACATTTTGTGAACCATGTGCCCTCAGTAAGCAATTCAGAAATCCGTTGAAAACTAATGAATCAAAGACAACATTTACATTAGAGTTAGTTCATACAGACATTTGTGTTGTCTTATCCTTCTGCTATGATAATAATAAAAATTTTGTAATATTTCTGGATGATTTCACAAATTTTTCTTATATTTACTTCGTGGGTAATAATTCCAAGGTATTAATAAAATTTAAAGAGTACCATGTACTAGCTACAAATTGCTGCAATTGTGGAATTACTCAATAACATTTCAATAGAAGGACTGAATATTTAGATGAACAATTCAAAAACTTTTGTAATGAAAATGGTATCAATCTCAGGCCAACTTTAGCTTACAGCCCACAACAGAATAGAAAAGCAAGGTGGTACAATAGAAACCTTGTTGAGAGAGCAAGAACTATCCTTCAAGATAGAGGCTTAGATTGTGTTTTTTGATCAGAAACGTTGTTATGCAAAAATTTTGTGATAAATAGATTTCCTACTGCTAGGAATATTTTACCTTATCATGGGTCAAGAACAACTTTAATTATTCTTTCCTCCAAGTTTTTGGCTATGATGCCAATTATTTGATATATAAGCATTCCAGTAACAAAATTATCAATAAAAGCGAAAAACTTGTTTTTACTTGCTTGTGTCTGGTGGTTATTGTCTACTTAATAAAATCTCAAGCATTTTATAGCCAAAATAATACCCAAAAAAGCAACAGGGTATAATCTGTCTAGCTAATCTGCAACAAAATCAATACCATGTTAAAATAGTTCATTACAAATATCTATTCTGAATTACATTCTTATTGGTCCAAAATTAGGCATTTCATAGCCAAAAAAATAAAAATAGTGTTACTGGTAGAAGTACTCTATCACCAATCCGCACCAAAATTAATAGCATATTAGACAATAAAATCTGAAAATTAAAAAATTCTCCCTTTTTGGCCTCAATGAGAGACTAAGAATAGGTCTAATGACAAAATTAACGTCAAATTTGAATTCTGCGCCTCAGAAAACATGAATGATGATATATTATAAAACAAAATCTGACAATAAAAAATTATCCCCCTTTTAGACTCAATGATAAAATTAAAATCAAATTTGAATTCAGCGCCTCAAAAAACATGTTCAATGATACTGCACAATAAAATCTGACGATAAGAAATTCTCCCCTTTTTTGGGCCCAATGAGGGTCTAAGAATGGATCCAAAGATAAAATTAACATTAAATTCGAATTCAGCGCTTAAAAAAACATGCCCAATGATATGTTAGATGGTAGAGTAACACATAAAATCTGAAAATAAAACTGACACAGACACATTTTTTTCTAGTCTACTTCGCACCTAAATTTGCATCGTGCCAACTACCTGCACACTTCCGTTTCTACCATAGTGAAAATAAAAATGTGTTAAACATTAAAAAAATAAAAATTATTTCTGTTGAGAGCAAAATTTTCGTAGTATTTCTAACAGATTTTAGCATAAGGGGAAGATCCAAATTATTTCAAATAAATAAAAAGTTTGGTACTTGAATTTGAATTTACGATTCGAAACAATAAATACCTCTAACGGCTCTCACCTCGCTCTAATTTAAACGGAATTTTCTCCGTATAATATTTGTACATGTAGAAAAGAAATTTTCAAGTAGGAAAAAACGTAAGCACAAAAAAAGCCTTATCCATTATTACGCTACCCTCGCAAGCTATCATATAGCATTACAAATATGGGCACAATTACTGTTTCTTTTTTTTAAGTTCATCATACTTACTTGGGAGTAATGAATGAACAATATACGCGATGATCAAATAAAAGCATGAAAATATTACTGGCCATTTTGAATGCAATGAGAATTTATTTATTCAACCGTTATGATGGAAAAAGTATTTGAAAAACAATATTCTCATCGGAAAACAGAAATGAGAACACTGTGGGGAAGAGATATGCAAAAAAGTTGATTCACACAAACAGATGATACGAGGCCACAGAGGTGGGAATCATGGGTCATTCTACAATATATGAAAGAAGACTTCGTGGAGTCAGAAACCTGCCGTGGTTTCCAACTGCTAATAAACCGATAAACAGCCTAAGGCCCAAACAAAGAATTCTGAGGATTTGAAACACAATGCCATATCATTTATATTCAAATATTTTCACCCATGTTGTACAGCTTCAAATCGTGCATTGGACAGAACAAATACTTATATATATATGATTATCAAACATCTAAACACACTCTCAAGAACATATTTTCATATCCTTTTTTAGGATACCGAAAGTAAATTCAAAAATAGGTTTCCAACTTCGAGAATAATAGATTTGACTATATAAATTACAAATCTAAAAAACAAAAATCTCAAATACGAAGGGAGTTATCAAGAGTTCAACTGTGACTCCCAAAAAAAGTACCTTGTGGAATAGTCTGTAGTTATGAAGTACATAATTTATTCAAGATTTTTTGTAAATAAATTAGAAGTCGAAATTTTTCTTTAATAGGTCTGAAAATTGGTATGTAGTTAGCTTTGCACATAATTTCGCCGCAAGTTGCTTTTGGTGTACATTAGTCGAAGGGTTGAGGCGTAGAGGGTGAAAATAAGTTCTATTAATGACGGTTAAGATATAATTATACTATAAGAGTTCTGCACATGTTTCCTCAACTTTAATAGGTAAAAATGTCAACCCACTATGAATAGTGACTTCTGAGTACCTACTATTTTATTATTTTCATTTTATAAATCATAATAGGATGAACAAACATCCCTATAACTGAAGTTATTAAGTCAATCCTTATTATACTGAGTATACTGACTGGTTATTTCGTTTTTTGTCTAGCAGATGATCTTTTGGATTAAAATTAAGTATTTCATTGCCAAATTAATAACAAAACTGGAAATTCCAGAAGTACATTTTGGCTGATCCGCACCAAAATTTCTAGCATATTACGGTAAATTATAGTAAATGTTTGTTCAAAATTTTGTAGTTACTGGTTCCAAATTAAGTACTTGTTGCTAAATTAAAGAGAAAACTAGCAGTTCGGGAAGTAGTAGAGATCAGGGTATCATGGAACAAGGGTACCATGGACAAAACTGACTTCCTTTTAATTTTTAGACAAACTGGTCCCATAGTATTTTGCAGAGCTGGCAACTTTTCATTTTCCCATGTGTAACAAAAAATTTTTTTTGGTGCAAATTTTACACAGAATAAAGAGTAATTGTGTCTAAACGTAATTATTTCCCATGTGTAGCAAAAACCACTTGGAAATTTCTCATGTGTAGCAATCGCTACACACACTACACAAAACTTGCCAGCCATAGTATATTATGCATTATACATCTGAAAAATACTTCATTTGTTTATTATCGTTATTCAGTTTGTTGTTCAAAAGTTATTTTAATATTTATCAAAATTATACCAAAAGTAAAACTTTGATAACTCACAAAAAGTGTGACCAATGGGGAAGAAGTTGAGCATTCAAATTTCTGGATATGTTTCAAAGAAGTTTAATAGTCAGCAATTAATTACTCAGAGTTACTAATACTCAAAAACATTTAGATTAAATATAATGTTAATTTCTAGCAAGAAGGTGAGCCTAGTAAACCTTGGTGTAAATTTTTTGGTATAGGTACCATAGAACATACTAAAAATACCGTTCAATTTTTTTCAAATAATTTTTTTAATTAAAATTGTCTAAAAACATGAAACATTTGATCTTGAAAAAGTTTAGAATGTTGTAAAAGATGTTTTAATTTATTGAATTCATGAGGAATGGGTCACAATTGAAAAACAATCAATTTTTCTAATAATAATTATATTATTACAATTCAAATATGATTTAAATATAATTACTATTAGATGCAATGCACTTCGTATTGTATTACATAAAATGAATCAAATTTTTTGAAATAAAAAATTTTTTTCATGAGATTTAACATATTCGATGGTACACCATCCTCAATTCAATTCCATGGTACAATGTGGTAGTGTACCATGGGACAAAAAAGTCACCCCCTACAAGATGGAATTAGAAAGAAACTATCAAATTTTAATTATTTCTTTTGGTTTTGTTTTGTAGATGAAGATTCGTTCCTTTCAAATTTACTGGTCCCAAATTTCTACCTCAATTCTAGCTCACACCAGAAACAAAAAGGATAAAAGTGTTCTATAGTACCTTAGTCACCCCTACTGTTTGATCGATCTCCTCCAAAATTCGAAACATATTACAATAAATTATAGTAAATAATTGTTCAGACAACGTCCACAAAAATCAGTCGGCATTCAACAGCCGACGGAGAAGGTACTCCTTCTCCTTCCCTTTCCATTTCCCTATTTTTTCATTTTTCCCTCTCATCTTCCCAGGCTCGACGTCGGTACGCAAGTACCGACCAGCCGTCCTAAAGAGAACCAAACAGTTGGCAATCAGCTGCCAATGAGGAAAGTGAAAACTTAGCCTCTCCTTCCAACTACCATGGCCTCCAAACTAACCCCATTGTCTCTCAATGACCTGGTTCTCCCGCTGACACCTGCAAAGGCCACAGTCAGCAATCTTTCCAGGAGGATGGAGAACCAGCCCAACCCCTCGACTGCTGTCCACTCAATGCCGCATACCAGTATGCGTTTGTAGAATGTACCGACAAACTTGGTGATCCCACAGTCCTCCACACTTGTAAACTTTGGCCCATTCCTCGACAATTACCTCCCGGGTGAGGAGCTTCCAGTCAACCAGCACCAGCCAGTTGACAGCTCCATGCTGAGGTTGTCACCCATCCTCAATCAACAATTGCACCGGCAGGAAGCAAATTCCACTGCGATTGGCTGTAACACCGCACCTCCCTTACATGCCCATCCTCCCCGGTTACTCACAGGCCATCCACCCTTTAACGCCAAGAACATGCGTCTCTGGCTGCAGCAGATCGAGAATCTTGCTCGCACCAGCAGCAATACCAGCGAGTCTCAGCTCTACCTGGCGATCTCTGGCCACTTGAAGACCCAGGTAGCCAATGCTGTGTCAGAATTACTGTACAGTTTTGACAACTCGCTGCACACTTGGTCCAACCTCCACAATCAAATCCAGCAGGAATTTTCCCCTTCCTCCTACACCCGCATTAGAACCTTTCTGGAGAATACCCATCATCTACCTTCCGAGAGGCCTTTGGCGTACCATCGCAGCCTCGTCACCCTAAACAAAGGAAGAGTCAACGATGATGACCGCCACAACCTTCTCTTCCAATCCCTCCCAGTCAATATCCGCCAGACATTGGCCATGACTAAGCTCACGACCTCTCGATAGGCAGCGCTCAAAGCTGACAAGGCAATAGCTCTTGAGCAAACCTTTCCATTGACATCCCCGTCAACAGCACCAACGGCTAATTCATTGGAGTTAGCTACCATTACCCAGCTGCTTCAACAGCTCTTGGCTGGAAAACAGGTGAGTTCTATTGACCCCCTAAAGATCCCACCCTATTCCCCAAACATAGGCGTTTGTGTTCACACGACGCTAGGTGGCGCGGAGATATCGACTATACCTCCAACCGCTGAAGACCGTAAATTCAATGCTAAGCTCCAAATCTACGCTGCGAACCAAACTCCAATTAGTACTTACGAAGTTAAGCTGGTGCAGGTAGATTTCGGCCTTCGACGCAACTTTAAGTGGGCCTTCATCATCGCCGATATCACTGATCCCATTATTGGAGCAGACTTCCTTAGCCACTACCAACTGCTTCCCGATGTCAGCGAAAGGCACCTCTTTGATAAGACTACTGGACTTGCTGTAGTAGGTAAACCTCGCCCTATCTACTATCCCCTGGAAATTTGCCTAACTATTGCCACTCAAATAGTCGATTCCATAAAATCCTCGACAAATTTCCCGGTGTAACTGGTAAAGAAGGCTTTTGCCCGAGGATTTCCCTTACCGAAGTCACCCACGATATCGAAACTGTAGGTTGACCGGTGTTTTGCCATGCCCATCGTCTACATCCCAAGAAGTTAAAGGCAGCCCGTCTTTCCTTCCAAACCATGCTCGAACGTGGTGACTGCCGACCCTCCAAAAGTGCCTAGTCATCCCCCTTGCATATGCACATGAAGCCCGATAAGACATGGCGCATGCTTGGTGACTACAGAGCACTCGACGCACAAACCATCCCTGACAAATACCCTGTCCAGAATATTATGGATTTCCACACCAGACTAGCTGGTGCCAAATTATTCACCAAATTAGATCTCGTGCAGGCGTTTAACCAAGTCCCGATGACCAAAGAACACATCCCCAAAACAGCCGTAATAACCCCCTTCAGTCTCTACAAATTTCCCTATATGACCTTCGGACTTCGAAACGCCTCCCAAATCTTCCAATGGTACATTGATGGATTGTTGCGAGACATCAACTACGCTTACACCTACATTGATGACATCCTCATTACCACCTCCAACCCCGATGAGCTCGAAGAGCGTGTTACCGAGGTCATTTGGCATATTTACAACGTTGGCCTCACTGTCAATGGTAACAAGTCCGAATATGAACATGAAGAGCTCACCTTTCTTGGCCATCGAGTCAACAGCGCAGGTATCAAACCCACTCCCAAACATGTCCAAGCTGTACTCAATTTCCTACTTCCCAAAACTGTTCATGATATTAGGCGCTTTCTCGGAATGGTGAATTTTTACCAGCGTACAATTAAACATTGCGCTTACATTCAGAGTAAACTCTTTGCACTTATCCACTCCAATAAAAAACGCGACAAAACCCCAATAATTTGGACTGACACTGTCGAAACCGCCTTCCACAACCTCAAGCAGATGTTAGCAAATGCTGCTATTTTGGTCATCCCGAGTCCAAACAACTCGTCTTGGCAACGACGCGTCTAACGACACGATAGGGGCTACCCCCTATCAACACAGTGCCGGATTTCTAGAGCCTTTGGCATTTTTCTCCCACAAATTATCTGACACCGAATGCCAATATCCGACATACGACCGCAAATTACTCGCTGTTTTTGCAGCGGTGAAACACTGTGCCCTACAATGAAATAGCCCTTTGCCAACAACACGACCAGCAACTCGCCCAATATCTCGCAGACCCCAACTCTGCCCTCATCCTCGAATCATTCCAGAGTACCCGGACACACGTTACTGACACATCCACGGGGAAAAAATGACCCTTCGTACCCGCCAAATATCGAAGAACAATCTTCAATTTGATTCATGGGCTCTCGCACCCGAGTGGTTGGACAACTGCCTGTCTGATCGCTAATCCATTCATTTGGCCTGGCCTACGATCTGACTGCCTACGTTGGTCGAAAGTGTGCACCTCATGCCAACAAGCTAAAATTGGTAGACATACCAAAGCCCCTCTCCAAGCTTTCTGCCCCACCGATAGCTTAAAGCATGAGCACATCGATATTGTGGGTCCGTTGACAACAGTTAGCAGTCCTCGTAATTGTCTGACAATGATTGACCGCGCCACACAATGGCCTCACGTCATCATGACAACGGATATTTCTGCGGATCGAGTGGCAACACTCTTTGTCCAACACTGGGTGTCCTCCTTCGGCGTCCCCAAAGCCATACGACGGACCAGGGATGCCAGTTCAAAAGTGCTCTATTCAACTGGGTTGCACGCCAGTTGGGAATACACAAAATCTCAACTACGGCGTATCACCCCCAATCAAATGGCAAAATAGAGCGCTGGCATCCAACTCTCAAAGCCACCGTCATGGCCCGCAAGAATTCCAAAGACTCGTGTGGAGAATGGGCAGCCAATTTGCCTCTCATTCTTCTCAGCCTACGCTCGATGGTCATCTCCGACTTCAGCGTATCCCCAGCCCAACTCCTTTATGGTGAAGAGCTCCATCTCCCGGCTGACTTCTTTGAAGATAGCACACCAAGTGTTGTCACTCCCATCGACGGCACCAACCTTCCACAATGCATTTAGGAAAGTGCGAATGCGTTCACCCAAATCACCCGCAACCATGGCGACTCCCCCTCATACATCCCAGCTGATCTGAAAACAGCTCAAAACATATGGCTACCGTTGATAAACTTTGTAAGGCACTCGACCCACTGTACTCCGGCTCATACAAAGTCCTCAATTGTACGGATAAATGGTTCGAGATCGACATACAAGGACAACACACACTGGTATCAATCGATCGCCTAAAGTTGGCCTATGTCTGCACAGATATAGAAGCCGACTCAGATGACTCAACTACCATCGATGATCCTTTGGGACCGACATTTGACTTGTCATCTGATGTCGTTTTACCTAAAAACGACGACTCACCCCCAAATGCCTCACCCCAACCTTCGACGTCGTCTCCAAACACAGATGACATGCTCGATTCTTCCCTGATTGTAATTACACATGATCAAAATAAAGAATCGCATCCCGAAGCGTTATCGAAGGAAAATATACAATCGCACCCCATTGGCCAGTCTCCTAGTTGAACAGCTGATGCTACGCTCGACGACAAACCAATTGTGATTTCCCTTCCCCTCCAACACATGTCCGAGTTGGCTCACACAACTGATGACAAGTTAAGCATTGTAGACGACAACTTATTACGAAAATTGTTTTGTGGCGCCACCCAGTCGCATAAATACGACGCGTCTTCTTCATTGGAAGACAAACTGGCCCCGCCTACAAAACAAACTCGTAATATTAATGTGCAACAACAGCTGATGCAACCACACCTTCGTTCGTGTTTACGAGACGAAAATAAACGGCAGTTATGGTCAAGAAAACAAGTAAAATTTGTTTGAGATTTCGGACGATGAAGAAACAGCCCTTTTAAGGGCTACACCCCCACCAACAGAGGGCGGTAATGGCAATGCCCCGTTGTCTCCTCCTGTAGACAACCATTGCTCCCTCTCTCCCTCTTTCTCTCCACGATTTCACCTGCTGACATTGTCCCATCTCCCTCCACCACTTCTACTGTCACCTCTCCACCGGTGAAGCAGACTTCGCCTGTATCCTCTACGTCCGATCAAGTATCGGTGTCATCCATGACGCCTACCTCTGTTGGACCTGCACAAGAGGGTGTAAGCCGTACTCCTTTGCGAGTACTGCAACGGCGATCGACGCTGAGGCAGATGGTGGAGTCTGCTGCCAGGGGTCAAGGTGAGCCCCTCCAACAGTACCGGCCTGCTCCTGGAGTGGAGGCTCGGGTTTCTGAGATCATACAGCGCGGCCTTGTCCGTAGCTCTCGTTCTCGGATCTTTGTGCCACTGCCCAGGAAGACTGCGTACTCGTTGGAGACACCGCCTCCCGCTGGGGCCACTGTACAATTAGGCAATGTGCGGATTGACACCTGCACATTTGCCGAAATTGTACAGCGCGTTCAATCTAAGGGACCTTTGCCCGATCCTCAACCATCTTCCTCAGCAGGCCTCCCCTCTGGGGAATTCCCGCAAGCAGATTGAACCACTTCCTCTTCAGAAGCGCCGAGCAAAAGCGACTGTCACGCTGCGTACCAGCGGTTTTAAATGTCCGTCTGCAACAACAACCTTCGACTTCCAAAGTCGCGGAGGCACCAGTAGCCATGCCAAAAGCATCGTCGGTCCCAAAAGGCAAGTCGCCTCTACTTTGCCCTTTGGTGGAACCAACTGCTGAAGAAGAGACAATGATGGACGTCAACCCTACTCTGTCCCCAACCATCCATCTCCCCCCAACCCCCACGTCGGTCACTCAATGCGTACTCTCGCCAGTACGTGAAGAGGTCAAACTGACAGAAAGTGCTGCCATCGATAACTCGTCTGTTATCGACTTAACGGCACCACCTTCGCCGGAAAATGTCCCTGAGCCTCAGCCATCCACCTCTTGTGCTAAGAGTCTCCCGGCTGATGGCAAACCGCCAAAGCATCCTCGTTTAGGCCATAAGGCAGGTGGCCACGCTCGGTGCAAAGCTCGTACTCGCAGCATCTCCTACATGGAAAACCCAAACTCCCGCCCCATTTCAGGCTTCCACACAGGAGCCTGCCCCGTCTGTGGTACAGCCCCCTGTACTGCAACCGGTGGTTCCTCCTGTGTCACAGAATCAAACACTGCAGCCATGGGAGCAATTTATGTGCTTGCAGCACATAACGCCCTGTTGCTCGCCCTAGCAACAACACCAATGCCACTTCCCCAAGTTGTGATGCCTCCCCCCAGAATTCCTATTCCCTCGCATCGACAACTCTCGCCTCAGGCCCTGGTTATACCGCCTTTAATGGCGCCGCCTATCGATTTTGGTGAAAATCTGTCAAGCGGTTCTGCTGTGAGGGTTAAAATTTGATTCTTAACTTTTTAGGATTTATTAAACATGTTTAAAGCTGATGGCGAATTTGATAAAAATTGATCTGGTGATTTAGCCTTCCTTGACTATAGAAAGTTTATGGTGTAATATTTATGAGATACGGCTAAATTTTGGTACCTACGATGAAGGAATATAAAATACATATAATGAAACTGTTGTGAAGCTTTGTAAGAATTAAAATCTTAATTTCAAAGATTTATTTTCCTATTAAATTTTTCTTTTGAAAAATCTTTTCTCATAAAAAAAAACCCAAGTTTGTTCAGGGTGACCAACAGATCGGTATTTTACTCGTCAGCTGGGTACTGTTTTTTTTTTTTTTTTTAAATGTTTAAGTTTTATTTTTCAATATCCACCCCTCAAAACTCCGAGAAAATCACTAAAATGCATGTTTTATAATAGCCTACAAATAACGCCTGCAAAATTGTTTCACTCGCTCTGCTTGCGAAATTGGTGTCTGGAATTATAACAATCTTTCCCAGATGAATCCTAGATAAGGCACTGTAACTTATGTTAAAATAAAACCTAAGAAAATAGCTATGTTTGACATGGCAAAAAAGTACGGGCTTCTAACTTTTTGGAATGCTATTCCCTTAATATTTGAGGTCACATGCGCTTCTGTTAGCACATGTAGTGAACATTAGCAGAATAGCCTCCTTAAAATTTTAAAGTTCTGTATTTTTTTGCTTGTAAAACACAGCCAATAAGTCGAAAAAAATCTTGCTAATAATAGGTTTGGGGTTCTTTAGAAAGAAACTAAAATTACGACTTCTAAACTGATGAAAGTTAATTTTTTTGAATCATGGTAGAAACCCTGAGTTTATTTTATCTGTAGTAAATAAAATATCGCCACCTATCTAAACACACACACATACGTTCTTACATAAACTTTGTGGCAATGAAATTTTCGAGAGTTTGCAGCTATGAAGGTAGGAGGCGAAAACGAATAGGATAAAGTTATAATTTAGGGTTGTGTTGTGAGTTCTGAGATGTGGAAACTTCGAGAACTGGTAGCTGTAGGCTAATTAAGTTGTATATACGAAAATGAGGAAAGAAATGAAAAAACAACACAGATCAATAATGATAATTTAGATGCACCGACACCAGATTAGTATATTTATGTATATTTTAAAGAGCAAATAACGAAAAAAACATTTTTTTAAACTTTAATCGTTTCATTAGTACGCTAAAAAGCTTTCCTATTTTACACACGCGTATTTCAGGCAAAGCTTGGAAATTAATTCCATAGGATTTGTTGCGATTAACTGCAATTAGTATTTTACTAGCTGAGTGGCTGAGGCTGACGTACCTAAATGAGATGAAAATAATCCTTTTTTGTCTTGAGAACTGTGGAAGACATAGCACTAGATCTCTTACCTGCTTTCCTTTTATTTTTCCCAGAGTCATTTCATTTGTTATAGTCAACAACTATCTATATACTATCCCAAGGGCTAATCGGATCTTTCCTGTTTTTTACACACTTTTCTTGCATGGGATATTAATATTGACCTCACCAAAAGGTTAGAGGAGGGGATGATGAAAATTATCCGTTTCACGACAAAAGAAAACCATTGACCCGACTTCCCATTATAACATAATTTTTTTAAATGTGTACGTAAATTTACATATGTATCACCAAAATTTTGTGTTCAACTTTTTAAAAAAACTACAAAACGGATAGAGCTGCAATTCTCATGAGATAATCCTCATACAGGATCTGGTTTGAAAAAAGTTTGGTGTCAATTAGTTTAGTAGTTTTGAAGAAAATTGGAAAACAAAAAATTAATGGAAAAGTTGTTTTTCCAGGATAATGGGAAAACTAATGTAAGAATAGGGCTGAAATTTCAGTGGGAGATAGATTTTATACAGAGGCAGATCTGATTAAAATTGAAAGCCCATTGCTTCAGTACTTTTTAATGAAAACTTAAGAAACTGTTAAAACAATATCAATAAAACATCGATAGTTTCTAAAATTACAAAAAAACTACTAGAAGAATAGGGTTGAAATTTTGGTGAAAGATAGATTATTTACGTATTAAAGACTGCCTGATAAAAATTTCTATTAGTTTTCTAAAAAAACTGCTAAAACTTTAGCAATAAAACATCCATTTCGATAAATCGATATTTTTATCAAAGATATTGATAAATATCAATAATTTTTTCTAATTTTTAGAGTTGTTGGTCTCAACAATATCAATAACTACCAATCGATAGTTTTTTACAATTTTTTCACGCATTTGGAAGTCATATTTGTTTTTTGAAGATGAAAATTGGCAAACCCGGTTTTCTAGCGCAGTATTACTGGGCTACAGTTTTTTTAAATCCTGTTTCCAATTCGTAACATTTATGTGTTTTGACTATATGTATAACTGCACCATTAAAGAAAGATAATTTCTGGTTAAACATGCCGGCATTAAATAAAATAGGAAACCACTGTGTACCTTTTGAAGAAATTTGCACTATGTTGACAAACACTACCCTTGTGAATTTAACGCATGACTTCATCTAATGTATTCGAAATTAGTGAACTGAACTAAGGTGTCAAAAATATGCAGAAGGTACTCGAGGATAGCCTACTTGTTTGCCGGCATGTTTTGATATTAAAAAGTAAAATGGGTTCATGGAGCTTTACTGGTCCAGTACTATGGGTAGAGTCCAAGTTCGCATTCTTCAATCTTGTGGATAATTTTTTAACAGGAGACCTAATACTTTCTTAAGCTTGAAAATATCAACTTTTAACTGCGTTTCTAAGAAGTCGATGGTAGTTGTATGTCTCATAGAAAACTTCTTCTCATAGTATGGGAAAGATAATAATACCTGGCATTTATTCCAAAAAATTACCAGATAGTTTTTCGTTCTATGATTGAGGTATACAAAAACGTTGGCTACCACTGGATTGGAATATAATTTCAAAACTTGATAAATCTCATGTATTTTCTACTTTTTCCAATAATCTTGCACAAGATATTATGTATGGATTGTGGTCAATAACATCGTATCACAGTTGTAAAATTAATGAGATCAGTTATGTGAAATCTGACAAGTAGAAAATTTTTTCTTCGTTAAATAAGATCTTTTTAGCAATTTGAATCTCAATGGGTGATGAGTATAGGTAATTGGATAACGAATTTTCTTTTTCATATTTAAGGTGTATTTCAACAAATTTTAAATCATACCCACGAATTCTCAATTAGTTTCATTCTTCATTTGATCTAAGATTCCCTGTCTTCTGTACAATTTTGGTAAGCTACCTGTATGTTACATTTATCATGTTATATTTAGGTGATTTACTCATCATCTTCCATCCTTTATTCTCTCTTATTTTTTTCTAAAGTAAATTAACAAAGAAAGTAGATATTTTTATATTCTCTTTCTTTCATTTTCTCCCTAATTCCTATAGGTCAATCAAACTCTGTTTTTTTAAAAACGGGGAAAAAATTCACAGATAGGAATTCCTTAATAACCAAATCTTACTAAATTCTGCGGTTCATGTACATTAACCCGGCGCCTACTTTTATGTTGATACATTTAAGTAAGTACAAATCGTAAGTATGGGATGGGGATTTAGTTAATATAGCTGTTTTTTCGCAAGAGGGAGAGAAAATCAGGGTGCACATGGCTCTTTTAGATTTTCTATCTCTCTCAGATCGATCTGAATTTTTCTTCTCCCTTTCTAACAAAATTCTCAAATACTTGGTCCCTATTTCCTGTACAAGGCACTGATTGGGTGATTCACTGTGGGCCAATAACCAATGCTGGTACTTGTACTTTATCTTCCATTCCACTCAGATTATTATGAAGTTATTTTCAAACTGTGAGTCTTATTCTGTCCTAATTGATACACAAACGCCTATTTGCTGCATCTTATTTTCCCTTTTTAATTTTTCATATCTTATAAATTCCAATATTTATGGTCATGGGATGTGGTGCAAATATAAGGAACTCCATTGTGTTCGACCATTTGATCCATTGAATCCCCTTAGAGTCTTTGCATATATAAAACATTGTTTTAGGAATATTTTTTACTTCTTTTTTTTTGAATCTTCTGTGTAAAGAGGTGCAGTAAATATTGTGTTTTTCAACCAATTTTTATTTCATTAGTTACATCACAATTAAGGAAAAGTCACTGTGGAACTTTAACTTCATCTAAATTTGTTACCTCACCTAAACCATTGGCTCATTGTAGTTGGCCATATTGAAATTTTAAAGTGATATAAAGTTTTTAATTTCTTTTTACTTTTTGGTATTTTCCTCTTCCAAAAATTTTATTTAGAGAGATACTTGTGTTTTTCAAAATTTCAAAATTTAAAATCAAAGTAAAAACAAAATCTTTTGGATCTAACAAAAATTCATCAAAATTTTATAGTGAAAATCAATTTTTAGTTTGGTTTAAAGTAAGATTTTATATGACTGAAAATCAAAATTTGATAAAAGTTTGAGACTTCAAGCAGTTCTAAGTAACTTGAGTAAATCAATTGGTTCCTGAATAGCTACTATATTTCCTGTTAAAAATCTGGAGCTATGTTGGTCTTCTCATAACCTGTCAGCTAATTCATCTGAGTTGCAAATCATTTGGAATTGTGTAACTTTTGTTAAATTTTTCAATAAGGTTTGTGCTGTTAATGATATTCACACATCTGATGTCTGGAGGTGGTGAGTTGTGAATATTTTATTGTTGAATGCTATTAAATACAAATAATGATTTATACAGTAATGTACAGTTTTGTTAATATGTGTTAAACTTTTAAAATATGGATTGATCTAAGAGGAGTGATGGGAAGAGTTAATGGTTGGATGAAAAGAAGGATAGAGAATGAGAATATCTTAAAAATTATTGGCTTGGGAAGTTATGACAATAGGTTCATTGTGGGAATTCTCAGAACTTGAGTTCAAAATCCGTTATTTTTGGCTGACAGCGCTTTTAAGGTACAATTTTTGGCTTTATATTGGACTGTGGTAGAATTGTAGATTATTCTTTTCGAAATATTTCATTTCAAGTTTGGGTACCCCAGTTGGGATACCATAGTTATTGTAAAAAATCTAGCCAAAATGCTAGTTTCATTATGACTACCCTTATTAAAATTTGATGAGTCCATTAAAGCTCTGTCTTCCAATTGAAAGGTTTATTTCAGGGACCTCTACTCAACCCATCAATGAATTTCCAGACACTAAAAAAAATGACCTTTATTTTAAATCCAAATGAGACATATAAATTACGATAATTCTCCACATTAGTGAATACGTGAAAAAAATTACGATGGAGAATTATTTCATAGTGACGAAAGTAGAAAACCGATTGACAATGATAATAATAGAGTGGATGCCAAGTCAAATTCAAAGTTTGATTGGAAATTTTTCTCAATAAAATGCTCAGTAAACGACTTATTCATAAATACTGAAGTTTCCCCTTCGTATAAAATCTGCGCCCTATCTCGTAGGATGGAGGAAGGAGAGAAAGGAGAAAATACTTATTTTTGTTACATTCCTGTTTTCCATTAATTTTCAAACAAAAATAGTTGTAAGTGTATGTGGCGACTTCCAACCAGTACTGATGGATGTACTTGTACACTTACTGGTTGGTTGTGTGGCCAGTTCCTTCATACATAGGACTAACTTTTATTGGTTCAAGGATTGTAGCCCACCACTACAGTCTAATTTTAATACTGGCTGTGCGTCACACATGTACAAGGTTGTTGTAGTGGTACACTGTGCGTCCTACAGTATACAAAATGAAGCGTCAAAAAGTTTCTATAAGAAAAAAAGTTTCCAGGAATAGAAATATTTTACGCTAGGTATATCTATACCATCACGATGACGTGATAGCTAGCAATACTATCATACTACTACTGTCGTGATAATATGATACTAGTGTACATGAGGCCTAAATTAATCAGTTTGTGGGTTTCAATCAACGAGGCTTCTCCATATACTTCCTTCACAGGATTTGCATTATTCTCATGAATTCTGCATGAGCTCTTTATTTTAAAGTTTTCTATTTGAGTGATTCAGCAGTTAGCATTTGAGATAGGTCTCACAGACGAAAATCGTTGAATAATTTATCTTCCATTTCCTACATACGCAGAATTTTCCTAATAATAAGCGACTATTTTATAAATAGAATAAGTACGAACAATTTATTCTTGTTATGCCCAATACCTTAGGCAACTACATAACGACCAAGAAAGACAAACTCTTACGTTCAAAATTTCAAATTAACACATAGCATAGCATATACCTCCGAAAATTCAATCAAACCGACAGTCACTGAGTTATTTGACCACTTAAGAGCCATTTAGACAAGAGGATCGATATGTTCTCCAGGGTCCAGTTAGTACTTCTCTCTGTCACATTTTGTGTGTAGAGCGACAGCAATTTTCGAGTAAGCGCCATTATTGTTGGACCACTCAATAATGCCATTCTACTCAGTAACCAATTTCGTCATGAAACCAACATTCCCCATGAACGCGTAAATAAAATGAAAACTTACATTTTGTTGCTTATTTTCCTAACGTTTCCAAAGAAAAAAGAAATGAACGAAAAAAAATTTTTTTTCTTTAAAAAATTAATAGCTGCAGCCTTTAAAATACGTGAAAAGCGAGGGAAAAAAACCACTTTTGCAGCACTGTTTCTATGGCAATGAATGGCAAAGGCAAAGAATGGTTACTATAAAAGACGTGTAACATATGTCCAGTAGTGCGGATCAAGTTTTTTTTCCTGCTACGCTTTTTTTTTTAATTTTCCACCCGTCCATTCGAATATTCCTAACATTACTTCGAAAAATAAAGAAAACGTTGAAATAAAATGAGAAAAAAAGGCATGAAATTACAACACAAATATTTGCTAAAGGTGCTAAGACTCAAATAGATGTATTGTGGAAACATCAAAGGGAATGAGATTGGTTTGTAGGAATGGTAGCCTACTTACCTAAAAAGACCTTGAATCCAACTACATGAAGAATTTTCGAAAATCGATAAAAATATGGCTCTATACTTTCTTGAGGGTAAACAATATCGCGGGTAAACGATATTCAGGGTAAATTTGCCTGGTTGTTTTTGCGGGCACACTTTATCGCGGGTAAACAAAACACAGGGTAACATTTATCAGGGCAACATTTCTCCGGGTAATTGATTGTGCGGGTATACAAAACAGAGGGTAACATTTTTCAGGGTAATATTTTATCTTACAGGTTGGGCAAAAGTTAAACACTCAAATACTTTACTTAGTACTATTATGATTTTTAAGCATGTAGATCACACTAGTATTATTCACTAGTCTTGGGGACGTTTTTTTGTTTGTTACTTTATTAATTTTATTTGTTAAAATTTAATTTACATGCGATTAGGTGTTGTAATGAGATGCACCCACACAGACACAAACCAAATACACAGAAACATGATACACAAACACAAATCACATGACTGGTCCTAGAAACGAATTTACGGCGAGACACTAGTCTTCCCCAAGTATCTACAGAAATATGAAAACATTTGAAAAAAACTGTGCCCAATTCACTGATATCAATGTCATTCTCACAGTAGTCCTCACGTCATGTTTTTTGGTACTGTTGCGGAAAAACAGCGCGCTTCAGTAGTACTAAGTGTTGGTTATTCAATTGAAAGAAGCGTACTAATTTACACAAACTCGAATAAAAATCAACAAGATTCTCGAAACAGCTTATATTTGGCCATTAAATACATCACGTCTGTTTTTGTACTCACGTCATATAATAAAAAAAGCTTCTAATATCACAGCCACGTCGTCGATTACAAAGTATATTAATTAACAACTTACAAGCAGGTTTGTCAGACAAGATTTGCGGACTGACGCACGTTTTTAACATTGAGGATTAATAATTTAACACTAAGAAAAGTATTTTAGTGTTTAACTTTTGCCCAACCTGTAACATAAAATATTACCCTGAGAAATGTTACCCTGAGAAATGTTGCCCTGAGAAATGTTACCCTGTATTTTGTCTACCCACACAATCGATTACCCTCAGAAATGTAGTCCTGATAAATGTTACCCTGTCTTTTGTTTACCCGCACAATTGATTACCCGGAGAAATATTACCCTGAAAAATGTTACCTTCTGTTTTGTATACCCGCACAATCAATTACCCGGAGAAATGTTGCCCTGATAAATGTTACCTGTGTTTTGTTTACCTGCGATAAAGTGTGCCCGCAAAAACAAACAGGCAAATTTACCCCGAATATCGTTTACCCGCGATATTGTTTACCCTCAAGAATGTGTTCTCCCAAAAATACGACCATATAGAAAAGATAAGAAAATTCAGATTACGTGTTTCCAGAATCATACGGAACGACAAAAAGATCAATGAAAAATCTCGCCTCAATATTCAGGAACAGTTCTTGATATAAAGATTTTTTAGAAACATTACGTCATTTTTATCAAAGTAAAGGAAGAATTTTTAATTTTGATGGTCATTCACACTTCTGGTAAAATCGAAAGTGACAATGTGGTTCAACGCCTTTAACAAAACCACAGTTATTAACAGCTTCAGTCCTATTAGGTATTACAGCCGAATTTGATTCTGATACATATATTAATTAAAAAATAAGATTCATTTAAAGTACCGATACATATAGGTATCTATTCTAAATTAATAATATCTATAATTATGCCTAAATATATTGTATACTTGAAACCACTAAATCTCTTCAAAAAATACAAGTCCGTGGCAATGACGATTATCCTCCATTGATTAATTTCGAGCATGAAATTTTCATTTATTCAGGACTGAAGTACCAATCATTCAATCAGTATGTGACCATTCCCTGCATATAGACTTGTATTTAATCATTCAAACCAAAAGTAATAAATAGGGCTTCGATTTATAAGGCGATAATTTCAAGGAAATATAGCATGACATATATTATGTGCTTATAAAGATCAAAAATATGTTGAAAATATTTTGCCAACACTAGATGTATGCAGAAAATATGGATTGTGACATAGGTATTAAATAACTGGAAATTTGAAATACAGTAAGGCTACAGTAATACATGCAAAATTGAAAAATATGTTTAGAAACTTTGTTAAAACAAATAAACGTAAAGAACACAAACTTAAAAACAATTTTAAAAAAACGAATTTTTTTATGATGGTCAGATTCAAGTGATGGACAGTTTTTAAATTTTTTATTTTATACAATAAATTAATCTTTTAATCAAAAAATTTATTGATTTTGACTATAAAGTAGCTTTTTTCTGATAAATATGCTCAAAATGACCTGGATAAGCAAAAATATAAAAAAAATGACCAGGATACGCAAAAATATGTGAAAAATGGCAAAATATGTAAAATTTAAAAATATACGTGCGGCTCTTTTACTCGAAAAGTCTTGATTTGTGTAACTGTTCTAACATATTATTCTTGATTGCAACCCTGTAGAAAAATATGTGATTTCATATAAATCATAGCACTAAATTCTGTACAAAATAAGAATAACCTAATGTTATAAAGACAATCACCTTTCACAGCTACATAAAGCTAAAAATATTCGTGTAAACAAAACAGTTTTGGATGCAGCCTTTGTTGAATAGGATGAATCCCCACCACTTTCTTTCCTCTCTGGTCAATCAGCTCGAATGACGTCACATCGTTCTCATTTGGGACAGAGTATAGCTCTGGAGTACAGTAATAAACGAGAGCTGACGAATGGTGAATCGAGAAGACATCACTTCGGGGGAAAAATAATAAGAGAAAGAAGACAGGAAATAATGACGTCACGGTTCGAAAAAATCTTTCTTTCAACAACGGTTCTTCAACATTTTCGGTGTTACAGAAGCA
This sequence comes from Ericerus pela, assembly GCA_011428145.1. Classification (NCBI taxonomy): domain Eukaryota; kingdom Metazoa; phylum Arthropoda; class Insecta; order Hemiptera; family Coccidae; genus Ericerus; species Ericerus pela. Next base: position 1,845,381 of record WOFM01000279.1, read on the forward strand.
GGCGTATGAACAAATGCAAAAATTTTTAATTTTAATCAAGATCCTAAAGACAGATCTCTTTTGTTATATGATAATCGACGCTCCATGATTACAATCATGGTACAGTGCACTGAGTGATATTTTAGCCTTTTACTGACATCTCGCAAATATGCTATTCACTAATTTTGTAACTGCGTTTTGCATTTTACTATCCGCTGCTCTATAACTGTTCGACTAATTTGGAAATATTGGCAGGAAAAAATATTAACCCAGAATAACCAAGAGGGAACCCAAGTAAACTAAAGCTGAATTCACACTATACTATTGTTTTGGGCTGACACTCATTACGATTTGTTGTCACATCACAACACAATGCATATTGAGAACAGTTTGACAGAAATCTGAATAGATGGATTTGCATCAAAGGTGTGTTAACTGGTGTCGACACACACAAACACGCATCTGATAACATAATACATAATTTAATGGCATACTGGTTCAAAAATATCTTTCTCCTATGGCTGGAGGACATACCTATAAATAAACTTTCCATCTAGTTTTTATAATATTATGGTAAGTTTTCACATATTTCTATCAGCGATATTTCTTTTTTATCAATATACAAATTTCAGTCGAGTTCATGATCAGTGGGGAAGTTATGTGTGGGTTTGGGAGGCCCAAACCCCATGAAAATTATTAAAAAAAATTTTTAACTATATTTTGAGATAAAAGGTTTGTCTCACTCCATTCTTCTCCTCCTATCACAGAGTAGTTCATCCAAATAAATCTAATCATGATCAAATAATCTCCCGAATTTTATTCAGAAGAATTAACATGTAAAATTACTCTCATATTTTCGATGGCCACATCATGTGTCTTATCTCCCTTTTCTATTCGTAACTGGCCGACATTACTCTTATCTGTTTTGTAGGTTTTCCCTTGCTATTGATTTTGATTAAATTCTTGACTTGTTCAACCTATTCGAATTTCATTTCATTTCATTCGGTTTTTTCATATCTTGATGAATGTACCTGTTTCTTGTGCTCTGCACAGTATAATTCAGTTCACTGTTGTAAACTTGAAAATTTGATTTAATTTGTTGAACTAACATTTATGCAATCATTTATTTTTGTAATTTCTGCAATTAAAGTTTCTTCAGATTCAAATCTATTTCTTTAATACATTGTGAACTTACAAATCAAATTTTCTTTTTGTGTTTTGAGAACTTTAATTCGTTGTGTGACGTGCTTCTCAAAAAAAAAAAAAAAAAAAATTTTAAAAGTGTAAAATGGAAGTTTAAAAATTACAATTTCATTTAGTGGTAGCTGCCAGTGCTGACAATAAAACTAGCATTACTCTCATTGTGTTCGTTTCTTTGATTCTTTGCCTTGGTTTGGTTTTCCCGTCGAGTTCCAGTTACTGTCAGCTCATGGCGACTTAGTCAAAATGCCAGTGCACAAGTCTGTGGTATCCTCACTCAAGACTCGAGGCAGTTTTCAAAATATCAACATCACCCTCCCTCCTGAAATCTACGCTCTCTATGTTGATCCTGATGAGAATTTTATTTTCGGTAATCATGTTCTGGGCGAGGTTGAAGTTCCAACGCGTTTGCCATCTTCTGAATCTTCGTTCCCTGCTATGGATACTATGGTGTCGTGCCTAGAAAAATTGTCCAGCCCCAAAGCAGAGTCTCTGAAAGAAATTCTGCGTCATATTCTTCTGGAAAAATTCAATCCGAAGAATAAAAATGTCAAATTGTGGTGTGACCGGTTTGAGAAGGAGTTATTCCGATTCAAATTGGAAGGTCGTCGTCAAATTGAGGTCTTGAAGTCCTATCTCGATCCGTCTCTGAACAATTGTTTCATCGTCACCCAAGAAAACTTACCATCAGATGCTGAATGGCCTTTATGGCGCCAAGAATTGGTATCTAATTTTAGTGATTCATCTTTCCGTCCTGTCTGTTCAGCCATAAGCTATAAATACATTGGTGGATCCTATGTCGACTACGCCATTAATAAGGAAAAATTGCTCATTGAAGTCAATCGTGGCTTTTCAAGGTCAGTTATTTTAGATTTAATCGTTTATGGTTTGCCATCTCGTATTGTGACGTCATTAAACAAGAATAACATTACATCATTACAAATTTTAAAAGAAAAATTGAAGAAATATGAAGGTGAGGAAAAATTTTCTAATGAAAAAATAAAGTCAAATAATGATAAATCATCCTCTCCCTCCTCCTTCCGTCGTTTTAATAATGATAGCAAAAACAATTCATTTTCCTTCAATGCATTCATTTCACAATTTTCAGAATTCATATTCTTCACATCAAACTTATTTTCTTGAATCTAAGGTGTGGAATACCTTGTCGAGAGATATTCTCACCAGAAGGAAATTCAACAGAATTTAAGCGTGTTCAGCCACTTCGTACACAAGTACGGGTAAGCCAAAACCAAGGCAAACACTGGCGATTTTAGAGCCGGTTTGGGTGGTTTATATATGGCTTATTTACACGCACACAAACACACGTACGTAAGAGAATACGTACGTTGGTGAGAATGGCCAGGTTGCATCATCCCCTATCGGGATAAGAGAAGGCTGCCCGGTTCGTGTACAAATTGTGACATCATCTTATTGTGTCACAATTTGGTACTCGTACATTACCTGCAAGTACATACAGGTAATTACGATCAAACGAGTTTTGTGTGTTTAACGTCATATAGATGAGTAATTAGCCTGCCCTTTAGAGCGGTGACTATTGTAGAGGAGTCCACGCCCCTTTACCTCATACCAATGAGTCCCCACAGCTATTCCCTCCCAGTTTTTGCACCACAAAAATGATCCAAAATGCGCAAGGCCTGGGGGGACGTGCGGGTTTATGAGCGCCTTTTCTGGTCTGCCTCCCACTTAGCCAGTATGCTCCCAACTGCAGCACCGACGCACTCATATGACTGTTGTCGGCGCGCGCCTGGTATTGGGCGCGACTGTCTTCTCCCCTACGCCTAGGTGGACGGATTTTTGTGTGGGCATAGGAGTGTCGGCGGTAGTGAGGGGGCAGCGGTCGCTTAAAGAATGGCTTTCTTAGCATCGGGGAGTTTGATGTCTCCAATGCCAAGGCGGCCATCTTTGCCTTTTTGTTCGCTGCCCACTCAGCCGTGAAAAGGAACTTCATTGGCTCCCTGGTCTCTGTAGGTTTTGGCACCGATCTCGGGGATTCCGGAATTGGGGTTGATTCCATTGGTGACCGGGGAGGGGAGATGATAGGAGGAAGCGGAGTTGTCATCTCCGTCAGGACTTCATCAATGGGAGGAGCTGTATCCATGAGGAGCTCCTCCTCTATCCGGTCCAGCTCCGTCTTCTGCTCGGTCTTCTGCTGAGTTTGTAAAGACTCAGCAGTTTTCCGGGCAAATTGGGAGGTGGCGGACTTTAGGATGGTATCAGTTGGCAGTGACATCAGAATGGTTGTTTGAGGAAAAGGAACCAAAAAATATATCAGAAAACAAGTCCAAGATCTCTGGTGGTTCTGAAGTGGGTGATTTTACTTCAATTTTCGATTTACCATTACAGTTATTTTCGTATCTTCTTATCGACATGTAGAACTCTGAAGCCTGTTACTGGAACTAGATCTGCGGTCTCTGGACTGGGACTGTCGTCCTCTGCTATTGCTACTGTTGTTGTTGTTGCTTCTTGATTTAGATCATTGTCGCCAGCTACTATTGGGTTTTGTCGAGCTTTGGCTTTTGTTCCGTTTTACTTCATCGGTCAACTGAGCTATTTGAGCTCGAAGTTGAGCGAGTTCTCCAGTCTCTGCAGACACTGCACTGACCACGGGCTTTGACTTGGTGTATTCGAGTGCATTATCTGCGGATTTCGCAAGGAAGTCAAAGTCTGCGGATGTATTGATCACGGTCGAACCTACGGCTGCTAGGCATTGCACAACACTTTGTGGAAGTTGTTTGCAAAATTGATTGCCTATGACAGAAGGGCCTACTATGTTATCTGCCTTCTGCCTCAATTTTGCCATGAAGATTGAGGGTTTGTCGTCCCCCATCTTCATACCACCCATCACATCATCAATAATTTTGTTCTTTGTTTTTCCGAATACATTTTTGATCTTCTTAACGAACCAGGCATATTTATCATCTTCTGTCAAAGGGCATTCCATGATGTCCGGAATGTGGCGGATTATCTGTGGGGGCATGCCTCCACAGATATGTAGATACCGCTGGTTCAGTGTAATGTTTTCTGTCTTGAACCTGCCTTCTAATAGAGTCAACCATAAGTCTACCTCATTGGGCAGAAATTCCGGGATCTCTATCCTCCGTCTGTAGAAGTTGGGGTTCTGCCCTGGCTGCAATTGCAAAAGTTGTATAATCTGCGCCAAGACTTTGGGTGTCAGCTGTGGCTGACTACTTCCTCCCTGCGATGGTTGTGGGTTTTTGGTTGGTGGTGGAACCATTGCTATGTCTTTCTGGTGACAAACGTATTCCACAGAACTACTTCCTTCCTTGCTGGTTGAAAACACTGGCTCCTGTGTTTGTAGGACAGGTGTTTTCGGGTCTGAACTTTGGCTTAAAGTTCGACCACTTCTCAACGTTTTAACTGCTAGTTGTTCTTTATTTATTGCAGTTCCCAGTCGTGCTAATTCTGTTTGTTGAGGGCCTTCTTCCAGATTTGCTAAATTCGTAGAGTGTCGAGTCAAAGTCAGGGAGGTTGGGGGATGAGTCCAACCTTCTTCCTCCAGGTCTACTGTCTTGTTTCTCCTTGTTTGTATATTTTAAGGAGAGGGGTATAAATTCCCAGTTCAGCAGACTCTACTTTGACAACCTAAAAGGTGTCTTAGTCTGCAAAAAAATTTTTATTTGCCGAGCAAGCGAGTTTCTTGCCAGCGCACCGCGCCAAATTTTTGTAATAGATCAACGCGCCTCAAGACACCTCACGACATAGCCAAAAATCACGTCGGGGTCACCACTGTGGAATACCTTGCCGTGAGAGATATTCTCACCAGAAGGAAATTCAACAGAATTTAAGCGTGTTCAGCCACTTCGTACACAAGTATGGGTAAGCCAAAACCAAGGCAAACACTGGCAATTTTAGAGCCAGTTCGGGTGGTTTATATACGGCTTATTTACACGCACACAAACACACGTACGTAAGAGAATACGTACGTTGGTGAGAACAGCCAGGTCGCATCATCCCCTATCGAGATAAGAGATGGCTGGCCGGTTCATGTACGAATCGTGACATCATTTTATATTGTCACGATTCGGTACTCGTACATTACCTGCAAGTACATACAGGTAATTACAATCGAACGAGTTTTGTGTGTTTAATGTCATATAGACGAGTAATTAGCCTGCCCTTTGGGGCGGCGACTATTGTCAAGGGGTCCAAGCCCCTTTACCTCATACCAGTGAGTCCGCACATAAGGTACCACACCTGATTTTAATTATTTAATGCGTAGTTTTGTAAGTAGTCCTCTTTTTTTTTTTTAAATCCAGAAGCATTTCTTCTTTTACTCAATGATTCCTCAGCAATTGTTCAAGGAAATCTGGAATTAGTGCTGCTGGAAAGAGGAAAAACTTTACTGAAACTTCTTTCCTTAAAATCCGTTAATTGTTCTTAGCTGTTTGAAAATAAACAAACGAAAAAAGGCAAAATAATGGAAAACTTGCAGGTTTTATATTTTTTCAGATATAATTTCTAAATTTTATTTTTTTTATGATTTTTTTTTATTGGGAGGGGGAATTGTTGTTATAATTTTTTTGAGCATTAATTGCAAAAAGTATGGTGGGCGACAAATGCTTGTGGGCTATTTTAACTCCTGTCGTTTGTAGCACTCGCCTTGGTTCGTCTACAAATTCTTCACACTTGGTAAAAAAAAATAGCCCACATTACGCAATTGTCACACAATATAGTATTACATGCTCTCATTTGCCTCATACCTTACGTAGCCACAATTTACAATGCATTAAACCACAAAAATCACACAAAACTATCTAAACTAGTCGATGGGAAATCTTGAAATTTGTATCGAAATATTTTCGTTTAAATTCGTACAGTATAGCAGTAGACCATCGTATAAATGCTGTAAACATTATTGCTATAAATATTATAAAATACATTAACAATAAAGCTACCATTATAATACGAATTTTTCACAATGTGCGTTAAAAGATCAAAAATGACAGCTCCAGATAACTTTATCCTTTTTTTTTTTCACTCAAATTTACATTTCGTCGACAGTGATTCGTTAATATCGACAAAATAAAGAATAAAGATAGGCATCAAATTTTAAAAATCTACCAAAAAATACAGCTTCGAACTCTTTTTTTGAAAGAATAATATAAATTATCTAACACCTTCTTTCTTCTTCCCTTTCTTTTTTTTATTGTGACGCTCGTTAAATCTTTTCTCGAATTTTGCGCAATCCATCATCACTATTCAACAAATTCTCCAGCGAATAACAATGTTCATATTTTATTCTGACTTCTCTATCATTTTTCTTGTTTTCTTATCCTTTCCAGATTTCCTCCTACTCAGTAAAACATCAACCTAACATTTCTTCTAAAATTTTATCTCACCTATACATGCCTGCTGTAATTACGTAGGTTGTTCGGGTATTTCAATTATTAAAATTAAAAAAATCGCAACAGCTATTACATTAAAAGAGAATGTCGCGAAAAAATTCCATTATTCCCATTCCATGTAAAGAATAGGAGTGATGGAGAGAGAGACGGCAGTAAAAGCGAAGGTAATTAACGGATGAATCAAAAATCAAAATTAAAAGATTTTAAAACGATTGTAAATTGAAATGGCAGAAGTTCATTTATTTTCCTTAGCTGAAGAATGACAAGCTAGTAACGCATTAATCGGCTAAGATCCGATTTTAAATAAAAAACGAAAAACAATGATAAGGTGCAATAAAATGGGAAGCTTTTACAAAAAAAAAAAAAATTCCGAATCGATGGTTATGATTGGGTTATCAAGGTTTGAAGAATACGAAGAAAACAAAACTGAAAATAGGGAGAAAAGAGGCATCGTTAATACGCAATTGTCATTCGGAAATGTCGATACAATGGAAGTTGATTTGAGGAGAAAAGAAAAATTCAAAATTTCTCCTCACGGCGACTCTAAAAAAAATGGAAAAAAAACCACTCGGAAATAAATTGAAAATAATAATAAAAAACTCTAACGCAGCAGCAACTTCGTTAAAGAAAGTAGGTTTTCAAAAAATGTAAAATTAGGTAGTCACTAAAAACTTATTGATAGGTCATAATAAATATTTGTTCCGAATTACGCTCCTATTGGTTCTAAAATAGGCATTTTATAGGCGAAATAAAAACAAAAATAGTGTTACCAGAATTAAAATGAGAACGATCCTTACCAAAATTTATAGCAAGTTATAATATACATAGTGAATATTTTTTCCAAATTACGTAGCTGTTGGTCGAAAATTAAAAATTTTATAGTCAAAACAAAAACGAAAATAGCCTTACCGGAAGTACCTTGCGGCTGATCCTTAACAAAATCAATAGGTCAGGTCTTTGGCTTAGTACTAATGTTCGTTCCAAATTTCGTGACTATAGGATAAAAATTGTGACCTGTACCGTGGTAACAAGAAATGGCTTTTATATGTATATATGAATTTGAGTTATTAGTGCCAAAATTTTCTTGAGTTATGAAATAAATTAAAAACGCGTTTTTAGAAGATGATCTTTTTTATTTTTTTTTTTGGCTTTGGCTCCATGTAAAATAAATATTATTTAGTTGCGGAAGGTTGGCTTAAGTATTGGTACATTTTAAAATCGCAGTAGTGAATAGAATAAAAGCTTATAGTTATAAAAGTGACTAACCCCACCTCTAGATCGTCCCATGACATTAATTAGATTAATAAGTTAATTTTCAATAGAGACCTACTTAAAAACTATAGCGCAGCCAGCCTCGCTAGAAAAAGTAGGTTTTCAAGAAAAAAATTGTGAATTTTGATGATCATATTAATTGTCTGTAAGTTTAAGTGCGTTATTGGTATGTTATGATTGTATGAAATTTGTTAGCTGCTGACAAAATATTAGACAACGTGAAATTTAAAAGCATTATTTCTTAAAACGAAAAATTAATTATGATGATAAAGTATGGTAAATAATCAAATAATTTCAAATAAAACCAAAGAAATATAATACAGATTATGAAATAAAAAAAAAAAGGTCAGTATTAGTGGCTGAAGCTGATTACAATTAATGTGATAACATTTTCATATTATTTGACATTAAATGGCAGTGGGATAATTCTCTGCTACTATTTCAATATATGTATAGATAAAATGTTGATATTTTGATATTTCATGGGAAATCTATGGAAAATCTACGTTTTCTCTTCACTAATTCAACATCAAATAAAACTATTCTAATTGAGAGAATGATGGTCATAAAGGCATTAGCAATACAAACAGAATTAGAGACAACATCGAAAGCAATTAATTAGTATTGTATTTGGAAAAGGAAATTAGAAAAATTATTTTTGTAAAATGTTTCAATGTTCGTTAGCTAAGTTCACCTCAGGAAAATAAAGAAACATCGAATTCGAAAACAGATTCCATATATAAAATAAAAATGTTATCACATTAAAATATAGATCGTGCTTGAGAATATCTTCACACACATCAGAGGCCTTGATAGTGCTTTAGCAGTGGTTTTGTTGCATAGAAATATTTGACGATTTAAAGAAAATTTTGGGTTGAGTGAATTCCGCATAAGAGAAAAAAATCTACGATTTTCTAGAATCAGAAGAGATGAAAGACATTGAAAAATGACTAGTGGCAAGAGCTAATGAAATTAAGAAAATAAGAATAATCAAATTAACTGAAAAAAATCAAATTACGCGTGAATATGAATTTTTTTTTGCAAAAAAACTTAACATTAGATGAAACAACTCAAAAAAGGGAGACGAATTCCAAAAAATGGTACCAATAAAAGCTACGCTTTATCCTACATCTACTTCCACTCCACATAGGATATAAGTCTGACTTTCAAACTGACAAATAGGTACAGGGAGAATAGCTTTTTATCATCAATTTTTTTACAACTAAATTCAGGCCAAATGAGGGTAAACTGCATGGCTTATTCCATACTGCTACTAAATTAAAAAAAACCAGTTGATGCTCCATACTCTATGTAACATAGTCTCAGTATGGAAAATAAAAATGTTATCACATTAATAAAAAAATCTAAACGCATGAAAATCTGTTCACACTTAATTAATCATCTTCATCGAACTTTCAAAACATATTCTTAAAATTGGATTTATGACATCCCATTATGCTCTAAAATCTTCTCATAAGATATAAAAATGAAGTGATCATTACAAACACGGCCAAAAACTCCATTCGGTAGACTTCTGAGCTACAGGTGCGAAAAGAGACAACAAAAAATTTTGATCGCATGGGAAAGAAATTGAAGCAAAACGGTGTTTTTCAGTGACCAAAATATTTTTCATTAATTAGAATAAACGGGAAATGTACGTAAAGAAGAAATAAGTAAATAACTATTAAAAATTACGGAAAATGAGGAAAAAATTAACTAGTTTGACTAGAGTTGCGAGTGTTCAGTAAGTGAAATATTGCATCCACGGGTTCCAAATAGAAGTGTCGATACACACGCTCATGTAATGAGTGACCACACCTATAATAACCCATACGTGACATATGACATGAGCAAATGGTACAAATCCTTCACTTTTGAAAAATACCACTCCAATAAGATAGAATACTCCGGAAAATTTCAACTCTGAAACGCCGGGAAAATTCATTTGTGGAGAAAAGAGAAGAGATACCTGTTTTTACCGCAGAAAAAAAGTTGTTTTGTTCGTTGAGATAAATTTTATTTTCATTGTTTTTCCAACTCCGTTTGATTTTTTCCATTGTGATGAGTGATGACCAACAGACCAAGACCGTATTTTGAGGGCCTGGGTTTCTCACCATTGGAGATATTATTCCATCAGTTTCTCCCCAGACTAGTAAGGGGAAAATGCCGTATTTTCAAATTGATAAATTGTAGAACTTACGTTTGTACTTGACTATTTGCGTAGGGATATCACTGAGATAATAGTGTGATTATAACTTACCATCACGATCGAAAAAGATATAACTTAGCTTTTAAGTAGTAGTTTTGTTTTTCAATTCTATGAGTTGGATAGAACAGATACAAATAATGTATTCACTCATTCTCATTCACTGATAAACCTTAGAAAAATTCCAGTAAATATTTTAGCTTCTTAATATATTGATAAAAATTCAATTTCGATGTTAAATGAGAAATACATGTAAATAAATATCGATCTGGTTTATAAAAATTCGATATATAAAAAAATCTATATTTTTCGATGTTAAATGGAAAATTATAGAGGTTGAGGACCGGAGTTGTAACAGAAATGAAAGATTTGAGTGAAGTTACGTCCAAGAAGCGAATGTTTATTTCATAAGTTACATAATTTAAGCAAAGTACATTTTTAGAGTAATGAACAAACGGTAACGGAAATGAACGAGTGAGCGGCGGAAGTGGTATATCAATGTAGCCGCGAATAGATATAAATAAATGTATTTGATATGTGATCGTGTGTTCGTAGGAGTGAGAGGGGAGAAGGATTGGTGGTCTCAACACCCCCCTACAATCTTTTGAACCGATCACGACTGCGGGTATTACAAAAGTGTTTCAAAAGTTCATTACATTTAATTAAGTTAAAAAAAATTACAAAATATAAATTTTAAAAATTGAAAAGTGTATATATAATATGGTAACTGATTTGGACGCTTATGGTAAGTATATTGATTAATAAATATGAATAAAATATAGTAAGTATGGTAACATGCAAAATAATTTATATTAGGTAACAGGGTAAATAACATGCAAATAGAGATAAAATATAATAAATTATGTTTTTTTTATTACCTTTTTTCAGCAGAAAATTTTTAATTTATACCCTTTTTAACCGTCGATTTTTTGTTTTCAGGTTTGTTTTCTGTAATTGATGAAGTTGGTGCTCTGGAACTGCTGTTTGAATTGCGCTTCGGTTGTTTTGAACGTACTTCGGTGAGAGTTTGAGTTAAGTTATTTTTTGAGTTTTTAAAGATGATACCAAAAGTGAAGTTGAATTAAGACAATGAATACCAATTTTGACGTTGTTGAATTGAAGCTTTTACGTTGGTTTCAGATCAATTTGTGACTGCTCAAGGCGATTTATTTCCGGTTGATGACTTCGACGAATTAGTTCATACACAAGCAGGGCAGACACTAATGAATTTACTAGTTTTCAGGCAACACAAGCAGGGTTCCTGAACAACTTAGCAATCGACGAGTCCTGGAATTTTCGATACACTTGGCTGGATTATACACAAACGGGGCAAATCCTTTTCAGCAAACGACGAAACTCATTGAACGTTTACAGCATTCAAGGTGGAATTAAATTTTTCGAGAACAAAATTTTAAGACTCGAGAAAAAAAAAAAAAAATTAGGTTGGAACTAAGTTACCCAACACAAAATAAAATTACGAAAATATTAAAAACACAATTATTCACGAAAGATTTTTTTTTTAAATTTGACTTAAAAACACAAAGAAAATTCACGAAAATATAAAAATTTTAAATTAGAATTTTTTTAAAAATCTGTTACAGGTACAAGGATTGTTACCGAGCGATGCTACCATATAGAGGTTGAGGACCGGAGTTGTAACAGAAATGAAAGATTTGAGTGAAGTTACGTCCAAGAAGCGAATGTTTATTTCATAAGTTACATAATTTAAGCAAAGTACATTTTTAGAGTAATGAACGAACGGTAACGGAAATGAACGAGTGAGCAGCGGAAGTGGTATATCAGTGTAGCCGCGAATAGATATAAATAAATGTATTTGATATGTGATCGTGTGTTCGTAGGAGTGAGAGGGGAGAAGGATTGGTGGTCTCAACAAAAATGAATGTAAATTAATATCGATATTTTATCGATGTTTGAGAAAAAATAAGAAAATAAAGAAACATCAAATTCGAAAACAGATCCCATAAAGAAAATAAAAATGTTATCACATTAAAAAAAAAACATGAACATGTGGTTAATTTTTGTAAAAAAAAAAGTTCATACCGCACCAAAATTGGTAGCATGCTACAGTAAATTGTAATTAATATTTGTTTCAAATTTCGTGCATCTGGTGAAAAATTCGCATTTTATGACTAATATAAAAACAAAAATAACGGTACCGAAAGTACCGTCTGACCAATCCGCGACAAAATTAGTAGTGTACTACAATGAATTAACATAAATGTATAAGTGCCAAATTTTACATTCTATAGCCAAAATAAAAATAAAAATTGTTGTACCGGAAGTACCGTCAGGCCAATCCGCACCAAAATCAATATGTTTGATGCTTGGCTTAGTAGAAATGTTCATACCAAATTTCATGATTATCGGACGAAAATTGAGACCTGTATTATGTGAACAAGAAAATAACTTATATCTATTTATCTGTAAGTATATGAATTTGAGTTATTGGCGCCAAAATGTTTCTAAGGTCATGAAACGAAAAACGTACCTACCCTCAACCCTGGGGACTAATACCGCACCAAGGTTAATAAGTAGATTTTTCAAAGGAAATTTATTTAAAAAAACACGTTTTCCATTTCATTCAGAGCGCACCTTCTAGTGTCTGTAACAAGGAAAACTTATAGAAAATGTTTAGCTATGAAGTAGTAGAATATTTTATTCGTAGCAGAACTTAACAACGAAAGAAATTAAATTCTTGAGCGTGTCTAAATGGTAAAGGAATTCGAGGCTCATAAAATCGGTCTATTTCAATTGCCCATTTGAATTGTAACGTTTATTGCGAATTCCAACGATGAAACAAACATCAGAAAGAGTAGAGCGTTAGCTATTTTGTTCCAGTGGAGCGAAAAAATTTTTTTTCTGGAAGGTTACGATTTGGACTAAAGAAATGAAACTTTTAAAGCTAGCATAGGTACTGATGGGCACAGAATGTGAAAAATTTTCAGTTCTAAATATGAAGCATAGGTATTTGAAGAGGGTAGGAAAGTAAAATGCAGAGAGAAAATTATATTCAAAAATTGAATTTTTTCATTTCACAACTTAGTTATCAAAATTCATATTTCTCATAATTTTAAAATAAAACTACACTGAAATTTATAATTGATTAAAAAAAAGTTCAATAACAGTCGTGAGCATTAGCTACAACTTACCATTAAAAATGGGATTTATGAAATCGAACATGATAAGGTTGAATATATAGTGCTAATTATATAAACAAGATTTCAGTTTTCGTTTAAAACTGAACCGTGCCCAGGGCTAAATAACTATTGTATATAAACGTTGTTCACACTTACCTACGTTTTAAATTTCTAAATTTTATCTTCACTTAACAACTCACGGAACATCCAGACTGTGTGAGCATATAATTATTACAGATTTTTCAAGAGTAAAAATATTAAAAATGCTCCAGTATGCTGGACAAATGCTGAGCATGCTTGAGTCAATATTAAATGTTTGAATAAGTAATCGAGCATTTACCAATTTTATATATATATGTAAAATAAAAAGATTCTCTTCGCTTTATCTTCTTATTCTTTCCTGCTTATCGTCTATTCACGCTCTACACTTCCTTATCGCTCTATTGTCCATTTCTCGTACAGGTTACAGTCATTTTTGCTCTCATTCATCGTACGTTTGCCAGTTCATGCACTTTAATTCTGTTTTAGCTTTCATACTTTGTACACTTTCCTATGTGAAACGACTTCGTTTTTGAATTTACTGTATTTTCAATAAAGTTAAATTCATCCAAGTCGTTTACTCTCTCGTAAGATTTTCAAACGATCTTACAAATTCAAAAACTTTTCCTTTTCCGTGATTTTTATTTCACCTGTAAAAAAAAAAAAAAAAAAAAAAAAAACTTTTTATTATGACGCTGTCCTCTACGCCGTCTATTTATCGTAAAGTTCGCTTTACATTACAGGCCAAACCAAAACTGACTGACCCGAAATCTACCATCACGCGTTTGTATGCTATGCAGTTTTTGGATGACGAGGAGGATGAAGTTACTTACGCGTTTCCTGACTCTCATAAGGATCTGATTCACCACGATCAATTGTTTGTGATTGCTGCTGCTGCAGCTGCGAAGAGATCTGAATTGAAACTGAGATGGAAAACACGCTCGTTCAAAGTCCTGTTACCGGAAGCTGTCGCTAAGCTATATATCGATGAAGTTGGAAATCCCGTCTTCAGTGGTATTTTTTTAGATGAACTCGAAGACGATGGTCATAAGGCAAGTCCCATTAAACCTGTTGATGCTTCTAACGTTACTCCTCGTTCACTGACGTCAATCGTTAAGGACACTGTAATCACAAAATTCAGTGGGTCCAAATCTGGTGCCTCTAATGCTTCGGCCTGGCTGGAAATCTTTGAGTCCGAGTGTAAACGTTTGACAATTGCCGAATCGTCGTATTGGGAAGTACTTCGCCTTTTTCTTGTCGACACCGCAGAAAAATGGTATGGTACAATGCGCCTTTCAAATTTATCTACGGCTTGGTTGTTCTGGCGAGAAAGTTTTCTGGAAAACTTTGGTCAGAAAGGTATCGCCGTTGCTCGTTCTGCTTTCACTTACCATTTCATTCAAGGCTCTCTCAATGATTACGTTCAAACCAAGTTGAACATGCTGGTTTCATTCAACCCTAAGATGCATGAGTTAGACAAAATCGCGCATCTTATCATCGGCCTTCCAACTCACCTGCAGGAACGTGTATCATTCGCAGATGACCCGTCTCTTGGTAAAGTTATTTCGATTTTTTCTTCACTTGATCGTGCGATTACGCGTACTACTACTAATTTGTTTACTTCTAAGCCCACCACATCGGCCTTTTCTTCCCTCCATCCTAAATCCCCGTGCCCATACTGCAAGAAGAAAGGGTTTGACGACCGATTTCATTTTGAGAAAGATTGTTTAACAAAACTTTGTGATAATTCCCGTAGGATAGTCCTCGGTCAAAACCCGATTATAACGTAAATGTAAAAGCGGTGCACAGTGTCAAAGTCGAGGAATTACAGGAGGAAATCCAAAAGCATTTAAAAAACGAGTGAAGCCCTCGTTCGTCGTGTTGAAAGTGAAAGTAGGCGAAAAATTTTGGACTGGTCTTTATGATCCGGGCGGGAATACCTCTGCTATCACGTATTCCGCTCTACAAAAAATGAAAGACTATAAGTATGTTCCGGAAAAATCGTCTTTCAACACGCCGAGCGGCAAGGGCTCCATTCTAGGCATTACGATGCTTAACATTTCGATCTTTACCATCTCTAAGAGACTACCCTTGTATGTTCTCAAATCTCCGACTTTAAAGTTTGATTTTATTATTGGTCTTGATCTCATCCCCGTTTTTGGTTTATCGTTGGACCATAA
Organism: Ericerus pela; assembly: GCA_011428145.1. Classification (NCBI taxonomy): domain Eukaryota; kingdom Metazoa; phylum Arthropoda; class Insecta; order Hemiptera; family Coccidae; genus Ericerus; species Ericerus pela. The sequence continues at coordinate 1,860,802 of WOFM01000279.1, forward strand.
TTTAAAACTTAATCAGCATGTATCGAGAATTAACGTAATCAATTGCGTAAAAACCAACGTTTCAATTAATAATTTTTGGAACGATTACATGACTGAAGAGATGTTCGATAAAAAGACTTCTCATCTTAACGTAAATTGTAAAGTCGAAATTCGTAAATTAATCGAGAAAAACAATTTTACATTTGCAAAGGATGCCTTTGATGTCGGCAACGTTACGAAGTACGAATGCCCGATTAATTTGGAAAAAGTGTTTATGTTGCAAAAAAACCTTATAGATGTACTTTTGAGGACCAGGAGGAGATAGAAAGACAATGTGGTGTATTACTGGCTAATGGTATGATTACCGAATCCAAGTCTCCGTTTGCATCCCCTGTTACCATGCAATTCAGGAAAGATGGCCTGTCTGCTGTGAAGGTTAAGACTCGTATGTGTATTGATTTTTGTGCATTAAATAAATTGCTTATACCTGAGAGTCAGCCCTTTCCCCTGATTGATGAAATTATTACTTGCACTCGTGGTTGCACTTGGTTTTCCACGTTAGACATAAACGCGGCATTTTGGTCAATTCCGATCTGTAAATTGGATAGGTATAAGTCCGCGTTTGTAACACAACATGGTCACTACGAGTGGCGTTCGATGTCGTTTGGACTGAAAAATGCTCCGGCAGTATTTCAACGCATTTTAGCTGGTATTCTTAAGCGACGTAATCTATCTTCGTTTTGCATAAATTATTTAGACGACATACTCATTTTCTCTCGTTCTTTTGAAGAGCATGTTCGTCATATTCAAATGTTAATTACTGCGGTTTATGAAGAGGGCTTTCGCCTTAATTTAAAAAAATGTAATTTCGCCACTCCCTCCATTCAATATCTCGGTCACGTTCTCGGGCCAAATTCCGTTCAACCTCTCCAAGAAAATTTAGTAGCCATAAACTCCTTTCCTGTTCCTTCCTCGAGGAAACAAGTTCGTCAATTCATCGGTAAAATAAACTTTTATCGAAAATTTATTCCCGACTCAATCACTCTTCTTGAACCATTCCACAATCTTCTCTGGAAAAATGTTCCCTTTTCCTGGTCTTCCTCTTGTCAAGATAGTTTTGATAAAGTGAGGGCCCTTTTAACGTCTGCGCCGATTTTGGCTGTGTTTGACCGTACTAAGCCTATTTCCATATACACCGATGCCAGTGGAGTGGGAATTGGGGCAGTACTCAAACAAGAGCAAGATGACGGACTTGAGAAACCCGTCGCTTACTTCTATAAAAATTGTCCCCCACACAGATAAAAAAGGGAGCGATCTATATTGAAAGTATCGCTATCCGCGAGGCCGTCCATTATTGGTGTTTCTGGTTGATCGGGCGCCATTTCAAAATTATTACCGATCACAAGCCGCTCCAAAACCTCAATTTGAAGGCTCGGCCGGACAAAGAGCTAGGTGATTTAGCCTCAGAGCTTCTCCAGTTTGACTTTGAAATCCTTTATCATCCTGGTTCTGAGAATAATGAAGCTGATTGCCTCTCTCGTAATCCTGTCCTCGAATCCTCTCCTGAAAATTCCCCTTCTGAACGTATTATTCCAACTTTGAATTTTCTTATCCTCGGTGAAATAACTTCTTTTCAGCGTAATGTAGATAGATTAGATTCTGACGTGTTAAAACACGGAGTAATTTTTCGCAAAGTACGTGGTCATTATAAGATACTTATAGATTACGAATCCGGTAAGAAGTTAACTCATGATGTACATTCTATTTACGGTCATGTCGGGCCACAACATGTATTAGCGATTATTAGTGCATTCACTTTTCCCAATTTATACCATCATGTTCGTGATTTTTGTAGATCTTGCCATGTTTGCGCTTGTAATAAGTCTCGTCGATGTAAGCGAAGCGGCAGGATGGGTTTCCTCAGCCCTGCTACGGCACCTTTCCGAATCATGTCACTAGATACAATTGGTGGTTTTGTAGGTAATAACTCGACCGCGAAGTACCTTCATATCTTAGTCAACCATTTTTCACGATATGTATACATTCTATGTTCTAAGGGACAGTCTGCCAGGGATATGATCTCGCTGGTTGATTCTGTTCAGAAGTGTCAACCGATAGGTACGCTTCTGACAGATCAATACGGGGGTTTAACCTCAGATGAATTCCGCAATTTCTGTTTCTTGTCAGGCATCCGTCATGTGTATACCGCAGTGGACAGTCCATCTTCAAATGGTTTGAACAAACGTTTGAATCAGATGCTGGTGAACCGGCTTCGCTGCGCAAAGCATGACGAAAATGCCAATCCTAAAAGGAGTTGGACTACTAATGCTGTGCAATGCATTAGTCAGTACAATAAAACTCCGCATAGCGTTACTAAATTCACTCTTCAATATCTCATGTCTGGTATCACCGATGATATCGTCCCATCCTGTTTAATTTTTCCCCCTGATCTCGCCGCTGATCGCAAGTTAGCCTTTCAGAACACTCTCCGCAATCACGAGTATAATAAGAGTTTATACAATAAAAATAAATCGGCGATCGAGTTTAATATAGGTGATTATGTACTTATTGATAATGGTAACAAGTTGAATCGAGACAAGCTCGACAACGTTTGTATTGGACCTTATACTATTGTTAATCGTATCTCGAATAATGTATTTGAAATTAAGCTTGGCAATGGCCATTTAGGTATGCGTTTATACCATGCAAGTAAAATGTTACCGTACAAAAAACCTGTAAGGCAGTGACCTGCTTCCTTATCTTCCTCATATCTTTTTCACTCTCCTTTTCTTTGCATTCTTGCTTCGATCGCTCTTAAACGAGTGGGGAAGGGGGATGTAAAATAAAAAGATTCTCTTCGCTTTATCTTCTTATTCTTTCCTTCTTATCGTCTATTCACGCACTACACTTCCTTATCGCTCTATTGTCCATTTCTCTTACAGGTTACAGTCATTTTGGCTCTCATTCATCGTACGTTCGCCAGTTCATGCACTTTAATTCTGTTTTAGCTTTCATACTTTGTACACTTTCCTATGTGAAACGACTTTGTTTTTGAATTTACTGTATTTTCAATAAAGTTAAATTCATCCAAGTCGTTTACTCTCTCGTAAGATTTTCAAACGATCTTACATATATATGTGTATATACATAGAAAAAACTATATCAAAATGGGAAAATGGTACCAATCGTTTTCTTTTTTCATAAAACGGATAATATTGATCATTCCCACCCCTAACTTTTTTGTAAGGTCAATTTTAATGCCTTGTTTGCAAGCAAATTGGGTAATAATGCGAACCTAGCATCTAGAAATTTCAACAAAGTTGAACCACCACTGATCTACTATGTTTTATTAAAGCAATAAAGGTTTTCAAAAAACTGAAGAGTGTGCTTTAAAGAATTTGTTATTAACCATTAAATAAGAATCAATGATTGCTGCTTTCTGTGATTAATTATAGAAGTACATGGTTCACCAAGCAAGCTGGCAATATTTTTAAGTAGGTTTCTTTATTAAATCTACTTATTACACTTAGTGCCGTATTCAATCCTGCTTAAGGCATCTGCTGGGATATCAAGTTCTCCCTTTACATACCTAATGTCAGTAGTGAATTGACTTATGAAGTTAAGTTGTCTCAGTCTCCTAGGACTTGCTGGATCAGTTTTCTGCATAAAGGTATGTATGATGGGAAGATGATCGGTGTAAACCGTAAACAATCGACCCTCTACATGGTGTCCAAAGTGCTTTATCGCAGCATGGACTGCCAGTAACTCCCTATCGTATGTACTGTAATTTTTTTCAGCTTTTGATAGCTTTCTCAAGAAAAATGCGAGTGGTTGATTGATGTCATTTTTCATTTGGTACAAGGTAGCACCAATTGCGAAGTTGGAAGCATTGGTTGATATGCATAATGGCAGTCTGTTGTCTGGGTGAGCCAGTAGCATTGCGTTTGCTAGCAGATTTTTTATTTTCGAAAGCTTGCTCAGCCTCCTGGTTTCAAACAATCGGAAATCTGTCTCTCTTCTTGTTGGAAGTGCACAATGCAAATAGCTTGCTTTGTTCAGCAGCTGCATTGGGCATGCAACTCCTATAGAAATTAACCATTCCCAAGAACCTTCTCAGGGAAGCGATGGTTGTTGGTTTTGGAAATTCTATTATTGACTGCACTCTGGTCTTCGTTGGAGAAATACCTCTGGTCAAGATTGTGTAGCCGAGGAAGTCTATTGCAGATTGTGCATATTTGCACTTTGCAGGATTGACAATAAGGTTGGCAGCGTACATATGCTGGAGTACAGCTCTTACATTTTTCTTGTGTTCTACCTCACCACCTTCTGACTGAGCATATGCATATATCATCCAGATATGCATATGCAAATGGTAAATCTCTAAACAATCCATTGATGAATCGCTGGAATGTTTGTGCCACATTCTGAAGTCCAAATGGCATTTGTAAATATTCTAATAGCCCAAAGAGGGTGATTACCGCCATCTTTGGTATATCCTCTTTGGCCACAGGTATTTGATGGAATGCCCAGTTTATTTCCACTTTTGTGAAAAGTGTTTTGCCCTTCATATTCACATTGAAGTCCATTATGTTTGGAACTGGGTAGTGGTCAGGGACTGTTTTGGCATTCAGGGCTCGATAGTCACCAATGATTCTCCATTTGCCACTAGCCTTCCTTTTAATTAAGATAGGTGTACTCCAAGGACTTTTGGATGGGGGGACAATACCCACCTGTAACATTTGATAGTACAGTTCTATGGCTTTTGTTAATTTCTGAGGAGATAGTCTCCTGGCTTTAGCCATGCAGGATTGTCCTTTGGTTTCAATCATGTGGACTGTATCATGTTTGTATGGAGCATCTCTTTTGAAGGATGGCTGTGTAATGTCAGGGAAATCTTCAAAGAGTTTCATTAGTTTTTCATTGATTTTTGTAAAATTATCTAGTGCTTCGTTTATTTTATACATTATCATTTTGCCCTCTACAAATAATCTTGTAGAATTGATACGCTTAGAATTTTTCAAATTGACCATTACACCAAAGTGTGCTAAGAAGTCTGCACCAAGGATACCATTTGGAACTTCTGCAATGGTGAAGGACCACATCATGTCTCTTCTCAGTCTGATATTAACTTCGGTAGTCTCAATACCGTAAGCTGGAATACTTTGGTTGTTCACAGCCTGGAGGTGGTATTTCAGAGTTCGTACTTTGTGAGATTTGCTAGCTGGTAGGATACTAAGGTCTGCACCTGTATCTGCCAAGTACCTTCTCCTGTGTTGCCTGTCTTTTATGAACAGGCAGTGCAAGTATGTTTCTAAGGGGACTTCTGTCACAGAAATGACCCCTTGTTCTAGTTTGATTCTAGCTTTTTTGCATTCCACCAGGCACATTTTGGGGTGCACTTGACGGCTGCTTCGTCAAATACATTATGGTAGTAACACCATTTTTTCATTCCAAGGTTTTTGGTTGGGACTCTTGGTTTTATTGCTGTTATGAGGAGGTGTGTTTTTTCTATCTCTATTCGTTGATCTATCAGATTTTTGGTCTCTTGACCTACTCTATCTGTTAGATTTGTTATTTCTATTGAACTACCTGGACCTGTCTCTCTGGCTACTGTAATTTTTACCAGAATTGATTGAGTCTCGGAGTTTTTTATTCTCCTCTTTTAGGTCCTTGAAATTGCAGTTCATTTCAGCAATTTGGGCTGCCAGTGTATTTTTGTTGGTTCCAACCTCTGATGATATTGCAGCTATGATTGTGCAATTGGCATCAGCCACTAGTGCATCATCAGCCAGCTTGGCAAGGTACTTTAGCTTTGCCTTAGTGTCAGCTACATTTGCTCCAAGAGTATAAATGAGTCTTGCAGTGTTAGCCTGCAGTTGTTTGCAGAACTGGTTGGCAATTAGTGTTAGGGTGACCATGGTACCTCGGGTTTCTATTAATTTGGCCATGAAAACCGAGGGTTTATCGTCTCCCAGTTTCATGCCACCTAGGACTTTATTCAGTATTTGGTTGTCAGTCATTCCAAACATTTGTTTGACTCTGTCACATAACCATTTGAATTTATCTTCTAAGTCGGCTGGACATTTCATTACATCTGGTGCACTTCTCATTATCTGGGGTGCATCTCTCCACAGATCAGCTTGTATTTTAAGTGATCTGGGATTTCTTCACTTTGGAAGGCGCAATCCAGTAAGGCTAACCAGAGGTCAAGATACTGTGGCGTAAATTTAGGGATCTTGACTTTGTATCTCATTTCTGCTGGTCTGGGAGCTCTGTTCTGCTCTCGCAAGTCCAGTATATTTACAAATTGGTTGAGTACTTCATCGATTCCACCAGCCAGTTGTGACCAACCAGCAGATTGTGCTACTGGTGGCTGTTGGCTGAGTCTAAGTCTAGCCAGTTCTGCTTTAAGCCTTTCAGTTTAAACTTGGGCCTCTTGTTTTAGTCTACGGGCCTCCTCAGTTTCTTGTTGTGCTATTTCTAATGCTGATGGCATGCTATTTCTCCTTACAAGGATATTGCCAAATGGAAGTATGCAAGGCTCTAATATTTGTATATTTGTGAGTCTGCAGTGGTACTGAGAGTGCTAGGCTGTGCAGCAACAGATTCTGCAGGAAGCTGTGTGCCACTCCTCAGTATCCGGATACCAAGTTCCTCTTGGGAGACTTGGGTTTCAAGCAGTTGGGCTTGGGTTCTCCTTATTTTTTTCTCTGAGTCAAGGTTGAACACAGAGGTATTGACGTTTGTTGCTGACTCTGGAGGAGAGAGTGGATTAGTCTCACTTGGATTTTCCAGCTCTACTTATCCCTGCCCAGTCCTATGAAGACAGGCAAATTTATGTTAACAGAGGGGTAAGTACCACTCACAGAATTTGTTTACAATTGATTGCCTGCAAAAAATGCACAGTCACAACCTCTGTAATGTCAGCAATTGGGTTACTCACTAATGCAGTATCACCATTAGTGTGTGTGCTGCTCGAGATTTTATTTTCCCTGTCAACGCTAACTTGTGTGCGTGACACTCCCTTCTACCCTTCACAGTAGAAAATGGAGATAATTTTCTTCTCCTTGAAAATAAAATTTTTTGGGTATATGTAGTCTTCTCATAACTGTTTTCACGCCAGCGATAATTGAGCCCGAGAGGTTAGTAGCAATAGCTGCACCCCTGTGGATAGCGCCAAAGCACCCCAGTAAGGGAGGGAAGGAGGGAGGTTTTTTATTATTATTATTTTTTTTTAAATCACGTTGGGGTCACCATTGTGGGAATGGAATTTCCCACCAGAAGATATTGGGGTGTAAAAGTATACGCCCTATTGCGTGTCTGTATAAGGTACGTAAAGAGAGCCAAGTCCTCATACACGCTGGCAATTAGAAGACACAGCAACGCGTGTATAAACGCGGGTAGTTAGGCGGCATATTGGCGAGTGCACATATACGTGTATTCACATAGGACTGCGCTACTTGCTGTTTGCCATTGGTCACTCGCTATACTGTGAGCGAGTGTCGCGTTTTGCTCGCTGATTGGCGTTAGTTCGATCGGCAATTTGTATATAATAATTGTCGTGTGCGTGTATAGGCCAAGCCTATCTTGGCGGGTTGCGGGTGAACCCCACATTATTATAGCATGCTACCAATTTTGGTAGGGATCAACCTGACAGTACTTCCCAAATAGCTTTTTGCCCTTATTTTTTCTAATTTGCATGAATTTTTCTTCTTAAACCAATTAACCACCCTCTCATGTTCATGTTTTCTTTTTTTTTTATTTCATAACACCATTATACTTCATTAGTTATATTTTAAATTATATGATGATATACCATACTTTATCATCTTAATTCATTTTTCATTTTTTCAAGGAAACATACTTTTACATTTTGCATTGACTAATATTTTGTCAGCAACTAACACATTTCATACAACCATAACATACCATCAATGCATATAAACTTACAGGCAATTAATGTGACCATCAAAATTCATAATTGTTTTTCTCAAAAACCTATTTTTTGAAGCGAGGTAGGTTTGTTGTGCTAGAGTTTTTTTCTATTTCTCTTTTATTCCATCCTTCTTTGATCTTTCAACAAAAGACAATTGAAATAATGAAAAGAAGAATGAAACAAATCGGTTCAGTGATTTTAAGGATTACCCATTAGACACAAATGTAAGGAACATATTTATATATTTTTAGGTGTTCAGGTGGCACGGGGATTCGAACCTGTACCGGCTGAACACTTAAAACCCCCTTCGTTCACCGTCACAAAAGGCAGCATCGTACTCACTCGGCCACGGTGCCGAGTGACGGTGTTTGAGGGAGTATGTACTTATATGTGCCGACGTAGTGTGGCGGCCGCCACAATATTAATGTAGATATAGATATATATGATGGAATGGGACTAATATTTTTCAAAATTATGATATAGAGCGAATGCTAGGGTGAAAAGATTAAAAGCCAGCTCAGACTGATGGTGCCAGAATGAAAGGATCAACTGTTATTAATATTATCTTTATTCAAGGGTGTTGCAAATGCTACTCTTCATTCCGTGTACCTGGTTCCAAATTATGGTAGGGTTAACAAGGTAAAAAATAAAGAGAAATACTTTTTATTCTTTCAAAAGGCCACCTAATTTTCTATTTTTTCATAAAGATTAGCCATGACATGGAGTTCTTATTTTGAAAAAATCTACAGGATTTGCACTTTGAAAGAACAAAAATTTTGTCGTTAGAAGTTCATTTCAGGATTTAACAATAGTGTTCTATGTATTATACAGAACTTTTTGCACGAAGTCAGCACTTTCAGGGGAATTAATCTTCCAATATAAGCTTTTCTGTCCACTATTCAGAGTAAAATCTGGCTCACTAAACCATTTTATACTGTCTGTTGTCCATTAGAGGAGGGACTGTTACTAAGTGGTATCTAATGTCTGACTACATGTTTTTACAATGATTAAAAACATTAGTTGGCGACATCTTGAGAATCATCGAACAAATCTAAGCACCATTATCAAAGATTTACTACCTAACTAGTCTGACATTTCCTTATCTTCGTATTTTGGTATTTGCTAACCTCAGTGCTTCATTGGACTCTTAGGACACTCAGTGTATCAGTTTTGGCCATCTGACCCAGTCAAACTACATGGAGGATGATATTTCAATGAATCTGGGATAACAGAGAAATTCCTTATATCTTTTAAATGTTAAAAAGTGGGGTGTAGATGTGGTCTGGAACGCAATCGAACGCGACTTCTGCTATTAAATGATTCGTATCAAAGTCTACTCTAACGATCACCTCAATTTTTGGATGGGTTTCGGTAACTTTTGCCATTAACTCAGAAGGAGACACGATAACTTTATTTTGCTTTTCACATTTAGCCATATAATACTGGGCACTTCCGCAGAACTTCTGCAGTAGTAAAATCAAATACAGATAATGGGGGTTTTTTACAAATACTGAGGGAGATAACATTAAAAAGGTGGTAAGATTCCTTCTTTGGTTACAGTTGTGCCAGTCTGTTTCAAATATGATTAATGCCGACGGAATGTCTTACGTTGCCAGGTGTAGTAATAAGAGTGAAGACTCAATTTAATAATTATTTTTTTGTGTAATATATCCTGTTTTGTATAGCGTTCCATTATTTTAGTTAGGGATTCAACAGTCGGTATCTGGTAATCGAAGAAAATTTAAAAATTTAAAAATTAGCAACACAACTGAGCCCCGCTCATTTATCCTGATGGAAGTATATGGCAGGGGGTGGAGGAATTTTATCACTAATTCAACGGTACCACCCCATTATATTCTAACCGTCAAACCTATTTTCTTACACATCAATTCTTTTTCAAACCAATCATTTTAGTAGGCTAGAGCTGGACGAAAAAAAAAGATTCGAAGCACTTCGATGCAACGTCTTCAAACAACATCTATTTTCACCTGGTACCATCGACCAAATCATTTCATCGACAGAAAAACGATTCGAATCACTTTTTTTTCGTCCGGAATCCTGCCGATGCACCTTTTTACGCATGTTACTTTACTTCTAATTCCATTATTTCCAAAAATAAAGATAATATTTTCTCGTTCAAGAGCGCAATCCTGTATCTGATATACAAGCAGCATCAGAATCCACTAAAAGGGTCAAACTAAAAAAAAATAATAAAAACAAAAAGAAAATATCTATTTTTCGAACTTTTTTGCCACATGCTCTTAATTCTGAGGCAAACCCTTCTCAGAAATGCGAACGCAGACCAAGCAAAAAAAGAGGGAAAAAAAGCCTCTTTTTCACCCCGTCTAAAGAAAGAAAAAAAAACAACATAAAAACTACTCCAACCTTCGTATTATTTGTTTTCCTTGTTTTACCTCGACAATATACTGAAATTCTATTTCACAGTGGGTGTGGTTCCTGCTTCACTACAGACACGCTCGTACACAAATGCACGAAGAAAATATGAAACGTAATTTCTCCAGCACTCTCCCCTTTCGCACAGACTTAACGCATGCATACGGAGAAAATTCTTACACAAAAAATAAATTTAATAGTATAATTGTTAGATTAGTTAGATAGAGTCAATGGGGAAATGGGGAAAAGGCGAGAAAGGGGAAAAGAATATTAAATCATACCGTTTTTTCCTTTTTCATAACAGGGGTTGCTAAAATACGACAAACATCAGCCAAAAGCGATTTTTTAAGTATTATTTTTAGGATACCGAGAGCTCCAAAGCGTTATAAATATAAGAGCCAGCTGAATCTTCAGCATTTTTGCGTGCGATTTACTCATTAAACCAAAGCAGCAACTTGGTCGAACGATTAAAATGCCGTTTTCAATGACAAGGACGGTACGTTCAAAAAGTTCATAACAGACAGGAGTGTTTTTTGTTTTTTAGGATCACTTACAGAGAACAAAGCCAACTTCTTATATTTTGCTGTCAGAGAAGTCAAGAAAATTATTAGGGCAGAAATTGAAGCAATTTTTATCGGAACTAAAATAATTTCGATAATTTTGAATTCTGTAAAATTGAAACTAAAGTTATATAGACTATTCAGACAAGTTAATGCAATCTGCTAAGAAAATCGTTTCAAAAGTCAGTAGAAAAATTTTTCCACACTGAGTAAGTACTAGTGTCATTTGCGATTGAAATTTCCTTTACTTTGTAAAGCTAATGCATGCGCGCTGCTAGTGGGATGTGTATATAACTTTAGTTGGAACAATGGAGAAATCTGTACGTTTGATGGTTTTTCCGGAAAAATATTCATAGAAGTTGTAGAAAAAATTTTCAGGCAACTAAATCAGAATTTTTTCTGAATTAGCCTCAATTTTTTGTTCTCAAAGGCCCATTTCCCATGACGAAGCATTGGAATTGAACGAGGCGACCGCAGTGATACTTTCTCGCCACTTCGCGTCGTAATTTTCGTTTTTACTTTTTTTTTAAAAAAGAGTTTTTTAAATATTGTTTCAACGAAGTGTAAGAATGTAGAAATTTCCCCTTGGCAGTAATGGTTATCATCCATAGTCCATATTAAAACACGACCAAAGAAAAAGTTATAACTGAGTAACATTTTTCATTAATATTTTCAAGTGAGCTTCAGCTACGTGGCCATTTTCAGGGTCAAGGAGATGGGGAAAAAGGGATGATTCCCCCCGACCCCGGTCTTTCTGAGGGGGCCCGGTCAAAATACCTGCTAAAAAAATAATTGAATTATTATTTTCTAAAATACCCTTACGTATAAGCAGGAGTGTTCCAGACCGAGGCATATACCCTGTACTCTCAAGAAATTTTGAAAACCAAAAAAACTGTAATAAAAAAGGATGTTCTAGAATACAAAAACACCTAAAAATTTTTTTTTCTCGGTTCGCTTGCGAAATTCTTTTATCAGTATTTTCAAACAAAGTGAAGTTATCACTCAAAAACTTTTTCCGAACACCTCAGCTTGTATGACCCTGGGACTGGATTTTCCCTCTGGCCCTGGCCATCCATTTTATCCAGCAGTTAGAAAATATATTTTAATATGGTGGGGATTCAATGGTCAATATAATTAAGCACCATTAGAAACAAACAGAACACATTGTTATTTTGTATTGGGAATGTGATGGTGGCCGGTCTCGCATTCACAACCTTGTGGTTGCAAAACCAAGCATCTAACCACTACGCCACACAGAGTCATTGAATAAGTATTTGACAAATCTCATGTATAAAAAATGAATTAAATGCAGATGTTGGTAGCTTAGGTAGTGATCGAATGAAATAGATAAATGGTTACAATTGCACATATATTCATGTGGAATAGCTTAAGCTCAATACTAAATGGCTCGATGGTGTTCATTAACTTTATTGTAATACTTGCCTATAAAGAATTCTATGATCATAGAATTTCATGACTACTGACTAGTCTTAAAAATACGAAATTTGAAGAGAAATCACAGGATGTTTCAGATTATTCTCACGCTAATGACCAGTTGGTAGAGAACTATAGAATACGCTGAAGGGAAAACCATTCATAAAAAATATTACCCAAAATGAAGTGTATGAAATACATTGATATCCTTGCGTGCATATATCGCTCTGCGATAAATAACTATATAATTCATTTAAAAGAATAAAACTCCAGAGCAGCTTTTACGGTCACATTAATAGCCTGTGAGTTTATATGCATTGATGGTATGTTATGATTGTATGAAATGTGTTAGCTGCTGAAAAAATATTAGACAATGTGAAATATAAAAGCATTTTATCCAGAAAAAATGAAAAATAATTTTAAGATGATAAAGTATGGTACATCATCATATAATTTAAAATAAAACCAACGAAATATAATAGGTTATGAAATAAAATAAAAAGAAAACATGAACATGACAGTGAGGTTAATTGGTTGAAAAAGAAAAATTCATGCAAATTAGAAAAAAAAGGGAAAAAAAGCTTTACGGAAAGTACCGTCCGGTCGATCCGTAACAAAATTGATACCATGCTACAATAAATTTTAATCAATATTTATTTCAACTTTCGTACAAAACTCCGCATTTTATGACCAATATAAAAAAAAAAAATAACGGTAGCAGAAGTACCCCTCGGCCTATCCGTGCCAGACTTGGAGACGTACTACAACAAATCAACATAAATATTTACTCCGAATTTCGCGGTTACTGATGCAAAATTAAGTATTTTATAGCTAAAATAAAAACAAAAATGGTAGTATCGGAAGTACCGTTCGGCCAATCCACACTAAAATCAACAGGTCTGGTCTTTAGCTCAGTAAAAATGTTTGTATCAAATTTCGTGATTATACGACAAAAATTTCGACTTGTATCGTAGGAACAAGAAATTAACTCATATATATATATATATTATATGAATTTGTGTTATTAGTGCCAAAATTTTCCAGAAGTTATGAAACGAAAAACGTACCCTCTAAAGAAAACCTACTTAAAAATATTTTTTTTTAAATTTTTGCAGCAAGATCTGGGTCTAGGGACTGGAATTATTGAAGCTGGCACTCTTTTCCTTTACCATGTCGACTTTATACATCAATTGCTTCGAATTTTTATAACAACTTTTTAGTTAGTGCAAACTTCAATAATCTAAACCCAGATCTTGCTGGAAAAATTTTATAAGGATTATTTTTCTCTTTTTACCGTATTTTTCATTTTTAATGTGGGTTCTGTTTTTTGTGAAAAATTATTAATTTACCATAACTGAATACTTTTTAAATTTTTCTATTTTTAGGTTTTTTTAAATTTTTTTTTAAATAAGTTAGTTAGATGTTTTGATGAAAAAATTTTTTTCAATGATTTTTCGTTTCTAGATGAGCGAAAATATTAATTTAAAACTAATAGTTTTTATTTAAATACAGCTCAAAATCTACTTCGTCGATTTTTTAAAAAATTGAATAGGATCACCATGAGATTACCATCTATTATTTAAAAAGAAGCTAATAAAAATCGGTGAATAGGATGCAAAGTTATCCTGGAACAATTATTAAAAAATAAATTAAATAAAAATAAAAATAAAAATAAAAAAAAAAAACATATAAGTATACGAACTGAATAAAATTGATAATCTCCTATCCTTTTTTATGTCGGTTAAAAAACAAAAAGCACTTTGCAACTTTTCATCAATTCTATAACGAGATACAAAAGAAAGATGAGTGAATAAAATGGTTAAGAAAAGTACGAAAAAGGAAAGGGTACAAAAAAAAATAAATAAATAAAGAGTAAAGCCTAAATGTTTGCGAAAAATCGTTTACAAAAGCGAAACGATATCTACACGAATACTGATACAAGTACAAAAGCGACTGGAGGAAGCGAAGGTAAACGAAAAAGGGTTCGCTGTTGCAGAGAAAATTCAAAAGTCAGAAGGAGAAAAACGACCAAAATATTCTATAAACCACTTTCTTCTTCGAAAATCACAAAACGAAGAAAACGAAAAGAAAAAAAATCACAAAATACATTTCGGATCTATGAGAAGGTCGACGATAAATAAACGTCTCCGAGGCAAAGGTAAGCGAAAAGGAAACTATAGGGATAGACCAAAAAAAAAAAAAAATACAGTCGATCGAAAATTATCGCAAAATATTCCATTCAATTGCATGGCAGTTGTGGGGAGGGGTAGGAAAAATGAAAAAAAAGCAAATTTGCCAAGCTCGTTTTTCGTCCTAGGTATAACGGATCAATACCACCCGCACTGGTGAGAAATACAACGACGGATTTTCAAAATAACGCTATTATATTCACGTCAATGTTTTGGCACGTAAATCACCTTAAAGCCGAATGTAAAAATTAGGAATACAGGTCCGCCGCAAAGGAGAAAAGAAAGAGAAATATGTGTCAAAAATAATTCCCTAATATGTATTTACGATCCAGTCAGCGCAAGTTAACAAGGAAAGGTTAACACTGAAAGCTATCTATCGTCGATGGGTATGGGTGAAAAAAACTAAACGAAAAATATGTTACTGAAAGGAATTTTTTGTTTTCCCTCCTCCTTTCAGAGTATTTTCTTTTGTGTGAATTTGTTTACATAGACGAAGATAAGGCATTCATCCGTACGCAAGAATGCACGCACATACGAACAAGAAAAAAAAATGAAAAAGAAGTCTGATTTATAAAAACATCGAGTACTGGTGTACGGCGCTAGTTAGGCAATTTGTTAGGGCGGAATGCCAGACAAGTTGATGTGGAAAATTCGACAAAAAATTGTATCTACCATTTTAAATGGGATTCGACAGAATGAGGAGGAAAATAATAAATGGCATATACATTGAATATATATTTCTCCGTTTCCCTGGCTTGATTTTGAGAGCTATGACTACATGGTAGATGTAGAATGATCGTTGAAGAATTTATTGAGAATTGAGAATTTTCAATTTTAGCAGCGAGTAGAGAACCGGCAGAAGGCGTACAAAAAGTCATTCCCTCATGATAGGTAGACCGCCGAAAACATCAGGGATTGAAGGTTGATAAAATGAAAGGTAATCAAAAAGATGTATAAAAAGTAACGTAAAAATGACATGGAAGAAAAAAATTTTAAAATACAGCATACATACAACAGATACGATTAAATCCAACCACCAATTTCAAATATTAACGTTTTGGGTAGTGACAGTTAGATTTAAATGACTGAACGAAGAATAACGAGAATTTTTCTTCTAAAAAAAATTTTACGTCCAGAAAAAACCGAGCAGATAAACGTTGATCATCACTGTTCACTCATCGAATTGCTTTTATTGTAGCGACGGTTCGATTCTAGACTTATTTAGTCAATTTCTGGAGAAAAGTTGTAATCTAGACTTTATTTCACGCTTAAACCGACTTTACTCTTTCACCGCAGTTCCATTAATGTTCTATTCATCAACAAAGTTTCGAAAAGATGCACATTCATAAAGACCGACTAGGTAGCCTTTTATTAATTTGACTTCCATACCTCACAGGTGAGAAGTTATTCCCCTTCTCGAACTTTAACAATAAATAAAACAGCGTAAGTACATCCCAAGACAAATGAAATATATTTAATAAAGTGTTTCCTGTTTTTAACAATTGAAGAATAGTTTAAACTCACTTCATCTATTTTCTTGTCCCAATCTAGATTCTGTAAAGTAGGTAAATTTTAACTTTTGGAGAATAAATTAAGAGGAACAGTATAAACTGAAGTTTTTCCCTTTACTCAACTTTTTAGAAGTTAGATTTTAAAGAAAATAAAAAAGTGAGTTTAAACCATCCTTAAAGAACTACAAGTATACAAAAATTATGACATTAAGAAACTGTAATTGTTATTTGATTATATACAAATGTAGGGTTATAAAATTTACCAAGAGGAACAAAAAAGATCTATTTCACTTTCATCTTTCCTCATTAATTTTATACACAGTTAGAAGAATTAGGTCATTATTTTGCCATTTTTACTGTAACTGTGGCAACCACTAGTACTTTTTCTTGTAAGATGAGGCAAAAGTGGAAAGAATCCTTTTTGTTCCTCACGGTGAATAAGTACTATTGGGCCTACATACGTACAAACTTAAATAACAATTGCAGTGAATTTAATAACGTAATGCTTTTAGTAAACATAGCTTTACAACCGTCAAGAAAGAACGATTATTATATGTTTATCAAATATTTTTTATTGGTCTAAAAGTATGAAAAATGTGTGTGACCTTTGCAGAAGCACGAATTTCAGAAGACATCAAGACCTAAAGATTAGCTAGGATATTTGTGAAAGTACAACTTTCAGGAAAACTGAAGTCTGACCTTCCAAACACTCTTACTTTCGGAATTCAACCTTAATTTTTATTATTGGAGTTGAACTGTAGGTAGTAAATAAGTTAACATAAAAAGATGATTCTCAGAATAAGTCGATATTCTCATACAGGGCGTTTTGGCAGTGGTAAATACCAGAGCAATTTTATTTATAATTATATAGGGAATAACTTTTTCTACAAAAACGAACCATGACAAATCTTTCAAAATTTAATCAAAACTGATGATTTTAGTTCTCGTTTTAAACCCTACCTAGAATGAGTGCTGAGATGTTTACACATCAAAAAAGGGGAAAATAACCAATCACAACTTCTCCCAATAGAAATTTAGACGCTTGTTTTGATCTTTACTTAACAATCACAGAACAGATAGAATGTGAGTTAAATACTTTGAGTAAATATGTTATGAAGGACTGATTCGCCTAGGTTCGTTCTTCAACCGTAGGTGTTTCAGGAGAACAAAATTATAAAAAACATACATCTAGATATGATAATGTCGAAAAAAGTAATTTTGTTCCCCAAAAAGCGCTATCTATGTCTGTAAGTAGCTATGTATACAAATGTTATAGAAATCACTCCTGTACTCAAAGGTTAAATAGAAGTACATAATAAGTGGAAATTCTTCCATTCCTGTGGTATCAATAAACAACTCAACAGTTCGAATATTGTTTAAAGTATTAAATGCATGCTGTAAACTGTAACCTCCTTGAAAAAACGCCAGTTTTTAACACAAAAAATTCTGTCTTTCAGAGAGGAGGCTAGGATTAGACCAGTGATGCTACAACATTAAGATTATTGTAAAATATGTTCTAAATTATCTTTTTCCTCGGAACATTTGTAACATCCGAAACATTTCGACAAAAAGAACGGACTGATATTTTGAATTAAAGAGGAAGGAAAAAATTTAAAGGGAATTATCTTTTCACTACAGTCCTACAGGGGGCAACAAAATTCCATTAAAATCCCGATATCCGTTTTTCTTTCTTTCTTCATATTTCTAAATTCACCCAACAAATGTTGCACGCTTCGCGCAGACATTCATTTTCCCCTCCATCAGTATAGCTTTTCAAATTCTACAAATCAATAAAGATACACAATTACAGCCGCCATTTTTTCAGAATTTAATGGCACAACGCCTACCATACAGTATTCACTGGAGGCTGGAAAGTAACTCGATTTTACGTAAAGTGGTGCCAAATAATTTTTTACGAAATTTTCCTAATGGGATTTTACTTTTATCTGCTAAATTTAAGCGTGCACTGATCGATTTGATTTCGAAAAAGGTATCAAAATAATGCATATATGGCCAAGTTAGAAGCTCATTCTGGCCAATATTCAGATGTCAAGCTTAACTGTGCATTTTTATTGAGTACGTAAAAGCAATAACAAGGAAGGAAAATAGTTTCTTCGGTGGAATTTCGATTGTTCAAATAATTCGAAATAGTTTTCGAATTTTCACCACTAAAAATGAAAGCTATATGATTATGAAAGTATCAGTCAAAGCAAGTACGAGTTACCACAGTAACTTTTAGATAATTTTCGAATTTTATAACCAGTGAGTACACCTACGTTCGTAATTGCCAACGTGTAAGTACCTAAAGCTCTTTTTCTCGAGTAAGTGTTAAACAAGATGTTGGCTCCATGGTTCCGGCTCGAGGTGCTTGGTACTATAGGTAGCCTATACCCATTTTATGATTATACGGGCTACAGGAAGATAATTTTGTTTTAATTTACTGAAAAAGAAACGAATTGTATTCAGAAAAATATACCTTAAATTTTAGAAGTGCATTTTGCGAATTAGCCAAAATATAACTAAAAAACCTCAGAGGAAACAAAAATTACTGGTAAACTTTTATGAACATTCCCAATAACTAACTACGGTTTTTTCAGCGTACTGAAGGTTTACCACCCTAAAAACCAACTAAAATACAAGGGTAAATCGTAAATAACCTATTTATGTACACCCGCATTTCAGATAGGGCAGCGAATTTTTCAAACAAAATAAAACCTGATACAAAACAAGTAAGGGATTGATGATAAAAACAAATCATCTAAAGGAGACGAGTCGAAAGTAGAATCTAAAGCCAACAGAAAGGCAAGTGGAAAAATAGATAGCATGACTGCTTTGGAATAGACCACTTTATGCACGCCAAACATGCCTCAAAAACTGAACATTTTGAGCACATATCACAAAATAGTTGCTTGTGATACAAGTATATGAAGTAGGTAATACTGATCACACGAGTATCAATCACCTACTATATACACGTGTGTCACCCATTATTTTTTGCAATACCCCCTCCCTTAAAAAAAAAAATTGAGATAAATTAATATTTTTGGAAATATGGAACGTATAAGCATAAACTAACCCCTATCTTTCAACCAAACCTCATAGCGTAGGTGCTATGGTGCTGGCCTGCGAACATAGATGTTCGAGGTACGTATGCCCATAGCGGAAAAACTATTACGAAAAAAAAAAAAAATTAAAAAATTACGATGTGGGACTACCTATAATATTTAGCAGTCTGTAGTTAATACCAGTGTATAAAATGATGCATGTGCTCAATCCGATGTATAAAGACCCATATATAAAGTAAATACTTTATACATTCCTCCTAAATGGTTCAAAAATTGCCTGCTTTAGACTTCGTCAAGGTGCGTATAAAAATGGAATTTATAAACGGGTGTTGCAAAAAATTGTTATGTTTTTCATCTCACTTCAAAAGAGAGTTATTATGAAACATACCACCAGCAGGTATAGCCCGTAAGGGCCACTTCCGGAATATGGGGCGCCCAATTGCACCCCTACCGGTTTCATATCAGGCTACAAAATCTGTTAAAAAAACAGGAGCCACCCCGTTGCACGCAAGTTGAAAAAATTACCTGAAAAATGAAAACTCATTTACCCGTATGAAATACGTACTCTTTTCGAAATACATCGAATTCGTTTGCGCACGTTTGGATGATTGGAAAAAAAGTGTGTTAAACATAAACAAAAGTTACGACAGGTATTCGTACTTCTCTTTATAATTAACTTGAATGGTTTACCTATTTGCTTTGAATTTTCGTTATTTAATATAACAGGATGCATGTGCCACACAACTTCAGCTATTTAGTATTCTTCATTTGAACTCGTATATCTTGCAATAAAGCACATTTTTAATCACCTCTGTTCATGAAGCAAAAAATCCAAAATCTTTAAAAGTGAGAAGGAAAATGTTCGCAAACGAATACCATTCTTCCCATTTTATAATCCTCTAATGTGCGCGCTACTGAAGTGCGAGTTTCTGCACAAATGAGTTCCTTTAAAGGTAATTGTGTGCAATCAAGTTACTCCCTAAAAATAGTCCCAAAAGCACCGAGTATAAAAATACACTAATAGGCATAAAATCAAAGAAATATAATAAACTTATAAAATAAAATGACAGTAAACATGAAGATGCGGATAATTTTTGTAAAAATAAAAGTTCATGTAAATTAGGAAAAAAAAGCTTTGCCGGAAGAACTATCTAGTCTATCCGCACCAAAATTAGTAGCATGCTACAATAAATTATAATAAATATTTGTTTCAAATTTCGTACATATTGTTCCAAAATTCCGAATTTTATGGCCAATATAAAAAAAAAAAGCGGTAACGGAAGTACCGTCCAGTCTGTCCGCACCAAAATTAGTAGATGCTACAATAAATTAAAATAAATATTAATTTAAAATTTCGTACAGATTGTTCCAAAATTCCGCATTTCAAAACCAATATAAAAACAAAAATAGCGGTACCAGAAGCACCGTCCGACCAATCAGCACCAAAATCAATGGATCTGGTCTTTGACTTAGTACAAATATTCTTAATTATTGAACGAAAATTGCGATCTGTACCATAGGAACAAGAAAACGGAACAGACTGTGTATGTCCATCTATTATATAGGTACATATAATTATATATATTTATTTATAATATATTGTGTATATACGAATTTATTTAGTGCCAAAATTTTGCTGAGGTTATGAAACTAAAGAAATTTTGATAGATCGATATATTCGTTAGATATCGATAACTATCGATTGTTTTGTGAAATTTTTTCACAATTGTCTTACGAAAGGAAGTTTTTTCAGCAGGTTATATATATAACGTCATGTTGGAGGTTCAATTGGAATGGGAGCATCAAAGATTTGTCTATTATTTTGTTAAATATATTAAATTATAGCGGTATTTGTAATATTAGTTTGTGGCCCAGCGGATAAGGATGTGTGCTAACGTGCTACGAATCCTAGGTTGGAACCTTATGTATTCTTTTAAATTTTTTTATTTTATTTGTTTTTGTTTATTTATATCGCTTTTCAGCGCTTATTTAACAAGTATTTAAAAAAAAGAAGAAGAAACGGGCGTGCATCGTGCGCACCAGCTTCACCATATGGCCAAAAAATGATAGAAAAAAACAAAAATACATTAAATAAAAAAATTCAAAAGAACAAATAGATATTAACCCACAACCTACAGCATACTATCATGCATCCTTATCCACTGTGCTACCAACCAACTTGAAAATCTCAGTTATAATTTCATGTGTTCGACCAAACAATATACGAACTTCAAACATGACGTCATAACATGTAAACCTGCTGGAAAAAGTTTCTCCTGCAAGACGCTCGTATTTTTTCAAGCATTTTGAATTGAGAGTTGTTCGTTGAATTATAGAAGTAAATTGGCAAACTGGGTTTTCCAGCCAACAATTGCTGCGCCAGTTTTTTTACTTGAGATTTCCCATGATTGTAGCTCTTACATTCATTTAAAAATGAGGCGTTCTCGGTACCCAAAAATTAACGCTTTTTTCTTTACTGAGTAATGCTTGTGTCCCCCTAGTTTTTCAGTAGCTGGCACTTTGTCAACTTTTTTCTTGAGAAGTGGCCCTTTTTTACGACACCGCAGGCAGCACCGGCCGCAATCTTCATCCAAATTCTTAAGATGATCTCGATATTAGGGCGACATGCTCAAAAACTTCGCAATTGTCTTCGCACTCTTGTGGAGTGAAAATCGATCATATCGTTAAACAGAAGCGAAGCAGAAGAAAAGCCTGCTGTTTTTCAATTTGCGATGCCTGTTCTAAGTATTTGTGCCTATCTAAATGCAAATTTTTCTCGATGAAAATCCAACGAACGTTATAGAAGCGCGAAAAAAATTATATGGGATCGTTGTAGATTAGGCTTTCAGCAAATCATCAAACACGTTGCAATTCGCATGGCAAAATTTTTTTTTCTATTGTCAGCTTACCCAATAACGACGAAAGGAGGGTTAAGAATTTTTTCTTCTTCTTTCTATATTAGGTAATTTTCGCCACGTTTTGAGACGTCAAATCAAGTGATAGGAAAAGGAGGCGGTCATATAAGAGCCATTTATTTCCAGTCATACGGCCACCTATTACTTATATAACTCGCATCTTAAAAACTTTTTAAATACTGTTTTCCACAGTTGAATATAAATACACTGTACATAGAGTAATTCTAAAATATTTACACAGGTAACATTCAAGGTCCTTCAAAGTTAGCTTGTTTGCCATTATTTTAAAATTCTAAAGATTTAAAAAAATACCAATCTGTCATTATTTTAGTAAGAAATACCCCTGGTTCACAGAGCCTTGCTCAGATGAGTAGCTGTAGACTAAAAAGTAAAAAATCATGTTTTAAATTCAATATTCAAATTCGAAATCTATACTATAAAATTCAATCCCACTTTTTGTATATTTATCCGCGTTTTTCGCGACATTCGCAATATTTTAATTTTGAAAAGAACTGCTCTTCTCTCACTTCACGATTTCTCAACTACTATCGAAGCCAAAAAGCTGTAGTTCGTTCTATTGAAAGGAGGAGAAAACTTGCTTGAGTTCGCTAATAAAATTAATTTTTTTATCGTCATTAGTTTTTCACAAATCGGCCATAAATAACTGCAAATTGATAAGAAATTTGCCGTTTTTTAATTTTTAATTTATTTCAAAAACTAATGATGGCAGAAGAAAATTTTCAGCGACGACCTCTTCAATTTTTCAACAACAAATTAATTTCCACCATCAGATTTCACGTAAAACGAATTAATCGCGAGGTAAAGGCGAGAGAAAATAGAACAAAACTGGGCGGTCTGCGTATTACCATACATATATAAGTATGTATATACATATATACGAAGTACTTTCACCTATCGGACATTGAATGTACACCCACACGTATAAGTATGATTTTGGTCATCTACGATTTGAAACTTGAGCAGGTGGAGACAGAGAATAGACTCCTCCTCAAAAGCTAGTTCATTAATAAAATTCAAAAATAGAAGCTGATATTAAATTATTTAGTAGGATTCGAGATTCAATATGCGACATCTATACGTTCTGTTTATCTTAGTAACAAAATTTGATAATAGGTAGATAGCAAAACGCAGATCTAAAAATTAAGTTCGTTCCAGCCAAATTTTTCATAGTTAGTTGCTATCACCTTTGACTATATACATACTGGACTGTTAATACCGATAAAAAGCTGTGTTCAAAACAAACAGGCGTATCCCTGTTCAAAATGTTAGTTCATTATCAAATTTATTAATACTTATTGTCTTTTCCTTTGACTAGGTCTCTTCTTACCACAATTATTGCTTTTAATTACGAATTAAATTGGTAGTGTTGTAGCTTTATAAAACTCAGAAGTTCAAAAATTTCAGTTAAATCAATTTAAAATTTGATTTATTGATGCATAAAAATAATCTTTTTTGTTGCTGTATGACGAATAATTTTATCTACTTGCGAAATATTCTTACAAATATGTCTAATTCTAATTTTTACATAGAAATTTGTAATTAATTCGGTCAAATGCGGATCAGGTAGCTCTATGTTTTTAAACAGCAAACCAGTAAACTAACATTTTGAACGGGGATACAGGTGTCTGACTCAACTTCACCGGTTGTTCATTAGACTCTGTGTTATTCTTATCAGTATTAGCAGTCCAGTGTGTATATAGTCAAAGGCTATCACTTACCAATGGAAATGCTCATATTTCAGTTCAGCGAATTTATTCAAACTTGGATCTATCTAGATCGTTTTCTCTCCACAGAGTATATTGAATATAATTGAGGACGCATGTAAAACAAAAAGGGCACCACTTTCCCGATCAATATAGTCGCCATTTTAAAGGTACATACATAAAACTTTCAGTCTCTTTTTATTTACAAAATTCGTGTTAATTGTGATTTCTAAATTAATAATTACACATATTCATTCATTGAATTAAATTATTTGAAAGAGAATTTCTGATTATTTCCCATAGGCCCGAATTAGGGGCAAAGAAATTCGAATTTAGTATAGAAGGAGTGGGGACAAATAGCTTCGAATATAGTGCAGTTTTTCTTGGCAGTATTTAGCTGGGTGTGCGTCCTTTATTATATTCAATACTTTGTGTTTCTCGCGCAGAAAAAACCAGATCTTGTAAATTTCAGCTACATTGTTGGTCTAGTTATACAGGATGTATTTACATACGTACGTACATACATACATACACGCATACACACACACACACACACACACACACACACACATACGCACGCACGCACGTATACGTATGTAGTACGAACATGCATTCATTTATTGCTGGCATTATAGTAAAGGATGACCTAATGAACTCATGACTTTACATAAATACATATGTACTGTTATTAAATCGTTAAGCTTCGTACGAATAAAACCTTCGCACAAATAAAATTATGAACCACACTGAATCAACATTCCATCCTATTTTTCACTGAAATTGAGGCAAAGAAGAAAACATTGGATATGTACAGATAAATAAGGAAATCGCAAAAGGGAATTCAATGATACTTTTTGAATAAAATCTGATTTAGACATTTTAGATCTTTTACCCATAAAATTTCGGGTAACTTTTTCTAATAAAAACACCCAAGATTCAACCCAAATTTTCAATATTTTCTATGACTTATGTTTTTATTCAACTCTTCGCGGTTAATTTCTGACAAACAACGACAATCAAGAAATCGAACAAATTACCCGTCTGGGGTCGTGACCTATTTGACCAAATCTCTACCTCCGGAAAGTGTTAGAGGTACCTAAATAATAGAAAATGAAAGTTATTACCCGTCGGTCTGTGTCCGATGACCTGAAATTTCGTATCAAGATTTTCGAAATTAAACTAATTGTTTTTTGTGTTCGGCGATGCTAATACGCTATATGTACCTGCGTTTAAAAAAGTAAGAATGTGGGATTAAAAAAAAAAAAAAAAAAATTCCTCTACTTCCATCTTTCTATTTTTCATCAGTTAATTTTCTTTCCACCGTTTTCCAGTATGTACCTCAGACTTTTTTTCTGTTTTTCATCGTCTCACTAACTGGTGTCCCTATTCTTTCGCAGCATCACCTCTTCGCAGCTGCCACTGGTAGATTTCGTATCCACAAGTTCGAAACAGTTTCACCTCGGAGACCCTCTACCAGGGAACAAATTTTCCACTCTCAACTTTTTGCGGTCACACCTCGGCGCACATCATCACGTACAAGGTAAAATAATTTCATAATTCCACAAAATCAACTTTCCAGCAAACGAGTATAGTCCGTCCCAGTGGCATAACCGTCTCAACTCTTACAACCTTGCTCTCTCTCCATCCGCCTTTTTTCCCCGTTTTTCCGACATTAATTAACTACGGAGTTAATTACGCGCTCAAAACCGATGAATATCGTCCCAAGTTAGAAACATATTGTAGTTACGCGTCACAAAATCTCTCGCAAAATTTCGTATTCCTTCCTTTATCGGCAGCCAATAAAACCCAATTACTTAATCACGTAGAATGTGGCGCCGAAGCGAATAGGGTAGGTTTGAGGGATGGGTGGATTCGTTTGGCGCGCATTCTCTTTGCGAAACTTCGAGTGCTGTTAAGGGGTTGCTGCAGGACGACAGGTGAAACCAGAATATCCAGACCTTAAAAACACGACCATCAATCATGGTCCAGACTTGTGTCGGTGCTAACCACGCTTCCGTATAGCTGAGAGCAGAGGGTACCCTTCACCTTGGAAAATTTTCCCGTTTGAAGTTCTACTGAATACCAAAATGGTAGCCTACGTGCGTCTTTAAAATGCCCCTCCCACCTCCCCCTTTTTCGTATTATGCTTCTATTCTTTGGCCACCTCCTCAACTGTCTCGAACTGAGAAAAAATTGCAACTATACTCTGGATTACGATTTTCGTTGCGACGAATTCGCTAAAGAAAAGTACAGTTTGGGTAGAGCTCTAGGTAATAAAAGGTACATTCAAAGGAAACTGAGATCTTTTCAACATTATGCAAATAAAAAAAATAAGTAAATAAAAGTTATTAATGAAATAAAAACTAAAACAGTTCACTTGAAATGTCTTTTAACTTATTTTTACTGGCCCCCGTTGCACTATTGTTTGATCCTAAGCCGTTTGTTGTGTGAGTTTCGACAATTGTTTTTGACTGGGTTCTTTTCCAATGTAATGCGGTTCAAAAGCGGTGCAAAAATAAAAGCCATTTTTCGCTTATTGGCTGATTGATGCGACTCTGATTTTTTAAAATTGATACGTCTCTTCAAATTATGAAGAAATATGTTTTTAGGATTAAAAAATATCGAAATGAAAAAAAAACACATTTTTTTCAAAGTTTAATTTTATACTTGAATCAGCTATCAAAAGAATTTTGCTGTAAAGAAAAAAACGTTATTTCATAAAGAATATTATAAAACAATGAGGTAGGCTAGTGATATTTATTTGAGAGTTGAGGCCTTATTTCATTTGAAACTTATATTTACAAATAAATCTTTGGAAGAACATAATGCTCTGAGCAAGTATCTAGGTAGGCCAAGATTTACATATTTGGCGCCTACAGACGAACTTTTGGCAACCCCCAAGGTTGTACTCAGCGGGAGGAGTTTGGGGGTAAATCGCCCTGGCCCAAAAACCAATACGTATGAATATTTTAGAATACAAAAAACATCTAAACAAATTTATAGGTTGATTCACCAACAGAATTACAACTCCCTCTACAGGTAAATACTTTGCACAGATACTAAAGAGCCACAATTAGCTTCCCAAACTTTCTGTTTTCAACACACTGTCGCACACGAGTCACACGACTGTAAAAAAACCCATAACAAATAAAAAATATTATAATTTATGTCTGAACAGGAGCACTGATGTGATACCTATATGAAAAAAAAAATGATTTCGAGTTAAAACAATTTTTAAAGCAGAGAAAAGGAAAACAAATATTTACAAGTTTTTTGCATTTTAAAAAATTTGCATGAAGCGCATTTTTAAATAATTTTTTGGCATTCCTTGTCAGTTTCGAAAGAAGTTCGGTGCTCATCGGTTTCGTAGTTCTCAAAAAAACTGGAAAGAAAAAATCTCCGGAAAAGCGATTTTTGGCGATAAAAAATCGATGAATCGATATTTTTGTTAAAGATATAGATAATTGTCGATAGTTTTTTGTAATTTTCTAACCTAAAACTATCAATGAAATATCGATTGGGCAAACTGGATTTTCTAGCGAAGCATTGCTGCGCTAGAATTTTTCCCTTTCAATTGGAAAAATTTTCCACCCCGCAAAATTTGCACCAGTAGGCAGTCACATACATTTCTGTAGCTTAAATTCGACCCTTCACGTAGGCTTATAATTTAGAGCTTGTCAACATCATTGTCTGAATCAAACTCCAGTGGAACGCCAGTAGGCCAGCTTGTGTAGGAATCTTTGACGTAATTTTAGCATTTGCCTGAACAATTAACACAATCTTCAAAATATCATATACCCATGGTAATCATGAGAAACCTAGGCTAGCTATAGTTTTACATGTAATAATTCAGTAGTTCCTAACAATATTATGAACTAAGAATAAAAAGGTTCGAATAGGCCTATGGTAGGATTGGTGAAAAGAAGCGATAAAACAATAAAAATTTATGTTTGCTATCGAATGATTTCCACTGTTAGCTGTTACGATCAATGTCCATTGGATAAGTAATGTGACTGTTGAAATCGGGTGAGTTGTTGTATGCTCAATACAATGTTGGTGTACATGTTGAGAGGTCCAAAAGGGTTAAGTAATATTATTATATTGAACTGAGGGGGGCTGAACTCTTATATCAATCCCCCACAACAACTCCACAAGGTGGAATGCAAATTCATGAACGAAGATACTAATGCATAAAATAAAACAAAATCAACCTATAAATATGGAGCTGAATAACCCAGATATTAAATATCAGAATTATACCATTTTCTAAAATGGGACTACTCGGCCATCATGTATCCGAATCTAGTAGAGTACGGAATTATTTTGTTGGAAATTTTGTACGTACGTTTTTCGTTTCATAACACAAGGAAAATTTTGGCACTAATAACTCAAATTCATACATATATATATATCAATTTCTTGTTACCACGGTACTGCTCGCAATTTTCATCCCATAGCCATGAAATTTGGAGCGAATGTTAGTTCTAAGCCAAGGACGTGACCTATTGATTTTGTTGCGGATCAGCCCACGGTACTTTCGGTATGGCTATTTTCGTTTTTGTTTTGATTATAAAATTTTCAATTTTCAACTAATAACTACGAAATTCGAAAAAAATGTTTACCATAATATATTGTAACTTTTTATAAATTTTGATGCGGATCGGCCGTACGGTACTTCCAGTATAGCGATTTTTGTTTCGTTTTGGTTATAAAATTTTTATTTTTCGATAAAGAGGTACGAAATTTTAAATAAAAATTCACTATGATATATTATAATTTGCTATAAATTATTAATGGAAATTTGGGTATTAACATTAAGATTAAGTAATTCATGTCTGTAAGTTATTTCAAAAAACGCATTTATTTGTAGTTGATGTATTCGTATAGAGTGGAGTCGAGTAGGGATCCGGTAGCCAATGATCAAGCAACTTAAACTCCAAAATTAAAAATGAGGCTACCAAACGCACCAAAATGGAAGCACCATCATTGTATGTCAGGAAATTAACGATTATGAGCCAAGAATCAAACCACTACGTCACTCAAGATTCCACAGAACATTAATCTCTCTAATCTCTTCTAATAACGGGAGCAAATACGTTAATTTACAAAGAAAAAATATAAGTTTTTACTCCTAAACGTGGTGTTTGAGGAAGGAAAGTGAATGAATTATGAGTACTAGACGAAGGTACAAAGTCAATGAACTATGAGTATCTATAAATATAAATTTCCTTCTCATAAGCGGGTAAGGCTATATTAGGTTTAATAAGACACGCTTTTATGAGTGGAATGAATAGAAAAAAAAACGGTGGCGCAGCAAGCCTCGCTTGAAAAAGTAGGTTTTTCGAGACAAAGAATTATGAATTTTGATGATTCCATTAATTGGCTGTAAATTTATCTGCGTTAATGGTATGTTATGATTGTATGAAATATGTTAGCTGCTGACAAAATATTAAAACAATGTTTTTGAAAAAATGAAAAATAAATCGAGATGATAAAATATGGTATATCATCACATAATTTAAAATGAATCCAATGAAATAAAAAAAAAGAAAACATCAGTTTGTGGTTAATTTTTGTAAAAAAAAAAGTTCATGTAAATTAGAAAAAAAGGGGAAAAAAAGATTTACCTGAAGTACAGTCCAGTCAATCCGTACCAAAATTGTTAGCATGCTACAATAAATTATAATGAATATTTATTTCAAATTTCGAACATATGGTTCCGAAATTCCGAATTTTATGACCAACATAAAAACAAAAATAGCGGTACCGGGAGTACCACGCGGCAGATCCGCCCCACAACAGGAAGCATACTATAACGGAAAAATTAATATTTTCTCCGAATTTCGTGCAAAATTGAGCATTTTATAGCCAAAATAAAAACAAAAATGGTGTAACGGAAGTACTCTTTGGCCAATCTGCACTAAAACCAATAAATCTGGTTCTTGGATCAGTAATAATTTTCATACCAAATTTCGTGATTATCGGACAAAAATTGCGAACTGTATCATGGGAACAAGAAATTGACTTGTATATGTATATGATTTTGAGTTATTGGTGCCAAAACTTCCCTTAAGTCATGAAACGAAAAATGTACCCACCCTGGGAGCTAATATCACACTAACCTTAATGAATAGAATTTCTAAAGAAAACCCACTTAATTATATTTGTTCTGAATTTCGAAATTACACAGTTTGAAACCATTAAAAACAAAAACCAACTTGAAGGAAATACCAACTGTCGATCTACACAAAAAATGTTAGAATGTTACTAACAATTGTAATAATAATTCGTTCAAAATTAACAATTTTATAACCAGACTAAAAACGAAAAGAAATATCTTTATGGGAATTATCTTCCAGTCAATCCGCACCAAAACTGATAGTATGCTACAATAAATTATTATAAATATTTGTTTCAAATTTCGTACATAATGTTTCAAAATTCTGTATTTTATGACAAATATAAAAACAAAAATAATGGTACCGGAAGTACCGTCCGGTCGATCCATATCAAAATTAGCAGTATGTTACAGCAAAATATAATAAATATTTGTTTCAAATTTCGTGCACATTATTCCAAATTGCTCATTTTGTGAAAAAAAATTTGCTGTATCGGAAGTATCGTCCGGCCAATACACGCCAAAATTGGTATTGTACTTCAATACAGAGGCGGCCCGAAAGGGTGTTTCTGTGGCTAGAGCCACTCTCATTTGAAAAAGGGGCGTCAAAACGGCGCAAATAATTAACGTTAAAAATGAATTTTTAAAAATACGCTTTTACAATGAAAAAAATTTAATTGCTGATGGGGTTCGAACCTGATACTTCCAGATTAAAAAGTTTAGTTTCATTATATTATACATTTTCTCTAAGATGGTTCAGAAAAATTTTAAGAGGGGGTCTCAATGCATGAAGGGCGCAAAAATATGGTGGAGCCATTAGCGCACAATTAGTTCAGGCCACTACTGCTACACTAAATTTTGATAAATAATTGTTCCAAATTTTGTTGGTATAAATGAAAAATTGAGCATTTTATAGCCAAAATAAAAACAAAAATGGTGGTACCGAAGAACCATCTGGCAAATCCGCACCAAAATCAATAGGTCTAGTTCTTGGCTTAGTATAAATGTACGTATCAAATTTCATGATTATTTGATAAAAATTGCAACCTGTACCTGGGAATAAGAAATGAACTTCTATCTATCTATCCATCTATCTATCTATCTATCTATCTAATTATCTATCTAATCTAATCTATCTAATCTAATCTATCTAATTATCTAATCTAATCTAATCTAATCTAATCTAATCTAATCTAATCTAATCTAATCTAATCTAATCTAATCTAATCTAATCTAATCTAATCTAATCTAATAATCTAATCTAATCTAATCTAATCTAATCTAATCTAATCTAATCTATCTAATCTAATCTAATCTAATCTAATCTAATCTAATCTAATCTAATCTAATCTAATCTAATCTAATCTAATCTAATCTAATCTAATCTAATCTAATCTAATCTAATCTAATCTAATCTAATCTAATCTAATCTAATCTAATCTAATCTAATCTATCTAATCTAATCTATCTATCTAATCTAATCTAATCTAATCTACTAATCTAATCTAATCTAATCTAATCTAATCTAATCTAATCTAATCTAATCTAATCTAATCTAATCTAATCTAATCTAATCTAATCTAATCTAATCTAATCTAATCTAATCTAATCTAATCTAATCTAATCTAATCTAATCTAATCTAATCTAATCTAATCTAATCTAATCTAATCTAATCTAATCTAATCTAATCTAATCTAATCTAATCTAATCTATCTATCTATCTATCTATCTATCTATCTATCTATCTATCTATCTATCTATCTATCTATCTATCTATCTATCTATCTATCTATCTATCTATATTTATGAATTTGAGTTATTAGTGCCAAAATTTTCCTAAGATCATGAAACGAAAAACGTACCTACCCCCCACCCATGAGACTAATACCGCACCAAGGCACCAAGCGTAATAAGTAGATTTTCTAAAGAAAACCTACTTAAAAATCACCTTGGTTGGTAATAACTGAAAGAACTAAAACACGATTTTAGCGCAGAGGCTAAAACATGAACTACATCATATTTCGTTTCGGTATTAGAAGTAATAAAAGTGTATAAAAATCACTTGAATGACATGAAGTATTGAATTCTACTGCGAATAATACGTATGATCACTGCTCCATCAAGAAAAACTGCAAATCTCAACTCTACTTTGAAAACTAACGAAAATATGTTTATTTTTGGTTGAAAGTATGAAATATACAAATTTGACAAAATTTGGTAAGTCTTTCTTCACCGTCAAACTATCATCGATGCAATTATGTTTCTACGAAAATAATGTTACAAGTTTCTTCAAAATTAAATCGGAAAATAGATAATTCTAAAATAACTTTTTACTTTCACATTTTTTCTCAAAAATGGTCAATCTATTCGGCGGATTATCGCATTAATTACTCTGAAATAGTCGAAATTAAATGGATTTCGCAACATGTGTTCTTATAGGTAGTTTGTCCCATGGTACCTCGACCGAAAAAGCATGGATGGAATGGATTTTATCGGCCAAAGTAGTTCATCTATCAATAAAATAACTTACCAAGCAAAAGCGTAGCCAAGGGGGCATAGGAGGCATTTTCCCTCGGGAACTTTTTTCTTTTTTGTGCACGTCATTTTTAGAATTTGAAAAAAATTTTATCAATAAATATGCGACAGCAGATTCCTTAGATGCTAAATTTCTCTAATTTTCTTAATTTTCAAAGTGACGGGCAAAATGATAAATCAAATCAAATTTTCAACCCCCTACCCACCCCAAGAAATCCTGACTACGCCCGTGACACTGGGCACATTATCAAAAGGGAATTGTGATATCATGAAGCCATAATGAAATCAGAGGAGTAATGAGAACCTAGGGACCGTACTCGAAGATGTGAAACAATAGGCAATGGAGGTGCCACGAAAAGAAAATTGGAAACTGCAGAAATAAAGCTTTTGCCTCTAAAAATGAAGGTTATAATTATGAAAGGGTCAAGAGCTGAAAGACTAAGGACCTAGAGCCTTGCAGCTAATTGTTTTAGACCGATTTTAATGAATACTAGATCAATCATTCTAGTTATTTTTTCAAGGAGTGGTTACGAGGGAACGCATCAAGAGTCTATCGACTCGCAACAGAAATAGGCAACAACTTGGAAACTGTGCGAATACTCATGTGTGAGTTTTTAATCATATTTGTTTAATGGCGGTTCAATTAATGTTCTCACTCTCAAACTATTTTGAAGGAGAGGTGATTCACTGGAGTCGAGGAAGGGTGCAGTATAACTATTCATCGAGTTTTAGGAACATGCAGACTTTGGAAAATGCTATTGATCAGCAATTTTTATGAATATAACTAAGAGCAATATGATTTTCCATTTCTTTCTTCTTTTTTTTTTTTTTTTTTTTTTTTTTTTGGCAAGTTTCCTAAATTATCCAGAAAAAATATCGGAAATTTTGCAGTAAATTATTCATTATATCTTTCTCTGTATTCGTAAAGTGCTCCACAAGTAAAGTCTTATCGTTTGCTTGTCCAGATGAATACTTTGCATATTTTAAATTAAAATTAGAAAAAAACAAAAAAAAACATGCACATTCACGCAGCGATAAGACGATCCATTAACAGGAGATATCTAAAATATGGTAAGTGGAGAAAAATGATGAATAGGACGCCGCACAGGCTTAAATTTCAGTTTATATTTTCGCTTGCGTTCTTCTGTTGGATTAGCATTAGTTACTCAAGAGTGTGGCGTTTCGAATACAGTCGACACATAAAATAAATTTTTCTGACAAGGATCGTAGTTCTCACACTGGAAAAATATGAGGAAAATTCTCAAAATTACGTTTTCTAATCGACAACTCGATACTCTGTTTTTTACTTGATTCGTTATATGCCGAACGAACCTTTTCAGCATATTATGGAAGACTACATAACGTAGTAAACACAGTTTTTTTAATGAGTTCGAAAATAATCTAATGTCAGATAATGGTAACAATAAAAGTTTTTTGAAGAGCCCGATAGGTATACAGGAGAGGGGGAAAAACATTGTACGAAAGAATACATATAGCTAAATCCCTATAGCTAAATCCCAACGTGGACCAATTTAATAATAGTAACATTTTCCACGTCGATGAAAACGAAACCAGCCCCTGTCTAGTATGTTTAACGAATAAAATGAAATTTTCTCTAAAACTTATTTTTATTTAAAGATCCAACCGAAACTTTAATAATGACAAAAGTTTACGAATAAAGTTTGCAGTTGCTCATACAGGGTAGAGGTATACGTATTTTTGGTAAAGAAAATTTTGGCCTAAGACCCATACGGCAAATATATAAAGGACAAAATTTGAAGTTTCATCCGCTTAACGTTATTTAAAATATGTATGGTAAGCGATAGATTTTTTTTTTTTTTTTTTTTTACTTCTTAGTTTCCTTTTATCTCGTTTGTCGTTTTTTTCACATATTTTTTAACCCATTTTCATTCGAAGAATTTTCATTTGAATTATGGAATGTCTGTAAACTGAATCTCTTGTCCACATCTACAAGAAGAAAAAGAAAACGATACCTCGTTCTTTTCTTTTAAATGGCAAATAAATTAATTTTTTATTTTCTTTTTCATATGAAGAGGGCGTCGTATCTAGGCGTCTTTCTTTTGTCATTATTTTTTTCTTCGAGAAAATATTTTTACTGTAGAGTGTCGTACAAAACCGACTAATTGTATTATTTCTATTTGATTCGAGGTTTTTAGGCACCAAGTTTCACTTTATACGTTTATACGGCGACCCAAAAAAAAAAAGAAAATTTTGAATTCTTTCGACACAATGTACGTACAACGAGCCGCTTTTAAACGAAATTACAGCATAAGAGAGGATAATTTTCAAACCCAAAATTTAAAAATGATCGTGACCCCCGATTCGAAAACTGTAATTGAAAACTATCCTACGTTGACTCGTTCATAATAAAATTATCTATCTAGAAGCGAAAAAAACTTAATTATTCCAATGACAACCAAAATAGGTACATAAGTATAAGATAACAGGCAATAAAATCTATATGGTACCGCACCACATTCTATAAATACAAAATATTTATCGTAATTCAGCTGTTCATTTGGAAAAAAATAACAGTCAAAAATTTTCAAAACTGATTTCAAGACAGGTATTTACTAAACGTACTGTTCACAAAGAATACGATGGTCACTGTAATATTGTAGAAAGACGGCATCTGTGGATAAAGAAAGTGAAAAAAATAACCTTCTGTTTGCACTGATTCGATAGAAAATGCTATAACTTTATTTTCTTTTTCTTCGAAAACGAATTTCGGCTGAAAATGGTCTTTCTTTTTTGAATCAGCTTCTCAATTATATTTAAGGGAAAGATTTATTTTTTAATTTTTGGTTTGCTAAAAAAAATTAAAAATATATAAAAAAGGGATAGAACATATGATACAGAATTAACATTCTTCCCGAAGTTCTTTTCTCCTCGAAACGAAACGATTTACGATATGATTCAATTTTTCAAAGTCCTTAATATAGTGTGACACATACCAGCAAAAAACTGACTCTATTAAAAAAGTAACACCGAGAAAAAAACCACAAAATAGTGGTATATATGAATCTACGTGATTTTTAAATTAGCTATTGGTTTTTATGGATTTAACAAGAACATTTAAATAAAAATTAACAAATAATATAATTTGGAAGAAAAAAAAAAAACTTCCATACTTTAACTTTACACTCCGTGTGATATTTATGAATAAAAAAAATATAGTCATGGAACCATACAGATTAAACCTCTTATACTCAGTGGTTCTAATAATCTTATTCATCTGTTTGCCTCCCATGAGATGAAAGTTGTTTAAAGTAAAGAAATGGGATTCCGTAAAGAATAAAAGGGTAAGTCTAAAACTTCACACTATACCGACCGGTATATGTTTCTGCAATAGTAAAAATATGTATGATCAAATTTTGAAACCGTTAATGATAAATTTAATTTTTTCGTCAAAATATGCGATCATTTCATGTTTTAATAACCTGTTCCATACATTAGAACATGAACACCCCCGACCCAATATTGGACTTTTTTAAGATATATAAATATTCTTTTTCAGGTTAGCTAAAATCAGACAATTCATTCATAAAGTACAGATGCTTTAGGTTAGGAGCTCAACGTTGCTATATTGCAAAGTTTTCTACAAAATTCCCGATCCAAAATGCTAGTATATTCAGTTCGCTATTGGTGTTCTAGTATTTAATTGAAAAATTCATGCTACTAGACCACTAGCCATTGAATCCCAACCCTTCCTTCTCCTCCGATAACGATAAATATTCCCCAGACGCTGGGTAAAATGGCCAATCAGATGAACCCCAATAAAAATAATTTGAAAAAAAAAAAAATTTAACAAGCTACTAAAATATTTTTTTCCATTAAAAATATAAAATTATACCGTAATTTCTGTCTGAGTATTCAGTATCGCGGCACTTCCCCACACAATTTCACTAATGAATACACGCTTCTACGGGTTCTAACAAATTATTCGTAATAAAAAAGTAATAACGGATTCTATTAAAAAGGGACTGGAAAGGTAGAGAATGTCGGGATTGCGGTCCACCAAAAATCTGAGCAAAAAAAACAAGCAAGTATTACCATATTTAAGGGTGTACATATTTTTCAATTTTATTACAAGTACCATCAGTTATAAAGAGCAACAAAAAAAAAAAAAAGAAAAAAGTTCACTGTCCTACCAAATTTGAGTGGAGTAAGTAAGAAGCTTATGAATGACATTTTGCAATACTCTTCAGCTTAGCAGACTATAATTAAACTGATCTGCACCTCACCGACACATCAAAAATTGCCACAAAATTTTCATAGTCACTAAGCGCGACTTCCACTCGGTTGGTAAACCCAGTTCTAAATAATTCGAATAAGTACACTAATTTCGTACTCACGTTCAGCTGATGGATGATCTTATCGTACGCGTTCAGCCATCGATTTTTCACTATACGACGACGCATCTCCGTCGAATTCTCTTCCTTCAAAGAGGGCTTCCTCGATTCGGGCGCCGCTGCTGCTTCCACCTCCAACTTGTCCATAAAGTCGTCGTGCAGACAACGGTCGTCATCCTCCTCCCTGGCCGAGTCGCCATCTTGCGACGCTAAGCTCGGCTGCATTTCGGCCAGCGAACGTTTTTTGTACGGCGACCGATAGCCGTCCGGCAGGTGCGAACCAACGTTCTCCGCGATGGGCGACGATTTGACCGCATCCTCGTGGTATGGACTTCCCGGCGGAGCCACCATT
Source organism: Ericerus pela (assembly GCA_011428145.1). Taxonomy (NCBI): domain Eukaryota; kingdom Metazoa; phylum Arthropoda; class Insecta; order Hemiptera; family Coccidae; genus Ericerus; species Ericerus pela. Next base: position 1,897,888 of record WOFM01000279.1, read on the forward strand.
CCCTCTTTGTGGTACTCATCACGACTCTTCCTCTCTGGCTGACTGACGTAGCTCAGCGACCTGGGCGACAAGCTCGATGAATTGACCGGCGACACGAGCGTCACGTCGTCGTCGTCGTCGTCGTCGTAGTCGCTGCACTGTTGTTGCAGCTGCGGTTGTTGGCCGAAACCAGAGATCTGCTGGACATGGAACGAACCAATTTGCGTTTTCAATGCTTGCCTCGATATTGGCGCCGTCGACGACGGCGTCAGCTGACTACTGTTTGGCGGTGGCGCCACTAAGGGCGCAGATAAACGGTCATCGTCGAAGTCGTCTTCTGGTATCTCGTTAACCGTCCATTCGAATAGGTCACCGAACGTTTCGGCGCTTGGACGCGCCGACGTTCTCGACAAACGCGGCTCATACAGATTGCGACGATTATTACTCTCGGTACGTAAATCGGCGGCATTGCTTGTCACCTTGGCAGCCAGCGTAATAGCGGCTGGAGCCTCTTTATAGGGTGAACGCATTCGTCTAGGATAGTCTACTGCGCTACTCCGGCCGTTTTTCAGCAGGTTGTTGTTGATGTCGTCGTCCAGTTGATGGTCGTCGTCACTCCGCAGGTCATCGTCGTCGTCCTCGTAATCGTAGTAGCCGTCGCCGTCGTAGTCATCCACCTCATCCTCCTCATCCACATCTTCGTCGTCATCGTCATCATTGCATGGGAATTCGTCGTCATCATCGTCGTCGTATATCCTTCCCGGCAGCCTATGCGGGTACCTTTGCATGGTATTCGTTTTGGAGTGGTGATTAGCGCCGGGGCCGCTGGGATACGACATCTTTTGATTATGTTTTGCGGATGTCGAACGATGGTTGGAATAGAGGTACGTGGAGCTGGAATCGTCGCTATGCTGCTGTTGGTCGTGGTAGGGGAACGCAGTCGTTCCTTTACCTGCGGATAAACACGGCGACAACGACGGCGAGTCAACATATATGGACGGTACTCGAGGGTAGCCATTCGACAGTCCTTTTTGGTCGAACAAACGGTTGTGGTAATAGTTGCCTTTGTGTTGCGGAACGGCGCCACTGCCGCCGACAACGGCCGCGGTTGGTATAACGGGCAGTTTTCGTTTGACAGCTGGTGGCAACGCAACTGGCTCGTCGGAGATGAGGCTGTTATCGTCGTCGTAGTAATCGCCATCTTCGTCTTCGTCCATATCGTCGTTGTCAGCGTCCACGTACTTCGAATCGTTATTATAGCATATCAGCGCCTGAGAAAACGTAAAAATTATTTATTTATATATGTTTGGGGCACAAAATATCATTAAATAACATAATACTATCATAACTATCATATTAAAGCAACAAAAATATTCGAGTAGCATCTCTAGCTGTACTTTTGCTTTATTTACACAGCTTACGCAAGTTATTCTCATAAACGGGTTCGTTCAGGTAGGTCTAGCTCAGTGTTCTACATTAAACGCAGTCTGCCAGCACAACCATTTTTTCTGTCAAAAATTATGCTGATAAAATTCGAATACATTGCTGTCGTAAATCAATTACGGAAATTTTTTGTGTAACCGGTTCTAACTATACGCAGGGAAGGCTTTTTCTTACAACTTTGGTACATGAAAATGAATGTTTTCAAAATTCTCCCATTATTTCCATCAACTGGACCGGTCAAGTAAAAACTGAATAATTAAATTTTTGAAAAAAAATGAAACCAACTGCGTGTAAGGACATAAAACATAAGAGAACTAAAATATTGGAAACAAGTTTTCCAGGTTTTATAACAGTAATTTTTTTAAAAAATGGAACTACAACTAACGCATTCCGCTGCCAGAAATGCCTTCCAAGTCACATGATATAAATATATAATGCAAGATTTTTGAATGAAGCAATGTAGATCCCTTCATATTAAATATTTCCCAGATACAATTTTTTGTAAATTTAACATGGATTTGAAAACCTTAAAATACATAGCATTATTACATCCATTCAAAACATTAGGGAGTTTTATTTGTAAAGAATGTTTAAATTCCTTAGATGTGATGTCAAAAATTCTCCACTTTCCATTTGATTTCAATCAATTTTATATTAGGCTTAATGATAGGTACTTATGAAATCAACATTCATTTAAATATAATTTATTGCATAATTTAATTGGTGAGAACAAACAGTATTGATTTTTATATTAATATCAAAAAATATTTTTACCAGCGACTGTGTTAGTTGTAATTCCACTTAGTAAAAAAATTACTATTGTAAAACCTGGAAAACTTGTTTTCAACATTTTAGTTCTATTATGTTTTATGCCCCTACACACAGTCCGTTTCATTTTTTTTCAAAAATTTAATTATTTGAATAATTTTTTATGAAGTGTAAAATGAAAGTCTCTAGCAGTTTTTCAAAATAAGAAGAATTTACTCCAGAAATAACAGATAATTGTTGATACTGTAATATTTGAACAAAACTGAATTTGATTTTCATCCTATTATTTTTTTTCAATTATGGCAATTCAAATTTATATATTGGTCAATAACTAAATTCCAATTAGACGCAAGGAAAACAAATTCAAAGTTTACTAAAAATGTCTTCATTATATACTTTAATGCTCATTGAAAATTCCTCCGCAATCAAAGAGTCGCTCAATAAACTGAAAGCCGGGTTTGTAAGCTAGGAATATTCTCCCAAATGAACTCGAGATTGTGATTTTAATTGTCAAAAGGACGTAGATATTATATCAAGTTCTTGTCTCTCACCATCCTAAGAAAATAAAATAAAAAACTCTAACTAAACAGCAGCGCCGTTGCTAAAAGTACATTTTTAAAAAGTAGAAAATTATGGCTAACAAGTTACAAGTAAATTACAATTTATTGATGATTGTACCTATTAAATTTTGTAATTTTTGACCTAAAATTACACAGTTCAAAACCGATTACCTCTTTCAGAATCGAAACAAAAATGGATTTTTTTTAAATACCTTATGGTCAATTTACATCAGGATTTGTAGCACGTTGCAATGAATATTTAATAATATCAAAAAACTTCATCGCAGCAAGCCTTTCTAGAAACAGTAGGTTTTCGAGAAAAAAAATTATGAATTTTGATGGTCACATTAATTATTTGTAAGTTTACATGGTTAATGGTATGTTATAATTGTATGAAATTTGTTAGCTGCTAACAAAATATTTGACAATGTGAAATTTAAAAGAATTACTTTTAGAAATGAAAAATTAATTATGATGATAAAGTATGGTAAATAATCATATAATTTCAAATAAAACCAAAGAAATATAACAAAGTTATGAAATAAAAAAAAGAAAACATGAATATGTGGATAATTTTTGTAAAAAGAAAAGTTCATACAAATTAATGGAAAAAAGCTTTATCGGAAGTACTGTCGGTCGATCTGCATCAAAATTGTAAGCATGCTACAATAAGTTATAATGACGGTTCCAAAATTTCACAGTTTATGACCAATATAAAAACAAAAACAGCGATACCAGAAGTACCTTCCACCAATCAACGCGAAAATTAGTACCCTACTACAATAAATCAAAATAAATATTTATTCTCAATTTTGTGGCTATTGGAGGAAAATTGAGCAATTTATAGCCAAAGTAAAAACAAAAATGGTAATACCGGAAGTACCGTTTGGCTGATCCCCACCAAAATCAATCGGTCTGGTCCTTGGCTCATTAAAAATGTTTGGAACTAATTTCGTGATTATTGGACAAATATTGTGACCTATACCGTGGGAACAAGAAATTGACTTATATCTATTTATTTATCTATCTATTTATCTATCTATCTATCTATCTATTTTTTTTCCCTGAAATCGGGTTTTTAGGTTAAAACGAGTGGTTTTCTCAAAAACAGCTAAAAAATGAATTTTTCAGGATCATTATCAAAAAGGTAAAAGAAGGAAAGTCACACTGAATAGCTAACAAGTTGGGAACAAACTGTCCAATGAATACTGTGGCGGCTGCCACATTACGTTGGCACATATAAGCTATTCTCTCAAACACTGTCACCCTGCACCGTGGCCAAGTGAGTACGGTGCTGCCTTTTAGTGACGGTGAACAAGAGAGGTTTTAGGTGTTCAGCTTGTACGGGTTCGAATCCCCGTGCCGCCTGAACACCTAAAGTGGTGACCTCGACATGATCCGGGAGATGGAATAATCACGCCATCTCTCGGACACTAGTGAAACAGCCGACTGTAACTGTGGTGCGTTGCACTACCATTTCTGTGCGTGATGGCGCTGGCAGGCATATACCATGGAGCAGTGATGGAGGGGGGCATCGCCACGTTCCAGTGTACATCCCTACCTAGGCGCCTCCGTATAGGTAACCGTATTTACGCTCCGCTATACTGAGGGGGGAGTAGTGTGGCAGCCGCCACACTACGTCGGCACATATAAGCTACTCTCTCAAACACTATCACCTGGCACCATAGCCCAGTGCGTACGGTGCTGCCTTTTAGTGACGGTGAATGAGGGAGGTTTTAGGTGTTCAGCCAGTACGGGTTCGAATCCCCGTGCCACCTGAACACCTAAAAATACTAAAATTGGAAGGTCTGGTCCTTGCATGGAAAGTACTGTCTGTATCATATTTCGCATCTATTGAAAAATAATTGTAACTTTTATTGAGATAACATGAAAAAACAGCCTCACGGTATGAACCATAATACAAATAGAAACCAAATTTGAAACCATGTTAGATATATTTTAAATCAATAATTATTCCTAATTTTGTGATTATAGCTTGAAAATTACTCGTTTTAGAGATATTATTCTACCAAAAATGCAACAAAATCGCCCTATCATTCGTACCGTAAGGTCTATCCACACTAAAATTTATAGGTACTGTCGTTGGCTTCAAGCACATACGTATACCAAATTTCAGGCCGATCAATTGAAAATTGCGACCTGTGCGTTGTTTTGTAAAAAATGCATATTAATTGACCTACTACGAGACGAACTATGCGACCGATCCAAACCAAAAAACAATAGGGTTCTTCCTTAGATGGATCCGAATACGCGTTTCACATTTCGAAACCATCCGATCAAAATTACGCCTGGAAATGGACGCAACGCAAAAGGAGGAACATAAATAAAACAATGAATTTTCAAAAATAGTGCCAAAATGCTCAGAAAATCATGAAACGAAAAACTAACCCACTCCCACCCTCGAGTCCGAGTTCTCAGGAAATTTTAATAAGCTATTAAATAAGTACATCAAGTCTCTTTGTCAGCATTTTTCCTTCTGACTGAAAATTTGTGAAGTTTCCTTATTTTTAACTTTGACTGCTACATATACCTATAACAAATAGTATAACCCGCTTATTAAACTCACAGATAAAAGACTTAATCATCTATTGTACTCAAAATCACTTGGGGAACAGACTGACTGTACAAGCATTAAAAAAAAACTCTGTTATTGAACTCAACAGTTCGTTTTATGAACTAATAAACATGAACTTATTGATGTATTTGACAAACAGTGGTGATTTGCATCAAAAGAATTGTGACGATGAGGAGGAAATTTATGAAAACATTCCCTCGTATCAGTAGCTGATGGAAGCTTTCTATAAAATATTACAGCCTATGTGCACAATCGACTGCAACTGTAATCAATAAATATTTGACTGTAGCCGATGCATATTCGCAGTAGAACTTGGTAAATTTCCATGTAAAATTAGACCTAAAAATTTTCATTTTTATTATTTTTCCCAAATATGCTCATTTGGTTATTAGACTTACTTTATCTTGGTTCCAAAGTATATTTAATGAGGGTTGTACTGTATAAGTATACATATGTATACACAATTTAAATTGACAATAACTTTCTCGGCCACATATACAATATTCAATTTGAGAAAGGATAAAACAAACACTGAAAAAATATGAACAATGAAAAAAAAACATTACTGAAACATTGATATTATTAATTTATTTCAGCATTTTGAGTGTAAGTCATTATCAATGTTTTTTCCAGAATGTTTAATACAATATTTGTTTTATCTATTCTCAAGCTGAATAGGACATAACTGTGAATTATTGTTTTTTCCTTTTCTATTTGCCAACAACCTGGGATTGATGTCATGTCATTCCTAAACTGAATAGGGAATACGCGCAATAATAAATCAGTCACGCGTGATGTCACAACGTGTCTGAAATGTATCAATAGTTACAGGTAGACGATTTTAGGTCCAAAAAAACTTATATTGTCATCACAAACTTATGTAAATTCCTATATAATTAAGAAAAATGGAAAGAAATCGCAAATTTTTAAAGAGCAATGAGGTAGAAAGTTAATCATACTATTCAGAGTATAACATGCTATCGGTATAGCAATAAAAATAATTTCTACATGATCCTCAGCTTTTAACGACGTACTTTTAATTTTTTTACTACTGTACAAATTAGATGGGTAAAATTGTTTATTTGCATCCAGTTTCAACTGATAACACGTGATGACGTCAACCCGAAACTGATCTATTAATAAAATAACTTAGAGCTATATTTTGTTCTGAAAGAGAAACACCAACTACCACCTGCAAAACACGAAGCATGTGGACATCCGGGTGGGAGGAAAGGGTACGGATTCGCACTGGATTCGAAACAAAATACGTCTGTTCATTTAAATTTTTCATTTTGCCTAGCAAATTTAATTAAACTTTGGTAACTTTACTTGGTCCACCTGTTGGCGCCTTCAAGAATTCTTGTATTTCATTTTTGAAACAGAGTATAAAATGAAACTGAAATATACGCGTAGCCAAATATATCTGTAAATAAGGTGTGATATCGTTACAGAAGTCGCTTTCATAAATAAGTTAATTCAAAAGTTGACATTTACCAACGAAAAAATATATCGACCAGCAATCCATCATAAACACAGATCCTATCTAACCAAATATTATTATTATAACCATTATGAGACATATTCCCAGAAACTGAAATTAAAATTTCATCAACTAAATTCAGAGTCTAAACAAAAATAACGAAGAGGAAGCACAGTCTTAGAACGAAAATGTTTAGGTTTTCATACTGATTTGAAAAGAAAAAATGATTTAGCAAAAATTAATTCAACGAGAAAAAATTTCTTCAATGAATCATTAACACAGCTGTTAACAACAAACTGAAGGAACTGCTCGAAAAATTTACTTTAGTATTTCTTCAGTTCGGGATGAAGACGACCGGAAAAAACTAGAACCCTTATATGTTTTTCAAAAACTAAAAAACCTGAATTTTCAATAAAAAAAAATAAATTCAAATATTTTCTTAAAATTTGGGTTTTTTTACTTCTTTTTTTACTAAATTTTTGTATTTTGTTATCTAGATTTGGGAAAACAAAAATTCCAGTGTCATCCACTTATACTCGAGCATAAATTCTCACGTGGTGCATATCTAATTCACGTTAAAAATAATCCCTTTACATCATTCTATTCCATCGCAAGAGACAAAAAAAAAGTTACTTTATAAAAGATTAAAGAGTCATAGCAAATTTTATAATTGAAAATACCTACTTACTACTTATTCACACACACAGTACATAATTTCTTAATCTTATACTGAATGCATAAAAATTTTGAAGAAATAAACAACGAGATACGTTCGCAGAATTAAGTTAATCATAATATCGAAATGATCTACTTTGACCAGTCTGGAGCAATATAATTTTCATATTCAAACATTGAATTAAAATGTGTAGTGATTTTTATAGTTTCCATCAATAGACTAATAATTTAATTCGTAGTGCTATGTTATTAAACGCAAAAAGAATAGTCGAACGAGGAAAACAAAAACAAACTTGTTCTCAAACATGTCACCTCGTAAATCTCTGTAACCTTCAAGACAAAATTTCTCCTCTCATGTTTGTTATGTAACTATAAAAAATTTTCAGCCAAAAGTACATACACGTATAACGCTTACACGATATGGCAATAAATTAAAAATTTAATTTTGGAAATTTTTTTCCATCAACGTAAAACGCACATTAAAACAAATATGGCAGCTAACAAATCATTCAAATTATATTAATTTGTTTTATTTATAAGACAAGATTTTTGCGAAGTATTTTTGAAAGAAATTCAACCATATTCTTATTAAATACCTCGTTCACATGAGTCGGCATGCGATTAAGAAATAACAATGTTTCACCAAAGATAGTTCTTATATGGGAGCAGGTCTGATAGAAGTTTGATACCTTTTGGTTCAGTAGTTACCAAGAAAATCGAAAAACAAATCAATTATAAAGAATTGGTTGTGCCCGGATTCTGAGAAAACGACAAAAAAGATTAGGGTAAAATTTTCACGAAAGGTAATCCTTGAACAGATCTGATGGGAATTAGGTGCTTATTGGTTCACTAGTTTCCAAGAAAACTGCAGAAAAAAAACTTGCTGAAAAAGTTTTTGTTCCAGGATTTTAAGAAAACAATGACATTAATAAGCCTCAAATTTTCAAGAGAGGTAGGTAATATTCATGCAGAAGCAAGTTTGTACCAATCGTTTCATAGTTTCCGAGAATTAGGTAAAACAAACTTTTGCTGGAGAAAATGGGTTCACGGTTTTGTGGAAAATACAAAGGAGTGAAATTTTGATGGTAGATACTTTTCATAAAGGGCAAGACTGGTAAAAATATTCTATCATTTCAGCAGTTTTCAAAAAAAAAAAAAAAAAACTGGCAAAAAACTGCAGCAAGATAGGATTTTGAGGATACGAGGTGTAAGGGATTCAACTAATGTCACCTGTGTTGTCTATACAATCTGTCATCATATTTAAGATGCAATGTGCAACGTGCTCTGAAGTCAAGAGGCGCATTTACCCAGTTTGTTTTAATTACTAATTCGAGGAGAGAGGACATTTTGAAATTGGTTAAAATTGGAAACAGTATTTATTTCAGAATAATCACTTTTTTACCAAATTGCTTGTGTGTTGATAATGTTTTTGAAAATACTTCTGATTATTATTTTTTAAAGAAATTTTATTTAAGCTACATTGAGGTTAAATTTATGATTCCAAGATTTTGAATAAGGAATAAATTGGTAAACTGGTATTTTTTTATATTTTTTTTGTGGGGAAAAAGCAATTATTTTGAAGTTCCAGCCCGGAGCTTCGGTCTAGTGCACTTATTGGAAAATACACTGCTGACAATACCCAATTTCAATATCAATATGTAATTGAAAATGAAAAGAGCATATAATACACAGTGACACATTGCCTAATCGAGAATAATATTTCTCCTAAGTAAGATCTTGATGCTGCGTTTTTGTCTATCATACAGTAGGTTTTCTTCAATAAATGATAATCTCATTTTCATTTGGCTATTAACTCGCTTCCTATTACTCCTATCAAAAAAATAACTAAGACATTTTTTCTGAGAAATTTGGTATGCTACAACTTTTGTATCAAACATTTTTTGTTCAAAAATGTACGAAGTCTGAGAGAGTAAAAACCAAAAATGATTACATTCTGCCCCCGTAGATCAATTAGGACATGTCAGAGGGGTGGGGACTTTTGAGTATGTCAAATAGTAACATTTAATAAACATCTTTACTAAAAATCAGCTTACTGGGAAATTGTTCCATTTTCGACTCCCAATCCGACAGCACTAATAAGAGATGTAAAAAGAGATATAACGACAATTAAAAAGGAATTTTTTAAAAGATAAGCCTTCATTCTTTGCTGGTACTGGCAACACTGTAAAACAGTCGCGGTACTGAGGTACTACGGTAGTGATTATAAAAAGTAATAATGATAAGTCGTGATGTTGGGGGTGAACATATTTGAACGAACGGTACCGGTAGTAAGTGTAATAAATGCTTATAAAAGGAGGTAAAATGAGATGCAAGGGATGTAAAAAAATATTCTAAAAAAGTGAGAAGTGTAAAAAAGATATGTAAAAAGAGATGTGTTAAAAGATGAATGTTTCTGGAATATATTACAAAACCTGCTTTTCTAACAAAACTTTCTGTGCTAGAGTTTATGTTTTTGTCACTGTGCATAACTCAAAACAGAATTAGAATATCAGAGGGTTGAACTGAGTTCTTACACTTGACTGAGCATTTGCTGTTACGTTTTACGTAAAATTTGCGGCTCAATTGCAGCTTGATACCAGTCTTTTTCAATCAATTAGAACTATTTGTTAAACAATTGATTCACAATGAATTATTGTAAATTTTAAATTTTATAGTCTAGTATATGCCCATCTGTTCTAACGTATTTGCTGATTCTCTATATTCTTTGTTCTAGTCATTAATGAATATAGTAGCCTACTTACGTTTGTTTTTAATGAAGTTTATTTTGTTTATTGTTAATAAGTATAATATTAATAAAATTTATATTAATTTCTATTTTTTAGTTGATTTAAAATACGTCATATTTAATTTTTTATTTCCAGTTTTTTTACCCAATACTTTCGGATTTTTTTTAATTTTTAATTTTTTTTTTTTTGGAAATTAAATATATTTATTTTATATTAATAAAATTTTTAGTACAAATAGATTAATATGAAAATTATTATTTAGATTAGGTCAATAAAATGTCAGTATTAGCATGTTAATTTTAAAAATAATAAGAAATTTATCTTTTTATTGTTGATCAATTATAATTACATCAATATTATTAATTTCGTCAATTATTTGGAGCTCCACTATTTTTTTGGAACTGCACAGGTCAAATTTTCGAACTATACATTTTGGAATTCATCCGCTGGCATTGGAAGAAGGAATTCTCAAAGTTTTTCAAACTCCATTGCTATTATACTGATAACTCGCGTAAATTGAAAGATTTTGTATGAAAGTTTTAAGGTAGTTAGACTATTAAGGACTGACTTGATATTGAATTCGAGAAAAATCAATCAGTTGATTTTAAAATGGTAGCCAATACAAAATTTGACACTTTTGGAAAACAAACATACCGCAACTGATTCGCGGAACAGAAAAATGAATTACTTTAACCACAAAAAGGTTTTGTTAGTCAGCCAAGTAAGTACGTAGCTAAGTGGTAAGTTGAAATCAACACAAAAACGTAAGAATTTAAAAACAGAAATCTATGACATTTTCTATGCGGAAAAAAAAAAAATTGGAGGGAGGAAAAATTTGTTTTCGAACAAGTTTTCCAGAAAAAAAGTTAGAAAACCAAACTAACTTAGGCGAATAAAACCAATTGAGTCGTAAAAGTAGATAAAACCTGGCAAAATTGTTGGAGAACCAATTCACATTTTTCACTTGATTCTAAAAGGAGAAAATCTGACGGAAACAATCACTATTCTGAATTATATTAAAGCAACGAAAAGGTTCGAATACGCGGAAAATGACCATTGAGCTATGTGTAGCACAGACATAAGAAAATAACTAAATCTTCTTTCAAAAAAAAAATATTCCTAAAAAAAAAACAGAAAAAAATTCGATTTTTTAAAAACATTATCATATAAGCAACAAAATCCCTCAAAGTACAGCATTAACTGTGGCTTTTCATAATCATCTTCTACTTTATTTTCCAAAAATTAAGTCATTTTGGCCGAGGTTTAGAATGAATATACTATATAGGTTTAACCCGATTTTGGTCGACCACAAAAATAACATCGCTCGAATTATTATTCACCTTTTTTTCATCTATTTTGTAAGGGGAAGACTTAGAGCGAGATGTATAGCTATAATCCTCTTCCAGTCTGTAATCTTGATTATCTTGATATATTTCATCGGTTTGCTCTTCGGTGTACTCGTCACTAGCCCATTGCTCTTCGTCAACTTGATGATCGTAACTGAAAGTTCTAAAAAAAAAAAAGAAGTAAAAAGGTAAAAAATTATAAATATGTAAACAAACCAGAATAAAACATTGAAAGTAAACGACTCTTAATACAAAACAAAATAAATAAAAAAATCCGCCCCGATTGAAAAAAAAAATTATTTATTGGCGAACAAGTTGAACAGACATATTCTGCCAATTTAAATATTATCTTCCACAAAATGAATAGCAACAGATAAGAATCGAAAACGTTTAATATGATGACTGGGTACGGTAGTAAATTTATACGTTGAAAATTTTTTTTCCGAATTTTCACTTCGAAAACGATTAAGTCTTCATGCATGAGGACGTTTATATTAAAGGTTGTAATCAAACATTTAGAACAAGGAAGAACTAGGAAAGACGACAACATGCCAAAATAAACGTCTTACCAAAACCAGTTCAAGTATTTTCGTTTAAGGAATTAATTGTTGATTAACTTAGAAGTTCAAGACATTCGAATAAAATAATAGCGAACGAACGCACAGAAATTTGGAAATTTCATCAAAACTGTAAGGGGAAATGTTAAGAGTGCGTGTATGATATACTTAATGAAAAACAGTTTTAGTTATTTTATTCTGTCCGCTGGTATAATTTCATTTGTCATAAAATATATTCTTTTCGATAAAACATTTTTACACTGAGTTCCTTGGGAACAAAGAAAAATAATTTTAATAAAAATAAAATATCGTATGAATCAAATCTCCCCTCCAAATTCAATACTGCAGTTCCGCGCCACAGATCCTTGTGACACAATCATAACAGTTCCTCACAGAAATACTTTGTCACTCCGTTGTTCACATATGTATACACTAGCTGTTCGATCTAAGTGATGCAGGCAATTCTAGAAATGATCATTCCAGTGGCTAAGAGTAGTTAGCTTCTTTATAAGTACAGAATAACTCCCTATTAGAATACACCTCTCTCTGACACTCATCTCTCTCTCTCACTTGTACCTATAAACATACATTTGCATACGATGGAGATGTTTTTGGCAAATGTTTTCAAGCAAATTTCTTCATCACAGAAGAGATTAGGGTGCGTGTTTTCATTATTTTCATATTTTCATTTAACAGGGCTTTGTCCCACAAATCCTCTTTTTTTTTTTTTCTTTTACCTCATCACACCTGACTACTCACAATACAAAAAATATTTATTAAAAAAACAAAGTCTTGATAATTACAGTTCTATCAGTTAAGCCATTCTGAAGTGATGGGCATACAGACAGACAAAAATTAACATATATATATAAGCAAGCCTCTGAAGCACAACTCTGCGGCTCTTTGACTTGTACCCAAATGTAGAATTTGTTGTTTTGAAGGAAACAACGAACATTTTTTTGGGGTCTGTGTGGATGGTGGCGCATGCACTTCACAGGAATAATTGGCGAAATAATATCGGGAAATAATTTCGTGTGAGTACATTTATTATAGTGATATATATATATATATATACATATACACAAATTGCCCGTGGTGTTATCTTTGCTTGACAGATGCTTAGAACCTTTGACCCTAACCCCTAACACTGAACTAAGTGTTCACTGACATATTACAAAACAAAATCTAAAAATGTAAAATTCTCTCATGTTTGAAGTTGGTTAAAAATACGTCTCTACTTCTAAAATTGAAGTCGATAAAAAAAATTTGACGCCTTAATTCCCGTTAAAGTCGATGAAAACATTTTGGGAGCAAAACGGGTTTATTAGGATAAATAACATGATGTAAGCTACATGGCGACTAATCAGTTAAGTCTACGAAAAATTCAAAACTGATATCTAGAGGGTTTGTAAAATTTAAGAAAATTAAGATTATATATTATTTAAAAATTCAAAGAAAAATTTTCCATTTTTTCATAATCTCTAAAATGAAATGAAAGATGACAACTGGCATGATTATAAAAAATTTTGTTTCCCCAATGGCAAATTTACCACTGCACCTGACTAGACCGGGCCCAAATGGCAAAATTCTAGAGAAACAGATGTATATTAGAAGTTTAAACAAAAAGAAAATAACTTTAGCACAGAAAGCCAAACTAGAAATTTAGGTTTCTTTAAATAAAATAAATGAATGAAAACAAATAAATGAATAAATAAATAAAAAAATGAATAAAAAAATCAAACTATTAAAGTAAACAGGGAAGAATGCTAATATTAAGCCAGTACGTTTAAAATGAAGTGTCAAGGAAATTCATGGGGAACTATACTGAGGAAGTATAAGAAAGGAAAGCTGTTTTTAAATGATTGTTAAGGAAATAAAATAACAGGTAGCCAAATTTCCACACAGCTTTTTTATTCGTCTGGAATAATTATCAATTCTATTTAGCAGTAGTTGAAGATTTTTTCAAATCATACTCTGCTCCAAGTGATAAACGCTTTTTTCAAATCCATACCCACTCCAAAATATACTGGCTATTATCATCTCACCATTTATCACTACTGTATTAAAAAATATAAAAAATTGTCAAAAACGAGAACAACATGAAAAAAAAACGAAATTTATTTGAAATTTTTTTTCTCATTCAAAATGACATAAAAATTGGGGGAACAAATGTTTTTCGTTCTTCTAAATCACAAAAAAATAGACAGGTACAAGAAAATGGTGTATTATAGATCAAGGTTCAAAATTGATTTTTTACATGTGAAGGAAATTTGCGAAATAATCGCGAGTGACCAATTTTCAAGTTATGTAGACTCACTTTTTAACCTTATTGAGGAAGATATTTTATATAATTTTATTAATTATCAGAAAGCAACGAAATGTTTAAATTCCATCATAATGAGTCTTTCACAAAAATTATAAAAAAAAGGGGAAAACATCAACCTACTCAGTATGGCAAATTTAATGTTTCATTCAGAAAGTGTAACCTATATACCTCAGTGAAAAGTGAACGTGCTTCTATGTAAAAAGATGCTTCATGTTTTTATAGTGAGGTGCATTTATTTCCATCGACCTTACATTCATCAATAATACGAGCTATTCTTTATTTAAAAAATATTAATGTAAACATTGCCTTTCTGATTATGTATTATATAAAAGTATATACTCTTCCTTGTGAGTTGGGAAAAAGTGATTAGGCATAGAACAGTTCCTGCGCAATTGAAAATCAACAATTATGTTGTTCTATGCGGGAAAGAGCTAGCAACATAGTACAGATTGGTGCAGAAATTGTTTATCACTTCCTCCGTTATGTCCCTGCTATACTTAAATTAGCTTCACCATAAATACCTTCTAGGCAATCTGCACCAAAATTAGTAACCTATTAGAATAGATTATAATAAATATTTGTTCCAAATTAAATTTTTATTAGTCAAAAATAGGCATTTTATAGCTAAAATAAAAACAAAACTCTAACGTGGCAAGCCTCTCACCAGAAAAAGTAAGTTTTCAATAAAAAAGAATTATGAATTTTGATGGTCACATTAATTGTCTGTAAGTTCATATGTGTAAATGGTATGTTATGATAGTATGAAATTTGTCAGCTGCTTAAGAAATATTAGAAAATGTGAAATTTAAAAGCATTACTTCTTGAAATGAAAAATTACTTAAGATGATAAAGTATAGTAAATAATCATTCAAATAAAATCAAAGAAATACCATCAAGTTACAGATAAAAAAAATAAACTCACGGATAATTTGGTAGCATGCTACAATAAATTATAACAAATATTTGTTTCAAATTTCACACATATTGTTTCTAAATTCTGCATTTTATGATCAACATAAAAACAAACATATTGGAACTGGAAGTACCATCTGGCTGATTTGCGCCAAAATTTTCTAACATCATGAAACAAAAAACATACCCACGCTAACCCTGGGTGCTAATACTGCACCAAGCGTTAATAAGTAAATTTTTTAAAGAACACCTACTTAAAAATTTTGATACCAAAAGTATGGCCTGGCCAATCCACACAAAAATTTATAAGAAGTTATTATAAATTATAATGAATATTTACTCCAAATTATGTTGCTACCAGTCCGAAATTATGAATTTTATAGCCAAAATAAAAACAAAAATAGTGATACTGGAAGTACCATATGGTAAATCTGTGTCACAGTCAATAGGACATGTCCTTGGCTGAGTACTAATGTTTGTTTCAAATTTTGTAACTAACAGACAAAAACTGCAACCTGTACCAAGGTAATAAGAAATTGACGAATAATATACATAAATATGAATTTGAGTTTTTGAGGCCAAAATTTTCCTTGATTTATGAAACAAAAAGTACCTACCCACACCCTGAAGTTGTTCAAGGATACCAACATTAATAAGCAGATTTTCATAGAATACCTACTTAAAAGAGAGAGACTGAAGTTGGTAAATTGTTAAACAATTAATTTTTGGAAAACTTCTATGCGTGGCGAAGTTCTCAGGGGCTGGACCCCCCTTAACTCCAAATAAAAAAAAAAGCTTGACATAAAAATAGTATGTGTTTTTTGTGAAAATGGTATTGTTGCAAGTTGATGAGGCTTGGAGGGAAGAATATGAAGATTTGAACCCCCTTCATGATTGAGCTATATATGTCATTAGGAATAGTCATGTTTCAACAAATACATTTTGTGAGGAACTGTCACATGGTTTAGGAAACATCTGCGCCAAACTACATAATGAGAAAAATTAATTTTGAGTTCAACTGTTCGGTTTTCTACCTGTTGGTGCAGAACTGTTCTACAGCCATTTTTTCTAATTCTAATCATTACAATCAGCTATTCTTGGTTTCAATTAATGCGCTAGAGTATACCACAGATGTATGCACTATATATAACCCAGATAACTAACTTACCGCTTTTACTATATTGAGTATTCACTCTCCTGGAGTGTAATATTGCAGAATAAATACAGATTTCTGAGTATTTGTAATCGAATAACGGATAATTTTAGACTATTTACAACATTGGGTGCTGATTTGTTGAGTAATAGTTTTAAAGTGAATAACCATCATTTTAGAGAATCAGAGCTAAATAATTCATTATAGAATTGAGAATAAAATATTGAAAAATGAATGATTTTTATTCAAATTTTATTAAATAATGTATTTTATTTATTTTAGCTGAAAAAATTTTCAGAAAAGAAACATCTGAGTAGCCTACACCACATTAGCACATGTTCTGTGCTTATGTACTATGCTAAATTAGAGTACCTTGAAATTAATAAAAAAATTCCTTGACCTGACTTGATTGCAAAATTGAAAGAGCTATAACTTTAGTATATAACCTGTAAGTGGCTAAAATTCTAAAATATACTTTTCATTTCATTACATGTTTTAAGTAAATAGAAATAACTTGAAATGTTTTGAAGGATGCTAATTAGAAAAGTGGCAATGAATTGAGTAGTACTCATCCACAGAAAAAAACTCCAAAAATTTGAAAGAGGTTTATTTTATTGTCTATCCTCAAAAATGAAAGGGTGACAGTTTGTAAAAATTAAGCTGAAAATGAAAAAGTTTTGAAATTTAGGAAGAAAAATATAAACCAAAAATCATTTGGTAAATTATTTCTTTATTCGGATAACGGATGCTTGATTTTCTCTAATTGGTTATTCAAATAACGGATAGTGAAAAACTTATTTATTATTTGAATAATGGATAATTTTATCCAAAAATTATCCATTTTCTGTCTTTTCGGATAAACTAAAATTATCCGTGCCCACCCCTGGTTGTGTCATATTCAGTAATATATTAAAAAAACTCTAGCTCAGCAATGCTTTGCTAGAAGATCCAGTTTGCTCGGTATTTATATCGACAGTTATCAATATATCTATATTTCATTGCTACTTTCAAATTAAGAAATTACAAAAAACTATAGACAATTAATCCATATCTTTAACAAAAATATCGATATACTGATGTTTTATCATTAAAAACCACTTTTCCAGACATTTTTTGTTTCCAATTTTTTTGAGAACTAGTAAACCGATGAGTACCAAACTTATTTCAGACATGCTCTCATACAATAGCTATGTTTTGCAAAAATTTCAGCCCTATCTGTTTGGTAGTTTTCTCAAAACTATGAACACAAAATTTTTTTCAAAAATTTTTCTTCTCCAGTTTTTTTGAAAACTACTGAATCAATAGGCACCCAACTTCTAAGAAACTTGCATTAACATAAAGAAAGTCTATTATGAAAATTTCAGCCCAATCAGTGTTGTCATTTTCTCATAATTTTGGAAAAACAACTTTTCCAGGAATTTTTTGTTTTGTAGTTTTCTCGGAAACTAATTAACGCATAGACAAAAAACTTCTTTTAGACGTGCTATAATATGAGAACTATCTCTGATAAAAATTTCATCCCTATTCACCTGGTAGTTTTCTCCGAACAATGAACACAAATTTTTGGGCGATACATACATAAAAAAAGGTCAAAATGAAAAAATGGTATCGTTTTCTTTTCTCAAGAAACGAATAATTTTCATTGTCCCAACACCTAATATTAAGTTTTTAGTAATTGTGGCATGAGAAAGCTTTAAACTTTTAATTAAACGAACTTACATGTGACAAAAATGAATGAAAAAGGAGCATACTGATGATTAAAAATTATAGGTTATTTTGTTTGATAAGAAAGAAAAAGAGAAAGACTGGAAAACTGAACAGAGGCGCTATCTGTGTGATTTTACTTTAAACACTCTGTTATTTGGCATAAAAGAGGAACTTTAACACTTTCCCTTGTTTAAATGTAAAATAGACTTAACATTAAAAATACAAAAAAATATAATAAAAAAAAAACTTGAATAAAAAACATATTTCATAGAAGACCCATTTTGCTGCACAAAATTCAAAAATGGGGGCAGCTACTTGTTTGATCATCGCGTCGGCAACTTGGTGTTCTGACGATACTTGTTCAACTGCTAACCTTCCAGCAGTGACGTGTTCTCGGACAAAAAAATGCTTTCGCTGAATGTGTTTGGTTCTGCGATGATTTTTGGGATTCTCAGCTAATCGAACCACTGCTGCATTGTCGATTCGTAAAACTGGAATTTCTTTTAGTTCACTCATTTGGCTCAAAAGACAACTAAGCCAAATGATTTCTTTCGAGGCTTTACTAGCAGCAACTATTTCTGCTTCTGTGGTGGAGTCAGTAACTGAACCTTGACGTTGACTGAGCCAAGAGACAGCTGCTCCTGCGTAGGTTACCAATACACCAGTCGTAGATCTGCCAGTCTGAACACAACCTCCAAAATCGGCATCGGAGTAGCACCCAAAAACACCTTTTTCAGCATCTTGACGATATAGTAGGCCAAAATCTAAGGTGCCTGCTATATACCGGAAAACTCTCTTAAGTCTGGCAATGTCTTCAGCTGTAGGATTTTCAAGTGACCTTGACAGAAAACCAACTGAATATGCTAAATCAGGCCTAGAGCCTAACATCAGGTACATCAACGAGCCCACTGCTTGACGGTAAGGAAACGGATGCATTTTCTCTGCTGCTTTCCTTGGAACTGAACTCTCTGGTTTCTAGAGCATCGGTGAAGTAACTGGTTTACAATTCTCGAAGTTGAAGCGCTGAAGTATTTTCTGAGAGTACGATTTCTAGCACACTTTAATGTTACCACTGGACTGCTTTTCGATTTCTAAACCCAAAAAATACGACGCTTCTTCTGATACAATTTTAAATTTGGCTCTGAGTTGCTGTAGAAACTTCTCTAATTCTTCACGACTTGTGGATGCTATGATACCATCATCCACATACAAGGTTAGGATAGTCTTGACGCCATCTTCTTCTCGGATAAACATACATGGTTCGTCATCACTAACTTTAAACTTGAGCGTTTCAAGGAACTTCCCAATTTGCTTATTCCAGCATCGAGGTGACTGTTTTAACCCGTAAATACTTTTGATGAGTCTCCAGACTTTACCTGAACCATCATCGTAACCTTCAGGTTGCTT
Organism: Ericerus pela; assembly: GCA_011428145.1. Classification (NCBI taxonomy): domain Eukaryota; kingdom Metazoa; phylum Arthropoda; class Insecta; order Hemiptera; family Coccidae; genus Ericerus; species Ericerus pela. Next base: position 1,917,544 of record WOFM01000279.1, read on the forward strand.
CATAAAGATGACTTCATCAAGTGTGCCATATAAAAATGCTGTAGACACATCGAACTGGACTAGATGCATATTCTCAGTTGCAGCTACACCAAGCATAAGACGAATTGTTTGCAACTTAGCAACAGGACTAAACGTTTGGCTGTAATCAATTCCTTTTCGCTGATCATAGCCTTTAGCTACGACTCGAGCCTTGTATTTCAAAATTGAGCCATTGGGGGTTTAATTTTAGTTGATAAACCCACTTACATGGTATAGCCTTAGCACCTTTTGGCAACTCAGTCAACTCGTATGTATTATTTTCTTTTAAGGAAGCCATTTCACTAGCCATAGCTTTCTCCCAAGCCTTACATTCTGAGTTTTCTATAGCTTCTGTATAGCTCTGTGGCTCTTCTTCGGTGGTCATTATGCACACAAAGTCATCATAATACTTGGATGCACGAATCAAATCTCTATCATGTAAACTTCGTGTATTTTCTGCTGGTTCTGGTCTTTTGGATTCAGTTTCTGGAGTAGACTCATACCGACTATCACCTTCTTCACTCGAAGAACTTTCTGAGGAAACTGGAACTGGTATGAATTCTGGTTCATTGGTGTTTTCTTTTTCTATAGATGATGAGCTTTCAAAGGGTACCTTCACTTTATTATCGCAGTCATGCAGTAGTTCGTTAAAACAGACATCTTGGGACAGCACAACCAATCTTCTATCTGGAACATAGATACGATAGCGCTCCTCACCATCATAGCCGACCAGGTAACCTTTTTGAGCTTTCTTGTTCATTTTATGCCATTTCTGCTTTGGAATGTGGATGTAGCAGGTTGAACTGATGATGCAAAGATGACTAATTCTAGGCTTCTTATTAAACCAAAGCTCGTACGGACTGACACCATTTTCTGATGATTTTCCCGTTCTATTCAAAATGTAAACTGCTGTGGTGACAAGTTCAGCCCAAATAGCTTGTGGAAACTGTGCATTTGAATTCGAGTACATAAAAGTTCTTGCCATCTCGACGATTGTTCTATTTTCTCGTTCACTGCTACCATTCTGCTCTGGCGTATAAGGGGCAGTTAATCTCTGAGTGATACCCCTTTTTTGTAAAGTCTCATAAACATCTGAATTATCAAACTCGCCGCCATTATCACTCAGAAGCTCTTTGATATTGTGACCTTGTTTCTCGGCATGTATGAGCATTTGTTCTAAAACTGTTTTGACATCGGATTTTTCTTTGATGACAAAAGCATATCGATATTTCGTGTAACTATCTTTAAATACGACTAAATAACAATTTTTCTGAAATGACTCATGGAAAGGACCAGAAACATCAGTTGACATGAGCTCTCCTGGTTTCGAAACTTTTCTTCTGGTACCAAATGGCAAACGATGCGCCTTACCATAGACACACGGTTCACAAATCTGGTTTTTCAGCTTGACTTTAATATCTAGCTCATGTTCAAGCTTTTCTTTAATATGGCGTTTATCTTGATGACCCCATCTCTCATGATAAAGCTGAAGTAAATCACTCGATTTGACAATGCTGACTATAGAACTGCTATTCGGACTAACAGTCTTAAACTCTGCCTTGTATAGCGTACCATTCTTCTCTCGAGTACCAGTGAGAACTGAAGCATCATTCACTAAAAATGAACAGGAGGTGACGGTAGATTCGAACTTACTATTCTGATGTTTATCATGTGCTGCTAATGGAGAAAATAAATTTCTGGCAATCTGAGGAACTAGCCAGACATCCTTCAGCTGCAAACTACGACTCTGGCCATCAACTGTGGAAACAATCTCGATGATACCGCTACCAACTGTATTCAGGCATTCATCTCCAGCTGCTTTAATACTGTGAGAATTTTCAAATTTACTGAATGAGCTAAACCAATCAGACCTGTTTGTAACATGCTTAGTAGCACCATTATCAATCCACCAATCATCTACATTGGTTTCAGCAGCTAACACTGAATTATGAATTGATACAAGAGCAAGCGTATCTACAGAATTTCTCTGAGCACTACTATTAGTAGCACTTTTCGTAGCATTTTTAGCTGGACGACCATCAGCAATCCACTTTCTACACTGACGAACCCAATGACCTGGTTTGTGACAGTAATTACAAATATTACCTGCCTTGGTCTCTGTAGCAGTATAATTTTGTTTAGGTTTACTAAAATTACTTTTCTTCTGCTGACTTGATTTAGTAAATAGAGCTTCTTGATCAGTACTGTCACTACCAGTTGGCTGACCAGTGTTTCTATTTTGTTCATAAACTATAAGCAGCGTATATAATTCATCAAAGGTTCTTGTTTCATCCTTTGGGAGTAGCATCCAACTTGACTTAAAATTTTCAAAACTATTTGGTAAAATATTCAAAACTTTACATACCAAAATCAGGTCTGGGAGTATATTCTCGTTTTTGGCTTTTAAACCATTGTTTAGCTCATTCCACAGGTTCCCCAACTTGGCTACATGAGTGGAGACATCATCACTAGATGTCCAACTGAATACGAAAAAATCAGCACAAACCTTGAATAGTTGATCCTGCGAAGTAGCTTCAAACTGCTGTTTCAACGCCTCCCAAGATTCTGTAGCAGTAACTTTATCCATAATCTTTGGGTAAACTGCATCAGTCACTGTACTACTGATCATAGACTTAGCAAAACTGTTAGCTTTTCAATACAGATCACAAGCTATCTTATTCTCCTTCAATGCTTCTTTTGAAGCAGTAGCTTCTAATGAATTAGGTTTTACCAACTTTCCATCGATCACATCAAGGGCTCCTTCTTGATAGTCAAGTAAATCTCTGATTTTTCGTTTCCAAACAGGCCAGTCTACTTCTCCAGCAAGTGGTTTAATGTGCTTTGCAAGTTCCATCACTTTAGCAACACTTCACATTAAACAAAAATGGAAAAAACAAACTATCACTTACTTCACTGAGCAAAAACACGATCATAGAAACGCCTGTGGCCCATAACCTATTAAGTTTTTAGTAATTGTGGCATGAGAAAGCTTTAAACTTTCAATTAAACGAACTTACATGTGACAAAAACGAATGAAAAAGGAGCATACTGATGATTAAAAATTATAGGTTATTTTGTTCAAGAAAGAAAAAGAGAAAGACTGGAAAACTGAACAGAGGCGCTATCTGTGCGATTTTACTTTAAACACTCTGTTATTTGGCATAAAAGAGAAACTTTAACACCTAATCCTTCCATGAAGTCGATTTTCCATTCGAAATCAAACTGGGTAAAAATTCTATAGCAGGCAAAATTCTTCAATATTTTATTCTCTCAAATACTTTTTGTCCGCCTGTGTTGATGGAGTGACTGAAAACAACCGAAAGAACATCATCTTTCAAATAAAAATGATACAATCATGTCTTAGCAGTCACCTTGTTCAGCCTGGTATTAACTGATAACCCAAAAAAAATCTGTCTTTTGCTCGTGTCTGCGTTACATCCGGTTAACTTGTTAATTCTATCTCTCTTCCCCATGACTACTGCATTATCAAACACTTATGAAGTAATTGTGTCTTCTAATTTAGTAGGTACCTACAGACTATAGCTATTGTTAGAAATCGAGAAGAGATAATATTTTGGAACACGATAGTGTAATTAAAATTCAATGACTATCAACAAATTATTAGTGTAAATTTTTGATTCTCTTGATTTTTTCTGCATTAATACATACTCGTTATGTTTGATATAAGTTTTCAACTGATCATTAAACGTATCCGATTGGTCGTATGATGAATCACCATAATATTGCGGTGATTTGTATTCCAGACTGTACTTCGAGTTGTTCTCCAAACTCTTTTCAGATGCTGTAATCAGAGAAAATGCGATTAGTACTTATAGGACACTGAATATATGATAGAAAACAGATCAAAGGTAAATACAAATTGATATCATGATTCAATGGAAAACCACGATAGGAATAGTTCATCAAAAAGACTGATGAACAGAAAACATTTACAACATATGAATCTGAATATAACAATATAATCTAACTTTATGAATAAAACAATTTCCCCGGACATTCTTGGTAAATCTCAACATGGGAAAGATAATTATAATTTCCAAAATGCATATAAAATCTTTTCAAAACATTGAAATATCGACGTAAGTAGTTTACTAACCAAAGCTTGAAATACACGCACAAACTGGTTGTTTTTTTTTAAACAAAAATGTGAAACACATTTATAAAATTAATATACAATTCTACTATAATAAAAAATTATCGAAGACATATGGTGACATCTGAAAATGAGTCACAATTTGCTTTGGAAAAAAGATTGTAAAATATTTTAGTTGAAATTAAATTAGAAACACACAGCTCAAGATGGCAGATTGCGAAGAAAACACCAATGTCCTAGATCAGTAAGGGAGAAAATATGAAACGAGCTGGCCTACATACTACATAGAACCATAGTAGGTACTGTACGGCCAATCAGCACCAAAATCAATAGGTCCGGTCCTTAGCTTAGTACAAATGTTCGTACCAAATTTTGTGATTATTGGACAAAAACTGTGACTTGTACCATGGGGAAAAGAAAACCGAACACATGTAAATGTATATATGTATATGTATGACTTTGAGTTATTGATGCCAAAATTTTCCGGTGGTCGTGAAACCAAAAAGTACCAACCCCAATCCTGGGGGCTAATACAGCATCGAACCGAGCGTAATAAGTAGATTTTCTAAAGAAAACCTACTTTAAAATCTACAAAAAATATCTAAGCAACCTAAATGGAATAAAAAGTAAGCTTTTCAAGATTTTTCTATAGAACAAAAAAATATTTTTGGATAATTTTTAAAATACTTACGTGGTTCATCGTACCCATAACGATGCGAGTGGCAAACATCAAGATACCCACCCATTCATACCTAACACACTTATAATTTAAATTTGAGGTAGATTACTCAACTGTATATTCTGTTACAAACATGTTTCATGCAAGAAAATTTCAAGTGTTTACAATTGCGAGATGATTATATATTATATTATTTTAGAAAATTCATTTTCAAAATTTTCATGCTTTATTACCGATCTATATCAGAATTTTAGACTAAAACAAGGCTGATAATTAAATTTATATAGAAAAATATCACATCATTTTAAGTTTACTTGGATAATTTTTGATGACTTCAAAAAAGTTCAGAGTAGAAAGTTAAAATTCTTTTAGCCTCTACAAACCAGACAAATGTAGGACATTATACTCTTAATATTTATCTACAGATTACAACAACCATTTAATATCATCTACTATAAGATTAATTATGTAAGTAAATTCAAATGGGAATATTGTGCTTTGAAAAATACATTTAATGAATACAACGATGCATGAATTTCATTTAATTTTGCAGATTTAAATACGCACATATAAGCTTATTAAGTAGTTCAAAAAAATACGCGTACTTTTCAGTGTATAATACGTAACTGTACATGGCTTCACCATAAACACCCAACAGGTGTTATAGCGTTTGATAGCTAAATTATTCGAACGCACTAACGGGTGTAATCGAATTGAATTTCTATTTTCTTGTGTGTTTTTGTCACATGCACTTGAGCCTTCGACGACATAGTATTCGTACGAAATAATGTCTGCACTTTATGACGATAAAAAACAAAGTACCTACGATACAACAAATAAATAGGAACAACGAAGCAGCTCCTTGGTAGACAATCCATTAAGCAAAATAAATTCAGAAATTTTCGAAAAGAGAGGAGAAATGATTGCGCAGGTTTCAAAATTTATTTATTTTAACAAATTCGCGACATGGCTACAAATTAGAGAGGATTAATCAAACTTGACAGCGAATAGACTAAAATTTGCATATTCGCTAGGTAAAATGTATAGATATTATCAACTCGAAATATTTTGGCCATTCTATCGAAAAATGAAATCATTTTTAAGAGAACCTGCGATAGCGAAATTTTTAAACGAATGAGCATACCAGTTATACTGATGATATTGATCAGCGTTCAATTAGAGGGAGATCCATACGCGGTAGCATTAATTCTATTTTATAACACACAGCACAATAAAAATTAGGAAGGATCAACTTTAATTATATAGAAATGTTACACAAATCAGCCTTCTATAATATACATACATACACAAAGGGTAGGACTGATTTTTATAAGATCTTTTAGGAACTTCATACAGTGGTTCTCAATCATTTTTAATTGGCAGCACCCTTCTTCGTAAGTACCTAACCCTGAGGTACTCCACCATCGAGTCACCAAATAGTTTTTTAATTTTTAAATTACATGAAAATATTTCTATATAATTTAATTTTTCTCTCAGGATCTTGTGGCACCCTTGGATCGGGGGGTTGCAACACCCTAGAGAGCTATGGTACTCCAGTTGGGAACCACAGACATAATCTATATAAAATAGCAAGTTATAGGATAATTAATCCGACCATGAAATCCACAAAAATCACGACAATTAATTCGAACAATATATGATGAAAAGCAATATCATAGGTAAGAAGTACCTTTACAAATAAGAAAAATTTTTAAAACATTTTCTCTCTTCTAGTTAGGTTCGGAGTCGATATATGTAACTGAAAAACAATTATGTGTAAAACAAGACTGAGAATTGTCTTGAGACTTATGAATTATTGAGGGAAAACTACGGATTCTTGAAGCCATTTACTTAGGACTACACGCCGCACCTTTTGAATACTTAATATAGATTTGGATAGGAGCGCTGAAAAGAGACCATATTTGGCTTTTATGTACTTCAAGGCCTGATGCATCATTTCTACCAACCTTCAGGGAATTCAAACTCTGCAATGTTTGGAAAAATCAAGAAGATTCCCCATACTGATCCTTCACCACAATTCCATCCCAACACCTGAAAAATGGAATTATAACAACCACTCAGAAGTAGGGGACAGCAGAGTTGCTCCAATTATTAAGCCAGGTAGAACGCACATAAACAATTTTACCTACAAATGTGTAGGGGTGATAGTTGGCAGCACACTTGTTAAATGGGAGCGAGATTCGCATAAACAGCAAAAGATTCAATAAATTCCTATCATACGATTTATCATTTTTATGGTGCAAAAACTGGGGGGGAGTAGCTGTGAGGTAATCAACTTGTATGGGGTAAAGAGGCCTGCACCTTTTGACAACAGTTGCCGGCTAAAGGTTGGCTCATTATTTGTCTCTATGATGTTAAACAAAATATGTACAAACTCGTACATTTGTATGTTCTTATCTGTATGTACATAAAGGTAAGATACAATGTTTGGACCACGACTAATCGATAGATAACAATCTCGGAGATGTCACAGACTGGTAACAAACATCAAATGTTGCTTCTTATCAGATGACTAAATATGAAATCATATGTATATGTACGTATGTGTGTCTATGTGCATGTGCCAATTTCCCTATATAAACTCACAAATCTTGCTACAAAATCGCCAGTGCTCACCTAGGATTTGGCTCTCCCATACATTCATGTATGATGTGGCAGAATATTCAAAGTTGTTGATTGCCTTCTTGTGTGAATACTTCTTCACAACAAGGTATTCCACAAAATGAAAAATTAATCAAGGTGATAAAGTATGGTAAATAATCGTATAATTTCAAATAAAATCAAAGAAATACACCTAATAAAGTTGTGAAATTAAAAAAAAAACAAAAAAACTTGACCATGAGAAAAATTTTTGAAAAAAGGAGAGCTCATGCAAATTAGGAAAAAAAAGGGAAAAAATACACTTATAATTAAAACACATATTGGAATAAAATTGATGAACAAAATATAGAAAATTATTAAATAAAAAACAAAATTATTAGATATATTGATCGTGACCTTTATAAATCAAAATGACGTTATAATCTGCGTAAGGGAGAAATATATCATAAAGAAGAAATAAATAGTTGTTCCTTATAATCTATTTTTTTGGGATATATTCCAATCTGTTGATCATTAAAAAAATTAATAAATGTAAAACTGATGGTAGTGCAAATACCATCCAGCCAATTCCTACCAAAATCTATATCGTGTTGAAATATATTAAATTGAATATTTGATATAAATTTCATAGCTTTGATCCAAAATTAAGGGTTCTATGGACATAATGAAAACAAAAACAAAAAACTATAGCCAACAAGCCTCTCTAGAAAAAGTAGGTTTTGAAGAAAAAAGAATTATGAATTTCGATGGTCACATTAATTGTCTGTAAGTTTATAGGCATAAATAGTATATTATGATTGTATGAAATTTGTTGGCTGCTGACGAAATATTAGATAATGAGAAATTTAAAAGCGTCATTTCTATAAATGAAAAATTAATAAAGATAATAAAGTAAGGTAAATAATCATATAATTTCAAATAAAATCAAAAAAATACCATAAAGTTATAAAATAAATAAAAAAAGAAAACATGAACATGTAAATAATATTTGTAAAAAAAAGATTTCATGCAAATTAGAAAAAAAAGAGAAAAAAAAGCTTTACCCGAAGTACCGTAGTTCCGCACCAAAATTTGTAGTATGCTACAATAAATTATATTAAATAAGAAAAATCACGAGCAAAAACGAAATAAAATATACGATCATATACATTCCAAAGGCATTTCTTCTCTGAATGAACTACGACAGTGTTTTTAATACAGATTTAAGACAGAAAAATTCTATGTGTTCTTATTTCCTGGAAAATATTTTTACTACACCACGAATACGATGGCGTTTCAAAACCTCTCCATCTTTACTTCGATGAAATTATATTTTTTGCGCGAAGCACACAAGCCACTCAAAGTGTAAACATAATTAATCAAAATATGGCAGGCAAACAATAAAAATTCGAAAACATCGACTACAGCAGCCATCACCAAAGTCAACTCGAACTAAAAATTGAAATTTTATTCCCTACGCGAATGCACAGAACTTGTTTATATTTTCAATAATGCAATTTTCATACCAAACGCAATCTCACGACTTAGTACCAATCTCAAAAAATTTCTATTATTTTCAGTATTATTCAATTACTAGGCAACTAGCTGACGGCAACGCCGCCAGTCCAAGTCCATGAAAAAAGTATGGAACTGTTAGTGCTTTTTAAAAATAGGCTGCTTGATTTCGCGACATTACCTTGCTAGTTTCAGGTTAAAAAGTACGAAAAACTATCAATAGTTATCGATATCTTTAAGAAAAATTTGAATCTATCGATGATTTATATTCAAACCGATTTTTGTAGAATTTATTGTTTTCGAGTTTTCTCGGGAACTTCTGAGCCAATAGGCACTAAACTCCTATCAGACCAGACCCCATATAAAGAATATCCTTTATGAAAATTTTCGCCCTATCTGTTTGATAGTTTTCTTAGAACTATGAAAAAAAATTTTCCAGTAATTTTTCTTCTCCAGTTTTATCAAAAACTACCAAATTGATAGGATACGGCACCAAACTTCTATCAGATTTAAACCGACATATGAACAACCTATCGTAAAAGTTTTAGCCTCATAATTTCTGTAGTTTTCTCAGAACCCTTGAAAAACAACATTTGGAGAAATTTTTCGTTTTCCAGTTTTCACAGAAACTACTGAACTGATAAGAACAACTTATTTCAGACCTACTTTCTATACTACTATAATAACTATTTTTCATGCAAATTTTAGCCCTATTCCTTACGCAGTTCTCTCCAAACTGCGAACATAAAAAGAGAAAGCATAAAATGAGTGAGTGAGTGAGAGAGAAAGAGAGAAGAGCCAGTTCTTAAGCTAAAAATTTAATTAGTGGGAGATTAAGTTCTGTGAAAAGACTATGCGGTTTATTTTTAATAAGACCTATCATAGGACGATTCTTGTATTTTGAAAATACGGATATTTTTATTTGATAATATGATCCTTGCTGCATATGACATGAGACTGATAAATACGAATTTCAGTTAATGGTGCCACAAGTTTATATGGGTACTGTGTTCTAAACCTAGGCCTTTCCATGATAAAGAAATTGATAAATAGATTTTTCAAAAAAAACTTACCGAAAAATAACAATAATGGAACCGTGAAAGATACATCCTGAATTATGTGAAATGAGATAAAAAGTGTCTTCGAGAGAAGTTTTTTTGGACAGTAGCAAAGGCAAAAAATAGTCATTATCAGCCCTCATTCTTTAAAGGTTGAAATTGTATAAATATTTTAAAATCCAAAAATCGGTATTATATTTATGTATAAATTTTCACGATTGAACTTTCATATAAAATATTTGTCAGATAGACTGGGTCTTTTTCCCATAAACGTTCCACAAAATAATGTCCAGCAGCAGCACTAACTTCTTTTTATTTCCTAATACAAGATCGACGCAAGTATCATCTGAAGACCTCAATAGTCAATATAGTTAGCATCGATGTGGTGCAGAAATTCAGAAGTTTTATAATCGAACTGAACTGCAAGAGTTTGTAATTCGTTTTGATAGAGATAAGCCAACTAATTCAATAATCATAGGTAAGTAATGTTGGACATTCTTTTTCCACTTCCTCTCTTTTCCATCCAAGGTCGTATTAACCATTCATACTCCGTGGCTCCTGATTTGGCTTCCAGAAAAACGGCATATCGCAAAAATTTACAAGCAAGTTGTACGCCAGCTGATGGATGAAACGCAACCATGGTGGTACCGGTAATGAAACTGGGATGCTTCTCAATGCGAAAAATATCTTCATTGGTATTTTCCGCATACGGGTACTCGCCAAATAAGTACCTTACACATTTTTTTCACGATTTTATAAAGTATATTCGTATCGAGTCCCGACAGTCGTTAATTGGGCTCTTACAACTGCGGAGTAAACAAATCGATACATGGAACATAATGATTTACCAATACTTTAGCAACGAATGGGTGATGAATGACTCAAATAAAAATAAATAAAACAAAATATCTCTTTCGCTCACTAACCGCGGTAAGTGTGTGTTTTCCAAAAGTGTCAAATTTTGTAATGGCTACCATTCGAAAACCAGTGAACCGATTTTGCTCAAATACGATAAAAAACTAGTCCCTAATATTCTCCAACTGTCACAAAAATTTCAAGTTAGAATCTTTTAATTTACGGGAGTTACTGTGATGACATCATGGTGGGTTTGCAAAACTTTGAGAACTCCTCCCTTCGAAACTAGAGAATGAATTTCAAAAATTTTAACACGAATGTGTAGTCCGTGAAAGCGTTCAACACTAACCCTAGTTTCATTGCCATAGGTCAAACAACGGAGGCTTCACAGACTCCCAAAAAAAGGAAATTAATAAATTATAGTTAATATTTTTTGCAAATTTCTCAGTTATTGGTTCAAATTGAAGCACTTTATAGCCAAAATAATATCCCAAAAAGCAGCACCGTGAGTGCGGTCTGGCCGATCCATGCCAAATTTAGTAACATGTCAGAATAGATTATAATAAATATTTGTTACGAATTACGTTCCTATTGGTCCAAAATTAGGATTTTATAACCCAAATAAAAATAAAAATAACGTCGGCCCTATTCGCACCAAAACTGATAAAAAGTTATAGTAGATTAAAATTATATTTTTTTTAAATTTCGTAGCTATTGGTCTAAAATTAAAAATTTTATAGCCATAATAATCGCAAAAATAGCGACATCGGAAGTACCATTCTGCCGATTCGTAACAAAATCAATACGTTAGGTCCTTGGCATGGTAAAAATTTTCGTTCTAAATTTTGTGACTTTCGGACAAAAATTGCGACCGGTACCGTGGTAACAAGAAGTTGGCTTATAATATGAATTTGAGTTTTTGGAGCTAAAATTTTCGTTGAGTAATGGGACAAAAAACGTACCTACGCCCAAACCCCTGGTCGTTGCATGACAATAAAATTAATAAGTAGATTTTCATAGAAACCTACTTAAAAGCCATAGAATAGTCACGACAAATAAGTACCGTAGGGTGTGAACTTATAAAACCCACGAAATGCGAATGATAAATAGAAAAGGCATCGGTTAAGACCACAACTGGGTATTTCCGTCTGACAGTAAGAAAGCAGAAAAAAAATTGGTACTGTAACGTATCGTGGGCGCGATGCATGGGAAATCCACATCAATATTTTACACGCAGCTTGAAAAATTAAATGGAACAGAAATTGAGACGAAATGAAGTTCGACTACCTCAGGCAACTTAACCAAAAAAATAACTTGAAGAGGAGCTGGATTTAGAAGAATAAAATACGATACAAAACATACAGGGTGCTCCAAGATTGACAATCAGGTTTAATCTGGTGGAGAAAAAAATAATAATTTCTAAAAGTAAACGAACATAGAGAACGCGTTATCGATGATAAACAAATACTTTTTAAGTAGGGTTTCTTTAGAAAATCAACTTATTACGCCTCGTGCGGTATTAACTCCCAGGATTGGGGATGGGTACGTTTTTCGTTTCATGACCTCAAAAGAATTTTGTCATCGATAACTCAAATTCGTATACATTCCATTTTCTTGTTCCAACGGTACAGGTTGCAATTTTTTTCCGATAATCACGAATATTTTTACAGCCAAGGACCAGACCTCCTAATTTAGGTACAGATCGGACAAACGGTACTTCCTGTGCCGCCATTTTTGTTTTTATTTTGCTTATAAAATACTCTATTTTGCACCAATAGCTACAAATTCGAAATAAATATTTATTATAATTTACTGTAGAATGCTGCCAATTTTGGGACGAATCGGTCGCACGGTACTTCCAGTACTGCTAATTTTGTTTTTATATTTGTCATTAAATGTAGAATTTTGGAAAAATATGTACGAAATTCGAAACAAATATACATTATATGTAAATTGTAGCCAATTTATCAGCTCTACACTTTCGACGTTGTTCGAATTCTGTTCTCATAATTTCAAATCACGTTTTATCTAGTCCAGAATTCGAGTAATTCTTCCTCTCTTATCTTTTCATTTGCTACTCGGTCTTTTCCCGCTTTCCTTCCTATTCACCACCTTCGATTACCTATCCTTTGTACATTCATGTCATTCGTGTTTGATTCGCTCTAGTGAGCAGATACTTAATATTTTCTTGTTCGAAGTTTGCACTTCGTTTTGCTAATTTCAGCTATGGCTGTAATTACACATCATTACTTTAATTCTTTCGAATAATATACCGTTCTTTTGAAGTGAATTGTGTAGTTCTCTCAAATGCTGCAAATCAGCAATCTCAATTAACTTCGAACTTACAAATTAGCAAAACTCTTTTCGTTTTTTATTCGTCGTTTTAGTGTCGTCTTTTGTGTCGTCTTTTGTGTCGTCATGGCGAATAAATATCAGATTTTCTTGTCACTTGATGGCAAAGATAAAGATAATTTTATGGCTGTTCGTCGAATTCGCGAGTTTGGTGACGGTGTATGGCACTCTTTTCCTGAAGAATACCAGAAACTTTCGACTCATCACCCAGAATTAGCATCTGCTGCTCCAATTAAAGCTGCTGTTGCTGCTCTAAAATTTCGTGGTAATTTTCGTACTGTCAATGTAATTTTCTCAGAAGAGGTCCTGAAGAAGTATGTCGATGATGCTGGGAATTTTCTCTTCAAGGGGTTGCTACTTGGTGAGACTCAGTTTGTCCAGTCCTCTGGTTCGTCCCCTTCGTCTCCTTTGAAAGAAGAGGTTCCAGGGTCAATTTCGAACCAAGAGTCATTCAAGGATATTCTACGCCATTTCCTCATCGAAAAATTTTCACCCAAGAAATGTAATGTAGAGTCTTGGTGTGAGAAGTTCGAAAAAGAATCGTCCAGAATTGGATTGTCCGGTCAAAAGCAGATTGAGATTTTGAAGAATTGTTTGGATCCTTCCATGGATGACTGGTTTTCTGTCAATTTGACTCGTCTTCCCTCTGATGCTGAATGGCCTACTTGGAAGGCACAACTTTTAGAGACTTTTGGTGACCATACTTTTCGGCCAATAAGGTACGCGTTTACGTTTAAATTTATAGGTGGCTCTCTGATTGACTATGCCTTAAAAAAGGAGAAGATGCTTCTAGATTTAAAAATAGGTCTTACTGACTCGTTTATTTTGTATTTGATAGTCATAGGTTTGCCTCATTATGTCCAAAACTCTCTTAATAGAATGACTGTTGATTCGTTGGAAAAACTTAGAAAGAAATTAAAGAAATTCGATGCTGATGATAAGAGTAACGATAAATTTTCGGATGCTTCCTCAAAGCAAAGTTCTTCTAATAAATCCAGTTCTAACAATTCGAAAAATAACGTAAATTTTAATCCCTCCAAATTTTCGCAAAATTCAAAAACTGGTAGTTCTTCGGAAAATAAGAAACTTTCTGGTACTTCGAATTACAGGAAGCCTTGTGATTACTGTTTATCGAAGGGATTTCCAGATCGTTTTCATTTGGAGGAGAAATGCTGGACCAAGAAGAGAGATCTTGAGAAAGCAAAACTTATTAATAATTTTGAGGCTGAGTCTGCCTCTAACTCCTCAGAAGAGGATCCAAAAAACTAAATTTTGAGCCACTGATCCAAGTTAATGTGCATGTCAATGGTAAAATCGACTGTCCTGGTACTTATGATTCTGGATCAAATATTTCTGTTATGGGCAGCGATTTGGCGAAATCTATTCATGCGAAAATTTTTAAATTGAAAGGCTGTAAATTTAAAATGGTCAGTGGCTTTGGTGAAGTTGTTGGTTGGACTAGAGTCAAGATTAAAATTTTCAATATCGAACGTAACGTAATTGTTTTCATAATTGATAGTAAAATTTTTAATCATGATTTCTTGATCGGTTTAGACTTGATACGTTTGTACCGTCTAAATCAGAATAACAAATTAGAAATTTTTCAGTCTAATAGTTTGGACGAGACTCCTATTTTGACTAAGTCTAGCTCCTCTGGTAGTGTCAATTTTGTTGAAATCCAGGCAGATTTAGGTCATCTTAGACATAGGAAGAGATACTTTTTACAGAGAGTCATCAATCGTTTTAACCACGCCTTTGCTCGCGACAAGTTTGATGTAGGCAAAGTTAGAGATTACGAGGCAACTATCAAACTTTCAGAACACAAGTATATTTTTAGAAAGCCTTACAGATGTAGCCTGGTGGACCAGAAAGAGATTGAATCTCAGATTTCGGCCCTTCTCAAAGCAGGTCTCATAGAGGAGAGTACATCACCTTTTGCTGCTCCTGTCACCTTGGCAGTAAAAAAGCAGGGTGATGGCTCTGTCAAAAAGAATAGACTTTGTATCGATTATTCGGCTCTGAACAAAATTGTGATTCCTGAGAGTCAGCCTTTCCCATTGATTGGTGACCTCATTGCTAAGGCACGTGACTGCCAATGGTATTCGGTATTGGACATTAATAGCGCCTTTTGGTCTGTCCCTTTACGCCAGAAGGATAAGTACAAAACAGCCTTTGTTACCACAACAGGGCACTATAACTGGAAATGCCTTCCCTTTGGGTTGAAGACTTCCCCTGCCATTTTTCAACGTATTCTTAGAAATTGTTTAAAAAGAAATGGCCTAGATGATTTTTCTGTCAATTATATTGACGATATTTTAGTGTTTTCAAAGACTTTCGAAGAGCATTTAGTCCATCTCGAAAAGCTGCTTGATGCAGTCTCAAAAGAAGGTTTTAGGCTTAGTATGGCTAAATGCAATTTTGCGAAAAATAGTGTAAAATATCTGGGTCATATTATAGAAAATAATTTTACTCGTCCCATTTATGATAACATTAAGCCGGTTCAAGATTTTCCTACCCCCAAAACTCAAAAACAAGTTCGGCAATTCTTAGGCAAAGTGAATTTCTATCACTCTTACATACCAAATTCTGCTTCTATACTTTCTCCACTTCATGAATTATTAAAGAAAAATTCAAAATTCATATGGAGTGATAGATGTGAGAAAAGCTTTGCCTTTGTTAAGAAATGTTTAACCTCTGAACCGTGCTTGGCAATCTACAACCCAGAGAGAGAAACTATCATCCAGACGGATGCTAGTTTGGAAGGCATTGGTGCTGTGTTGAAACAAAAGCAATCCGATGGTAATTTCCATCCTGTCGCCTTCTTTTCAAAAAAATTAACTGAGGCACAGAAAAAGAAAAAAGCAATATTCCTGGAATGTTTGGCTATTAAAGAAGCTCTGATGCACTGGAGGTATCAGCTTCTCAATCTAAAGTTCACCATCTTTACAGATCACAAGCCCTTAGAAAAGATGCAGGTAAACACAAAATTTGATGATGAACTCAGGGAATTAATTCTCCAGATTTCGCAATTTCAATTTAACGTAAAATACCAGCCAGGAAAGGTAAATTTAGAAGCTGACTGTCTTTCCAGAAATCCAGTACTGGAATCACATGACGCACTTTCGGAACTTAAAGTTGTCAATTTTCTAAAAATTAAAGATGTGAAAAAAGATAAATTAACGGCTCTTAAACAGTTTTCGAACAAATTTAAGTTCATGGAAAAAGAAAATTTATTGTATACTACTGACAAAAAGTCAAACAAAATTTTAATATCAGACGAAATTTGTTGGGAGTTGGTCAAAAAAATTCATTTACATTTTGGTCATATCGGAATTTTTCAAATGGAGCTAACAATCCTGCCATATTTTTATAACCCTAATTTGAGAAAAATTATTAAAGATTTTTGCAAGTCTTGCTCCACTTGTATTAAAAATAAGAGTCGTATTTCTTCCAAATTCGGACCTCTTTCACATCTTGGTCCAGCCAAAAGGCCTTTTGAGTATATGTCCTTAGATACCATTGGTGGATTCTCAGGAAATAATAGCAGTCATAAGTATATCCATTTACTTGTTGACCACTTTTCGAGATATGCTTACGCTATTACTTCAAAATCACAAATGGCTCCAGACTTTATTAAGTTATTAAATTTGGCTTTGAAAAAGGACATCAAAATTTCAAATCTACTTGCAGATCAATACACAGGCATTAATTCTGTCGCCTTCAAAAAGTATTTAAAAGAAAAAAACATCCGGCTACTATTCACTGCAGTAGACTGTCCCTTTTCAAATGGTCTCAATGAGAGACTAAATCAGACTCTGGTCAACCGCCTTCGGTGTAAGGTGAACGAGTCAAGAGAAAATCAAAAGAGGCCCTGGCCCAAACTTTTTGAAATATGTTTAGACGATTATAATAATACAATTCATACGGTCACAAGATTTAGTCCAAATTATTTAATGAATGGAGTGAAAAATAACGTAACTACTAATTTTTCGCATAACGTAAAATCTGATCTCGAAAGAGATAGACAGAAAGCTTTCGAAAACTCCATAAAAAATCATAACGTAAACAAAGGACGCTACGACAAAGGTCGACTGGAGTCTTTGTTTAAAGTTGGTGATCTGGTTTATGTCAATCATGGCAATAGTCTGAATAAAAATAAGCTCGACGAAATCCGTACAGGTCCTTTTCGAATAGTATCTAAATTGTCAAATTGTATCTTCGAAGTTGAAGCAGGATTCCAGAAATTCGAATCGAATCTTTTTCATGTCAGTAAAATGTACCCTTTCGTCGATAATGTGAAATAAAACTCGTAATATGTCGTTTTCAGTCTCTCGGCTTTTGCCCTGGTAGGAGAGACATTTATTTTGTACCATGCCTTTTCGTGTGGGTTTTCTTCCGGTTGTGGGGATGTAAATTGTAGCCAATTTATCAGCTCTACACTTTCGACGTTGTTCGAATTCTGTTCTCATAATTTCAAATCACGTTTTATCTAGTCCAGAATTCGAGTAATTCTTCCTCTCTTATCTTTTCATTTGCTACTCGGTCTTTTCCCGCTTTCCTTCCTATTCACCACCTTCGATTACCTATCCTTTGTACATTCATGTCATTCGTGTTTGATTCGCTCTAGTGAGCAGATACTTAATATTTTCTTGTTCGAAGTTTGCACTTCGTTTTGCTAATTTCAGCTATGGCTGTAATTACACATCATTACTTTAATTCTTTCGAATAATATACCGTTCTTTTGAAGTGAATTGTGTAGTTCTCTCAAATGCTGCAAATCAGCAATCTCAATTAACTTCGAACTTACATATATTTTATTGTAGCATTCTAGCAATTTTTGTGAGGATCGACCGGATGTTTCGGCAAAGCTTTTTTTTTCCTTTTTTTTCCTTTAATTTTCATGAATTTTTCTTTTTACAATAATTATTTACATGTTCATGCATCCTTTTTTTTAATGTAACTTTATGTATTTCTTTGATTTTATCCTATAATATGATACGATAAATAATTTTATATGGGTATGAGTGTACGTAAACGCGTTATGAAGATCTAGACCGACGATGTTGCTGAAAATTAAATTATACGGGTATTTGGTACGAAAAATCGATCTATATAGGTCACAAGTTTGAGAAAATTCGTTGAACAAATATATGAGCATCTCATTCTATCCATCAGCAGCAAGCTTTGAGTATATATTATTTCATACTGACAGCTGATTCGTATACATTTTCTATACGTAGTTACTTTCAGACATAGATAGCGCTTTCAGTGAATGAAATGACTTCTTTTACACACGAGTATATCTATATATAATTCGTATACATACATATACTCGCGTATAAAAGAAGTCATTCCATTCCCCGAAAATGCAACCTATTGTTGAAAAACGGAACTTGTTGAATCAGCTCTCCACATGAAATAATATATACTCAAAGGCAGCAAGTAATAACAAAGAACGTTAGAAAATTGATTAATCCTAAATATAACAAATAGAAAACGTTTTATTAGAAAATTTTACCAGGCTTAAACTGCTTATGATTATGATGATTTAAGACTAATGAAGTATGAGTTAAATATTGCGATCTTAATTCTCGAGAAATACGAATATGATAATACCAAAGGATGTACCTAATATTACTGAAATTCTCCAGCTTGATTAAAATTAACAAAATTTTCTTTTTTTCCATACCTGATCAAAGCTTAGTGAACTAGGTACTTTGAAATTATATGATTATTTACCATACTTGATCATTTTAAATTAATTTTTCATTTTAAGAAATAACGCTTTTAAATTTCATATTGTCCAATATTTCGTCAACAGCTAATAAATTTTATACAATCGTAACTTACTATTTACGCGTATTAACTTACAGACAATTAATGTGATCATCAAAAGTCATAATAATTTTTTCTCAAAAACCCACTTTTCCTAGCAAAGCATCCGTGAAATAATGAGGTACCTACATTTTACCACAGAAAAAAAAAAAAGTGTCAAGAACATTTAAAATTCTGATCACAAAAATGTGTCTAGGTACTAGGTACTCACAATACAATAGTTCATGCTTAGTACAATGGCGGACTTTTCAATGAATAAAATGTAAAATTCTAGCAACTAAACTAAATAAATAACTGTAAAAGTCTTTGTGGGTAAACCTGGATACCCACAGGCATTAAATAAGGATTTGCATGTTTCTTTTTTGTCTACCATTTTGGTAAGGCAGCCAACCTTTTACAACATCTGAAACCAGCAACTAATAATAGGCATTACCAGGGCATGTTGTCTACAAGTATCGGAAAGATAAGCACGTCTTTGTTGTTTAGTCTAGCATTTAACTGTTGTATGTATATTTTATATACACATGTTCATGCTAGGCTATGTTCGTAGCATTTAGCCTAAACAGAGAACAGTGCATTTATGTTTTAACATCTGTAGATTAAAGTGTGTGAACTTGGAGATGGACCAAGTCCACAGTCTGTCAAATGGGTCTGAGCCCCAAGGGAGAAGAGGAACATGGTCCTTGCAGCTACTCCCTATAGTTTCACAGTCAGTGGAACAACTTAAGTCTTAAGTTTGGTAGGTGGCCTTGTATTGTTGCAAAGGTTGGCATTTCCTCCAAAGATTAGATTTCAGAGAGCCACACCAAGGATATATCCCACAATAGTCCCATCATAGTAGGAAAGTCTATAGCATTGTTGATATTAAATTTTTGATTGGACACCACGTTTCCTATTTCTACATGTGTAGTGTCTTTACCCATCCACCTGAATATTTTTAAGAATTGGATTATAAATCTGAAAGAGTGGCGATTTGGAAATGCCAGCATGATTGTGATTATTATGGATGGCAGAGGTGGAAAATTTGAAATTAGAGAATTTTGGCTCTGGTTTAAGAAAAAAGAGAGTCTGATTTTCAGAGGTGAGGGAATTGCTCGCCTTCCTAGTAATTTCTAAGGTTTTAGCCACAGAAGAAAAAGCTGCCGATTGATCTGCAGAAAACAGAGTCATTTTTGGGCTTATTTGCATCATTTCATTGAGAATTGACCTAAAATCAGCAACTTTCTCTGAGGATTGAGAATTGTTGGCAGTTTTGAGAGGTTTTGTTACATCAGAAAGTAACATTTCCTCTTCGTAATCGAGGAGTTGATCAATTTCCATGTTGGTAGTTGAGGATATGTTACAAAATTAGATGTTTTTAAGAAGAAAAAATAAGAAATTTGAAAGAAAATTGAAATCAAAGCGAACAGTTCTAATTGAACTAAGAATGGTACTTTGAGCAACAGTTGACAAAAGAATGATTTGCGTTTATTGGTTGTTACAAAGATTTGGTTCATTTTTTATTTTGCGATCAGCTGTTTGTGATGTTATTCCAATGTTTTTTGTGTGTTTTATCTCACCTTTGATTTTAGGGACAACGTATAAATGTATTTTTCAGCATGTGCATAATAACTGATTGCATTTTTTATTTGTTCCTTTTGGCTTGCCACTTTGTTTAGGCTTGATTGGGTCCTCAGGATTATATGTGTGAGTTGTTATTTATCATTGAATCTGGCTATTTTTTTATTTTTTATGTTTGTTTTTACCACTTCACTATATGTTTTTTGTATTATATTTGTCTGTGAGTCAGATTTTTTATTTATTTCTTCGTCTTTTTCATCTATTTTTATTTTTATTTTTGATTACTATTTTGTCTAATTCTACATTTTCACTAATTAGGAATGCTGGTTTGACCTAATCTATCGACACCTTCTTTTCCTGTCCTGATTTAAGTATTGTGAATGTTTTTTTTGTTCTGTCAACTACTTTATATGGTCCAGTATAAGGTTTTTATAGGGCTCGTTTTATTCCTTCCTCTTGTAAGAACACATGTGATGTTGAAGCTAAGTGTCTTAAGACAAAAGGTTTTTGTTTATCATGTGTAAGTGCTTGCTTAATAAATTGATTTGCATCATCTTTTATGTTTTGAACTAAATTTTTGAGATTTATTTCTTTTGAATCTGTAAAGAAATCTCCTAGCTAGCGTAATTTTTCATCTAATGCTAATTGAGTGGCGGAGTGACCAGTGTCAGTTTGCAAGGCTGATTGTAAGCCTAGCAAGATGTTTGGTAAGATTTCAATCCATTTTTTTGTATCAGTAGCCATTATAGATGCTTTGAGAGCTACCATTCCATTTGATTAAGAGTGGTAGGTTGTAGTAGCCCAATGTTTAGCACTCAAGGTTTTAGTTAGTTCATTGAATAATTGAATTTTGAATTGCCTACCTTGCTCTGTTATGATTGAGGTACTCCAAATCTAGCAATCCATGTTGAATATAATTGACTAGCTACTGTTGGTGCTGACATTTCAATTAAATGGATTGCTTCTAGCCATCTTGTTGCACAGTCTATCATTGTAAGGAGATACTTATGTCCTTGTGATGAGGGTAATGGACCCACTAGGTTTATATGAAGCTGTTTAAACTGATTGGTTAGTCTAAACCTTTTGAATGCAGATTTTGTGTGTCTGCCAATTTTGGCTGTCTGGCAATTTAGACAAGTATGAGCCCAATTTTTGCAATCTGAATTTATTTTGGGGCATACAAAATCTCGAGGTCATGAATTTTGTAATACTACTAGGTCCAGTGTGTGATAAATTGTACACACTGTTGAATGTCATTTTTCTGTATTTTAATGCAATAAATGGGTGTTTTTACCTGTTCACACATCATATATTAGTAGAATTTTTGTGTCTGGGAGTTTTCTCAGTTTTATTTTGAGGCTAGTGGTGTTAGAAGAAAGTAATTTTTCTAATTCTTCGTCTTCCAGCTGATCTTTTGCAATTTTAGCATATGGTAACTGAGATGGAGTTTTGATAGTTTCAATTTAACTTAAGGCATCAGTTGGTTCATTCAGCTCTCCTTTAATGTACCTTATGTTCGTCATGAATTGACTAATGAATTAGAGCTGTCTTATTTAACGAGGTGAGGCATGTTTACTTCTTTGTTCAAAGTGATGTGTTATAGGTCTATGATCCGTATACACAGTAAAACATCTACCAACTACATGATGTCTGAAATGCCTTATTGCCACATTCATGGCCATATGATTTTTTTAGTTTTGGAGAGTTTCCTCGAGAATAAGGCTAGTGGCTGGTTGGTATTATCTTTTATTTGGTATAAAGTTGCACTAATTTCTAAATTGGATGCGTCTGTTGAGATGCACAGTGGAAGACTGTCATCTGGGTGAGCCAGCTATGTTGCATTAGCTAGCATGTTTTTTGTATTTTCAAATGGTATTTCTGCCTCCACATTCTATTCAACAGGTGTTCTGTCATATTTTTTATTTATTTTTATAAGTGTGAACAGTTTGCCTTGTTCGGAAGCAGCATGTTTCATGTAACGTCTGTAAAAATTGATCATTCCTAAGAACCTTTGAAGTTCTGTCACATTAGTAGGTTGAGGAAATTTTAGTATTGGTTCTACCTTTGTTTTTTAGGGGGCTATACCTTCAGATGTTATTTTATACATGAGAAAGTCAATACTGTTTCTAGTAAATTTGCTTTTAGGTAAGTTGGCTGTAAGGCTGGCAGTGTGTATATGCTGTAGTACAGTTCTCATGTTTTTCTTGTGTTCATTAATACCATTTTCTGAGCATATGCAGATATCATCTAGGCAAGCATATAGGAAAGGTAAATCCTGTAATAGCTGATTCACAAAACAATGGAAAAATTGTGCAGGATTTCTAATTCCAAATGGCATTTGCAGGTATTCAAATAAGCCAAATGGAGTGATCAGTGCTATTTTTCAGATATCTTTTTTGGCCATTGTTATGTGGTGGAAACCGCAATTAATGTCTATTTTTGTGAACATTGTTTTTCCATTCATATTGTTATTGAAATCCATAATATTGGGTACAGAGTATTTGTCTTGAATAGTTTTAGCATTTAGGGCTCTATAATCCCCTATTATTCTCCAAGTTCCACTATCCTTTCTGATCATGTGTATTGGTGTTGACCATGAACTATTAGAAGGTCAACAAATACATTCTTCTATCATTTTGGGAAACTATTTTTTGCCTTCAGCAAATTTGTCGGGTTGCAATGTTTGTGCCCTTTCTGAGCAAAGCTGACCCTTTGTTTCTATTACATGCACTGAATTGTGTTTATATCTTGTATGTTTTCTTATTAATGGTAATAAAATACCTGGATATTCATTTCGTATTTTTAAAAAGTTTTTATCTACAGATGCACGGATTTCAATAGAAGTATTTAGTGGTTTATAATTTTTTGTTATACCTTCCACATATTTGTCAGTGGTTGAGTCGATTAAACGTTTATTTTTTAAATTGACTACTAACCCATAGTATGTGAGAAAATCTGCTCCAAGTATTAGTTGTGATATATCAGCTATTGTGAAATCCCATGACATCGACATCTCTTTATGAAGACCAGTGTCTATTTTGCAATGTTTTTGACCATATACGATGAATGTATGTTTGTCAACAGTATTTGGTTCAGATTTTGGAAAAAATTTCTCATGTTTATTTTTAATTAGTAAAATGCTGAGATCAGCTCCAAAATCTATTAAAAATTTTCTCCTTTTTGTCCTGTCTTTGATGAACAAGTGGCGAGAGAATTTTGGCAAGGGATTGGTAGCCACTGGTATGATATCTTGGTCTACTCTGTTATCATTTTTTGATCTCTGCGATGACAGTTTTCTTCTTCTGCATGTCCTGGACCATTCTTTCCACCCATCGTTTACAGTGGGTATTACAAGCCTTTGCTTTTTCCCCATATATAGAAGCAAAGGGATTCAAACCAGTTCAGATCATGATTTTTGAGGGATTTGGATCTCTTTGGTGGTGCTGGATTCCTTCCTCTGTCATCTCTCTGTCCTCGAGAGTGTGACTGCCTATTTCTATTATTGTATTTATTTTTATTGGGATTTTGTTCTCTGCTTTTGGATCTATTGTTCAAATTAGTCCTAATAGATGTGTATTCTCTAACCTCATGGGTTTCTATTTTCAACTCTGCTATTTTGACTCTGAGTTTGCAGATTTCATCTGCTGGAGCTGCTGTTGCATGGATTGCAGGTTTTCCTGAATATTCCATTGCTGTTTCTTCAACTTTTGATAGTTCCAGAAGGTCATTGTCTATTCTTGCATTAGTGAGGTTGAGTGCACCAAGCGATTGTACTACTGAAGCTGGTAGTTATTCACAAAACCTATTGGCAATTACCATAGGAGAGACATGGTTATCACCTTTTTTAACCAATTTTGTTATAAACACTGTTGCTTTATCATCTCATATTGACATTTCACTTAACAATTGACTTATTTCTTAGCATCGAGTAGCGCCAAAAGTTATTTTTATTTTTTTGATCAACCATTTGTAAGGGTCTTCTTCATCCTCCAGACAGTCTATTATGTCTGAGCATGCCCTGATGATTTCAACTAGCATGCTAGTAATGGGTAGTTCGTTCACAAGTTAGTTCCTTTGAACAAATCCTAAAAGTGAACTAATCGATCATTTAGTTCACTTCTAAATGAACTAGTTCATTAGTTTTTTTTTTTTGATAGTTCTCAGTTCTTATCAGTCTACTCTACTTCTGTTCAATCCGTTGATCGAACTGAAGTTAAAGCAAGTAGCAGTCGATGAGTGAGTCAAACTCTTAACCAATAGTTCTAGCATGAATTTATGAATACGAGTCGATCATAATATCATATAATAAAACAGTTCATTTAAATGATATGAGCCAATCATGAATCAGCTAATTGAAGTGATCGAGTTGAAAAATTTACTGAACTACTGAACTAATTGAACTAGTTCAATGAACTAGTTCACTTTGGTGAAGCAGACTTAATGAACTAAATCCGCAAAATGAACTAAAATTCTCATTTCTATAGCATGCTACCACTGAGTTGTTAGCAGCATTCTTTTTTAGGAATTTGCTTAACCCTGAAACAGCCTGTTAGTTGCATAAGCCATGTCTCTACATTCTTAAGCAGGAACATAGGAACTTCTACCTTCTTTTTCTTGTTTTGGAGGTGCTCAATTAGTTTATTTTGTTTGTGCATCACAGCATCTGTACAGAATTCGTTATCTCAAACAAAGCTATTAATTTATTTACTTAGGTAGGTACTTTTTTTTTTCACAATATGTAAATTATAATTTATGAGAATTTCCCAGTTGAAAATTTCCGGGCTGCCACTCCTTGTAACTGTGTTTTTGGCTGAAATTTTACGAACTCGGACAGGACTGAGACAAACGGTTTTATGTTTATTTTTTAAGTGACAAAATCGAATAAAATAATTCGAAATTTTCCCGAAAATAATCTTCGACACAAAGTGAACACGTTGTAAAAATGTGAACAACGCTTGCATTTGATTGTTGTATTATAATAAATTACACTTAACTGTTGTATTTTTGTACATTTTTATGGTGTTTGTGTGTACTACATTTTAATGATTAACACCAAATCAAGGTTACTTCCTGTAGTCCTTTTTTCGTCAGTCGTTCATTCGGTCATTCCTTCTTCATTTTAATCGATTGCGGTTGTTTCAATCATATTTTAATTTTTCTTTCAGTTTTGAGTATTAGTCATCGTTCTTTAATCGAATTCTATTCGTACGGGAAAACAAAATACTTGTGGAATTTTTACGTGGACTTAATCTATGTATGCTACTGGTACCTCCGTCTTTTCCTCGCCTGTATTTATACATCGTGTTTTTAGTCGTCTGTCGTATCCAACGGCGTGCTGTTCAGTTTATGTGCACATACATACAGGGTGCATTGCATTTAATCGACCATACCCTTCCAGCCCAGACGAATAGGCTTTATCAGGCTTTATCATGTCGAATTATAAAAGCTTTAGTTGAAACTTATGCGCCTTAAATCTTTCTTACAATCGAAAAAATTTAAATTTTAATAATAATTAATTCATCGTTGAAGACTGATCTCAAATTTTTTCGAGGATTTCATTTAAAAAATAGACAAAATTTATTGGATTTCAAACTCTCTTCGTATTCTGTTAGTCTATTTTCCTCTGGAAAATACAACTGTTGCATTCATTGCAGTGGCGGAACCCAGAGGCGGGACTAGTGGAAAAGGGCTGATCCTGAGTCGTAGATCACGAATATATAGATCACTCAAATTCTTCTGTTACAATATATATATATCCACTTTTTTCTCATTTTGACAATTTGTGGGAGTCTATGAAGCCTCCGCGGTTTGACCTATGGCAATGAAACTTGGATTAATGTTAGAAGCTTTCATGGGCTACACATTCGTGTTAAAATTTTTGAAATTCATCTGCTAGTTTCGGAGGAAGGGGTTCTCAAAGTATTGCAAACCCACCATGTTATCATCACGATAACTCCGGTAAAGTGAAAGATTTTGTCCTGAAATTTTTAAGGTAGTTGGAGACTATTAGGGACTTATTTAATATTGAATTTGAGCGAAATCCGTCCACTGATTTTTGAAAGGGGCAGCCATTACAAAATTTGATACTTTTGGAAAATATACACCGCGGTTGATGCGTGGCAGTTTTACGAAATTACAGAATCTGGTGTTTCTACTTCAAGCAGGGAAATTTCTGATACTTTAACTTGTTATTGGAGCAGTTCTAGGGATTACAATTGGGACGCAAGGCCCTTTTTAGGGGGAGGAAGAGTTAAAAGGAACACGTTGGTTATAATTTCCGAATATTAGGTGCAAATGTGGGAGTTCTGAGGCACTTTGAAGTTCAAATTTTGCCCGTTTTAGTTCACAAGATTCACCATATTATCAATATAATAAACGTACAACAAAAATGGACGATAAATTATAAATTCAACGAAAATTATTCAGACAAAATTCACTACCTACCGACATATGTGTACTTTTGTGTACAACACCAATTTTTAGGAATTACCTAAGTTTCCTTTTTTCTATTTTCTATTTTTTTTTCATTTTTTCGCATTAAAATTCTTTTATTCGTTTATTATTTTTTTTAAATTTGGAATACATTTTTATTTCAATACGAGGGTAAAAACCTAAACAAGGTTGGCTGCCTTACCAAAATGGTAGGCAAAAAAGGAACATGCAAATCCATATTTAATGTCTGTAGGTATCGTGGTTTACCCACAGCCTGGTGACCCCAATGTGATATTTCACGTTGGGAAATTTTCAAAAGTGGTTGTGAAAAAGCTAGCTGGAGGAATACTGTTAGCCTACTACCACAAGTAATAGCGCTTATCTAGCAAAAACCTTTCCTGGACTCTTCACTTACAAAGACTGACTTAGTGGTAAATAAAACCCCCCTTTCCAAATAAATGTTGTCCACTTGAAAGGGTGGAAGGGTGATCAAACACGCTAAAAAACAAAAATAAAATTATAAAAATAACGAAAAGCCTCACCAATTGTGGTAACCCTTGATTTGTAAACCTAGGATCCTCTACCAAGTTGAATCGTTTCACAAGAGTTCAAGAAAATGGTGTTGAAACCGAGGAAATTTTCAGTTTACTCGGAAAACAATAAACAAATAAGCACCAAACTCTCATCAGACTTACAATAACATAAGTTTCTTCAATATCTTGAAATAAACACTTTTTCAGGAATTTTTTGTTTCCAGTTTTTTTGCAAACTATTGAACCAACAGGCACCAAACTACTTTCAGACTTGGTCCTATATGAGTACTACCTCTCGTGAAAACTTCATCTCTTTCCCTCCTAAAGTTTTCTCAAAACCATGAACCCAAAATTCAGGCGATACATACAAACACATGTATACATATGCATGGAAAAAAATTTAGGTAAAAATGGGAAAATGCTATCATTAGTTTTCTTTTGTCATGAAACAAAATTTTCTTAACCCCCACTCCAAATCTTTCCATGAGGTCAATTTTAATAACCTAGTTTGGAGGTTTGCTGGAAAACAGGGTAAAAACAGCTAAAATGATATTTTTTGAGTTTTCTTTGTGTGACCTTAACATGAATGATCTTACTAATAAAATTTTGAATAGTTAACTTCTGACTGAATTTATTTTTTATACTTTTTAGTCAACAAAATGCACAATTCTATTTTAGATAGAATGACGCCAAAAATACGCTTCCAAAAAATACCGGTTAATTCCTGGTATTCTTCAAATGCATTTTCACTATTGTAAACATGCCTTATAGCCTTTCGTTAATTCAGCAGTGTGGAGTAAAAATATTTGGTACTCCTATACCATCCTCAGGGGAAACGTCTAGCAACGACCCACACTCTGAATTTGAAGTGAACCGTGACACGTGCATACCAATTCAATTTGTCTTCGTTTCTCGATTACAGCAAGTACTATCGATTGCTGACGAGCATTTAACAAGATTTTTCTGCAACGAATTTACGCCAAATACACACACTCATTTTAACATGAGTATGTGAATATCGCAGTTCAATTTAAACAAATTTTTGCAAAACCAAAACTCAAATAATTGTACTCGTTAGCCCTTATACCTACAATCCACTAAATATTGTAATGGTAAATTTTCTGTTCAGAACATTCAACTTTATGATGCAGACATAGAGCATACCAATTATTAATGACAAAATACAAGTAAAAAACTGATCGAACTACTATTCAACCAGATTAGAGGAAAAAATTAATAGCAGGAAACAAAAACTAAAATAAATCTCAATTCTGCCTTAAAAAAAGAAATTTTGAAAAATTATTTCATGATTTTCATACTTTTTTTATGCAGAAGAATTATATTTCCAATTATTGGTAACGTTTATTTTCCTAGAATATGAATTATTATCTATAAAATTATTTTTTTTGATAAGTTACATAAAAATGAATTTTTAAAAATACGCTTTTATAAGAGAAGTAAAACTCTTCCCACCAATGTACCATGTCCAAAACTCAAAAAAAAATTATATGAAAAACAATGATACTGAGGGAATTTGAACACAGTAACCCTTGACTGAATAGTCACTACAATCATATTGCCATATGAATGGTTAAAAAATGAGAAAATGACTGAGTTGAAAGAAAAACACATTGATAAGAGATAAATAATAACAACAATAAGCACCCCTAGATGTTAGTACAAGAACTATGTCAAATTTCATCGCGTTAGACTGAAATAAAAGAGTATAAAAATATGAAAATAGACATAACTTTCACCAAAAATATTTCTGAATCATTAAAAAAAATAGAGCGTAACTTAGCATTTTTATGATATCAGTTCACGTTGTAATTAGTGTTGCAAGATTTCCTACATTTTCGAGGATTATCATATTTTTGGTTCAAATGTACAATATAGGTGTCTCATTGAGACAGACATGATTAGAAGTTTCTAATGAGGCAACGCACATGGAACTAAAGTTATGGTAATTGTAGGGATAGGTATTGTACTTCTGGACAGTAGTGTAATTTTATATATACAAGCCACGAGGCACCGCTTTGTGGCACTCTGGCTTGTGCTAGCTCTGAATTTTTCCTACAATATAGGTAACACTGTAGAATTTGTTGTTTCAGCAGAAGCAATGAAGATTTTTTATGTGTCGGTGTGGGTAGTGATGCATGCGCATCAAATGTGAGGGAATAATTGGCAAAATTATATCAGGTAAATAATTTTGTGAAATAATTTTAATGAACAAATTAATGGCCTGTATGTTTGTTATAGCGATATACACTAGCTGAGCCGGCGTGATAACACTGATAACCATTGATCAGTTCATCTGTTTTGGTGCAATCTGTTTGAGAACATCTTTACTTTTTTCTCCCTAATAATCACTACCCACCACAATTTTGGAAAATAGTAATGGCATCCTAGCATTATGCTCATCAAACCCTATCCATTAATACCTTTTCATAAAAATCCATCCATCCATTCTGGCGCAAAAGAGAGAACTGTGCAGTGACCATATTGTATTAATGTATGATGGTGATGATGATTAATGGATGATGACTGATGATGATTGATGATTGATGATGGATGATACGATAATATTAATGATGATTGATTGATGATGATGACTGATGATGACTGATGATAATTGATGATAATTGATGATAACTGATGATGATAATGATGATAATGATGATGATGATGATGATGATTATATATTTCAAACAGTTGATAAATTTAGGGAATATTTAAATCTAGCCATAGTTACGGAATCGTTTTTAAATTGCACGCATTAATTAGGATTCAATTCAAATAAAATTATTTTTTAGACGCAATTTTCAAATTGTTCCAAGTAAAGAACCGAAATCTCGTAAATTGTGTCATAAAAACCATGAAAAAATTTAGCTGACCTTTAGTAATAATTCACATTCAACTGAATAAAATTGAAAAATATTTTCATAGATACATGGAACTATATTGCGAAAAGTGGCTGTGGGCATGAAGAGAGCAATTTATGAGATAGGGGAGAAGGAATTTCCTTATTTAAACTCAAGTTTTAATTCATCTTCTTTCGTAGTCAATTATTACTCTTCTTCTTCGACAAAAAAAAAATTTTAGCGTTACACAGTACATGTATAAATGAATGCATTAAAAATGATCATCAACACGATGCTACTTCCAAATGATGAAATAGTCTTTCATATTTTAATTGCTGAAATTTAAAAGGCATACTAATTTAATCTGGAAATAGTCTTTCAGAAATCATGATATTGAAAATATCTACTGTAAGTATAGTAAAACTGAGCCTGGATGTGGAAGGAAGTCAACTGCTTGCCGCTTATGTATTCACATTTCCTTTTCTACCTCTATCTTACAGACAATTGGTCCTCTAAGCCGGTGGTTGCGAGAAGAAAAAGCGAATAAGCATAACTTACTGGTCTAATAAAAAAACAGCACTTTTTCTCACCACTGTGCAGAAGTTCGAGATAATCTCAAAATTCTCAGAAAAATAGTCAGCTCAAACATATTACAGACAAAGAGAAGAGGCTGTGAAAAGTCAATCTCCCCTTCTTCTTTAAGGGTGATTAACAAAACAACTTGTCACTATTTTTATTTTTAAGGAAAAATTACACTTCGCTATTTTTATTTGCTTTTTGCAGAAGAGCAGAAGTGTCGTTTTTAAGCTACGTCAGGCATGTCCAATTAATGTTTATGTTAAAAAATAATTTTTTTAAAATAGGCTTTTATTTTTATTTTTTGGCTTTAGCTTCATGCGAAATAAATATTATTTCGTTGCGAAAGATTGGCTGCAGTATTGGTATATTTTAAAATCACAGCAGCGAGGAGAATAAAAGATTATAAAAATGACTTTATGTAACCATTTCATTCTTCCTCTTTTTTTTAATCCTCGTAAATTTTCATCAATAAGGGAGCTATTTTTAACGTTTCCTTCTTTAATTCACGTTTCAGCTAATGCTCATTAATCACAAACCGCAAGTCTTCTTTGCAAAGTACAAAATATCGCCGCAAAAGTTTTTTCTAGGGATTTCAATTCAACCATGACCACGCGAGTGTTAAGTACGTACGTAAAAGAAAAAAAAGTTCTATCGCAAAAAGTGCTTCAATGGAAGAAAAAAACACCACTATTAACATGAATGGATTCAACTATTAGCACATGGGTACCTAGTACCAACGTAAAAATTAGAAAAGACATAAACATTACATGTCACACAGATGACGCAAACAAGGTTAATTTCCCCCGCCCCGCTCTAGACAGCACACTCTCAATGCACAGTAGGACATTAATTCAACTTAGTTTTATTAAAAGTTATTTACACGTTTTTTCGATTCCGTATTCCAATTGCGCTTTTTATTTTTCTGGTCTAAATTAACGAATAACTTGTACACTCCCCTTCTGTCAACGATGTGTGTCAACCTGACAAAATTATGGATTTTTCTCCCCGCCTTACATTGGAGGTGTGTAAGTGCACGGAAGACACCCATAAACACTGACACTGAAAATGCATTAAACGATGTTCACAGGGCACACGAGCATGTTATATATATATATATATCATTATGTAGTTGCGTATTTGACTTACATTCGTAACACGAACGCTTGTCCATTTGATTACTGGCCTCAGAATACGAATAATCCAAATCGCTACGCATATTCTCTGACGACGACGATCTATCATATCCATCGGCATCCTGATAGCTTGTGTATCTGTACCACTCTTCACTGTAGGGAAAAAAAAAATTAAAATTAGGTACTCAATGGCATCGACACAAAATATCCGGCGATTCTGGGAGAATAAAACGCTTTTTATGATGGCAGTCTCACCTGTAGGTATGTATTCACCAGGGTACAAATCAATTCATTCATTTTTCTAATAAAAAAGTTAACTGGCTAAGTACACACAGTGAAACAAACTCACACATTACTTTCCGATTGGACGGGCAGAAGAGATACTTAATTTTATATCCGGTATTAATCCGATCTCAATGAAAATTTCATGGGATCATCTCTGAGCTATCCTCTTACAAAATTAAATGTATCTACACTGAATCAGCAAAATCAGTCTAATCTTTGATGAGTTATCGAAGTACATACATTAAACAGATCCGTTACAAATCCGGTACTGGTCCCATCTAACCTAACATTTCGTACCTATGACCACCTCTAAACTATCCACGTTCAAATGAATCAGGAATCGTCAGAATTAGTTCAGCCACGCAGAACTGTCAGCGTGCGTATGGATACATTGTGTAAAAAAAGATATACGTGTTTGACGAATATAGAACCTCCTCATTTTTTCTAAGTCTACTGAACAGTCAATTCCCACTACTTTCTATAAAAATCCAGGGAATATGAAACTCGTCTCGTAACATTCTGAAAAATAAATTTTCAGATTTTATCAAAATTTTATTATGATAGTCGAGTTTTATGAGTAACTTTTTTCAAGGGAAAATTTATTTTTTGCATCTCTTAAAGTGTTACACACGGATAGCTCATTAAAATCAAAATAAAATAAATATAAAATAAAAACCTTCTCACAAATTAATGCCAGCGTTTATATTGAAACCTGCCAGGATTACGCGACTCTGAAGTTAATTATTTGCAAACAATTTTAAAAATTTACTAATTCAATTTAACAGATTTTATACAACATGAATAAGAAAGGGATTTCTTGTAGCATCCTATAGGTTGCATTCATTAGGTATCACCTGTAAAGACAGTAGTCAATCGAAATTCACCAAGGAAATTTCAGTCAATATCATTAGCGTTTTAGAATTTTGTATCTTCCTTACATTTGTCATTTCTTCATTTCTACGCATAGATTAATCAATATAGTTGCACATTTTGAAAAAAAATTTATTGGCCTCATTTTGTGTTATGCGGTCTTAAAGTTACGAAGTTTTATTACAAGACGCATAAAAACTGGCTCCGAAAAATGACACTTATAAAAAGCAAGCAGTTCTAAACTTCTCATAACGCTATTTTCCTATAATTTTTTATTATTGATCACCGAACTGAAGTTTTTGATGAAAGGCAACAAAAAAATAAAATTCGGCTAGGAATAAACCATTTTCCCCCATTTTTTTGTCATCGTGTTTTCCTCACCATGAGTACTAGTACATTTTAATTGAAAATTTTTTTTAAAGTCTAGAAAAATTAAATGTAATTTGTAATTCAAAAAGGCCCCAATATCAGTGACTACCACAGACTGTTACATTTAATGTGATAACATTTTCATCTTCAATATCAATGTTTTACCATCAACTATCGATACTGAGTTAACAAATACATGGATTTCCTTATAACCGTTTTATCAATGTTGAATAAAATATCGATATTTCGGTGGGTCATAAGAAAGCTATGTTATAGAGGTTGAGGATCAGAGGTGTAACAAAAAGAGAGATTTGATTGAAGTAACGTCCAAGAAGCGAATGTTTATTTCATAAGTTACATAATTTAAGCAAAGTACATTTTTAGAGTAATGAACGAACGGTAACGGAAATGAACGAGTGAGCGGCGGAAGTGGTATATCAGTGTAGCCGCGAATAGATATAAATAAATGTATTCGATATTTGTTCGTGTGTTCGCAGGAGTGAGAGGGGAGAAGGATTGGTGGTCTCAACACCCCCCTACAATCTTTTGAACCGATCACGACTGCGGGTGTTACAAAAGTGTTTAAAAGTTCATTACATTTAATTACAAATTATAAAAATATAAATTTAAAAATTGGAAAAGTGTACATATAAAATGGTAACTAATTTGGACGCTTGTAGTAAGTATATTGATTAATAAATATGAATAAAATATAATAAATATGGTAACATGCAAAAATAATTTATATTAGGTAACAGGATAAATAACATGCAAATAGAGATAAAATATAATGAATTATGTTTGTGATGTTTCAGACAAAATTTTGGTAAGGGAGTTGACTTTTTAAGGATCACAATTTGGGGATTCCAGGATTTTACTAGTAAGTAAGATATGCTGCTTACTGGATAATGCTTTTGTTAGTAAGTCAGCTATTTGATCTTCAGTAGCTATTTGTTTGAATGTGAAAATTTTGTCGTTATAGGCCTGAGCAAGTCCATAACATTTGATCATGAGAGCTCGAAGACGTTTTTGTCCTCCGCCTGAGATGACATGAATAACGGATATATTGTCTTCGTAGACAATTACAGGAGTGTCAATTGAGAAAAATTCACGATTGAGTAGCCAAGCAAGTTCTATGTCCTCAAAAGAATCGTGAAGAGCAATCAATTCAGCTGCTGTGGATGAAGAAGCATGAATGTTTTGGCGATGAACGCCCCAATTTATTAGGTCACCATACATAGTAATTAGATATCCAGTTATAGATTTTCCTTTTTCTAGTTCAGACATGTTTATAGGCTGATCGTCAATGTCGGGGGCATAAGATGCATCGACATAAGCTGATATGCCTTCGGAGTTGGATCTGTATACAATGGCAAGATCGATCGTGTATTTCAAGTATCGGATGATACGCCGTACATAGTTCTTTTTTGTGTCATCTGAACAATTTTGGAATCTGGACAGGTAATTGACTGAGAAGGAAATGTCTGGCCTTGTGCCTCTAGATACATATAATAGTGCACCAATCATAGATCTGTATTCTTTATTATCTGTGCCTTCAGATTTGCTTAACTTGAGGCCTGTCTCCATAGGCGTTTTGGAAGGATTTGAATCACACATTTTGAATTTCTGGAGAATCTTTTGGATCTGCTGTTTTTGGGTAAGTTTGATTGTTTGTGATTCACGATTTCTTTCTATTTCGAAACCTACAAAATGGGTTGGGTTGTTTACAACTTTCATAGTGAAACGAGTTTCAAAATGAGTGGTTATTTCATTAACCCATTCTGGACGATTAGTTGCGAGAAGGATGTCGTCTACGTAAATTATCATGAAGGCAATGCCATCTGAGTCATCTTTACGTGTGTATACGCATCTGTCGATTTTTGACTTTGTAAAATTGGAAGTTTGAAGATGAGAATCCAGTAACTCAATCCAATTTTTACTAGATGTTTTAAGGCCATAGATGGATTTTTCAAGTTTCAGTAATTTAGATTTATCGACATTGCAACCTTGGGGAATATTAAGAAAGATGTCATTTTTAATTTTTGAGTTTAAATAGGCTGTTTTGACATCATATTGAACAAGTTGTAAATTCAATAGATTGGTTACGGATAAGATCCACCTAATTAGCCAGAGTTGCACAACAGGTGCATAGGTCTCTGTCATAGTATACTCGGATCTATCCATAAAGCCTTTGGCAACGAGTCTAGCTTTTGGGCACATTACTCCTCTGTCATTGGCTTTGGCCGTGAATATCCATCTTGTGTCAATGGGTTTGATATTATGTGGGCGATCTACAATTTTCCACACATTAAGATCTGACATAGATTGCAGTTCATCATTGATTGCCTGAAGCCACTCTTTCTTAAAAGGATTTTGGAAAATATCACTGAAGCTTACTGGCATGCAATCTTCTATAAACAAAGAGTCTTCAGATGAGGCTTGTTTTAGCACATTGACCCTATAGATTGCCTCGATTTCCTCTTCTAAGGGTTTAACTTGGAGTTCTTCTGGTTTATCAGTGAAATCGACTAATGTTTTCGTCTCATCAAATTTAACATCGCAGGATTTGTAGGATTTCATTTTGATTGGATCTAATATCTGATAACCTACATTCGAAAAGCCGATCAGAATTGTTTTTAGGGCTCGGGGCAAGAATTTTGGGTCGAGATGCTCCTCTTCGTTCTTCTTGGCTTTGACTGCTGATTGCTGTCTTTGTTCAATGGGAACGTGTTTATATGCAATAGCACCAAAGACTCGAAGATGGGAAATATCGGGTTTAGTACCGTATAATTTTTCATAGGGTGTCATGTTCCCTAGATTGACGCGGGTCGGACTTCTATTAATTATATGGGCGGCGGCTAATACAATTGTTGACCATAATTTAAAATCAATTTTTGCGTCGTATAATATGGCTCTAACTCTTTCGAGCAGGGTTCTGTTTTGCCTTTCGGCTATTGCGTTTAATTCGGGGGTGTACGCCACGCCATCATCTAATGTGATTCCTTTTTCGGAGCAAAATTGTGTCATTTTGGAGTCGGAGTATTCTTTAGCTTGATCAGTTCTTAATACAGAGATAGGATCATTGGGAAATTTTGTATTGAAAGATAGATAATACTCTTTAAATTTATCGAAAGCCTGGGATTTTCTTAATATTGGAAAGGCAAGAGTATATTTCGAGTAATGATCAATAAAAGTTATTATGAATTTTTCTCCGTTGTATGCCTCTTGAAATGGTCCCATGATGTCTGATGAGACTACTTCCATTCTTCTCGTTGGTCGAGTCCTCACACCGTGATGACCAAGTCGGGTGGATTTAGCTTTTATACATATTTCACAAGTGGCAAAGTCATCGTCCTTAAATACCAAATTTTGGGGCATACCTACAACTACTTTTGATAGTGCTTTCAGGCTTTTGCCACTTAGATGACCTAATCTTCTATGCCACAAGGTTTTAGTTTTGTTTATGTTTTTCTTGTGCTTTCTATTTATTCCGACACTCTCTCCATTTAATTCATCCTCAGATTCGGAATAAATCTCCTGATTGACCGTATCCACTTCGGTATCTTCAAAATTTTGGGGATGGTCAATGTTTTCCTGCTCTCTTTGTGGATTGCTTGTTCCGGCCTCATTCAGTTCTTGAAAATTTTGGGAAGGATCATCTATTTGATCTTCCTGTTCTGCAGACGTACTAGGTACAGGCATACACACAAGCTCCTGATAGACCTTATTTTCCTGATCTTCATCAACTATTTCGTAATCAATGTAGTACATAGAACCTCTCTTTGGAGCGGTTATCGTAATTTCACCAGTATTTTTATTTATGATGTCTGTGTGATCCGTGTTGGTTATGATCTTGAATATGCCAGACTCCATGATTTTAGCTCCTGACCAAATATCAAGGCTTAAATCAGGATCATAATATACCTCTTTTAGGTGAATAGTAGAAAATTCTGCGTTAGAATTGCAGACGTTAACGTACATTGATCCAACATGGGTAGGGTTTACGAATACGCCTTTTTTGGCACAAAGTGCTCTACGAGAATTGTCAACTTTGCGTACGTTTCTTAATTTTGAAATATCATTGACCATGTGGTCATCTGCTCCATTATCTAGTAACATCGTATGGAGTTGGTTTTTTGGGGGGGCGGACTTTGATACTGTAGGGGGTTTAGGCCATTGAAATTCATCTTCAATGTCATCAAAACTTAAATGATTAAGGTTTGAGTGTAACATCATAGAATATTTAACACAAAAATTGGATTTATCATCGGACTTTTTCTGGGAGTTCGTGTTATTTGAAGTTTGGGGTTTCGAGCTACTGTTCTGGTTCTGGGTTTGTGGAGTATTACTAGCTGTAGATGTTTCGTTAGGGCATGTCCTTGACATGTGTCCTTTCTTGTTGCATCTGAAGCATGTAATATCCATTTGGGATACATTATCTTTTGAAGGATAATTATTTTGTTTGTTTTGACTATTTTTGTGATCGTTTAAATAACTCGTTGTGTTGTAATTTGGTTTGGAAAAATTTGAGTTATTATTATTATTTCGAAAATTTCTAAAATTTTTTCTATTATTACTCATTGGTTGATAGGAAGATTTGGGCTGATCAAACCCGGGAAAAGTTTTATTAGAATATTCAATTCGATCACATTTTTCTAATATCATTTTTGTGAGTCTGACAGTAGTTCGTTTTTCTATTTCTAATTGGCGGAATTCTGAGAAGACAGTATCAAATTTTTCGGGCAATGACATCATTAATTGATCAATTTCATCGGCTTCCGATAGGGGGTAATTAGCATCGCGTAGTTCTTCCACAATGGATGAAAAATATTCCAAGAATCTACGGATGGTACCTCTCCTTGGATCGAAGCGAAGGGACTGAAATTTTGACTTTAAGACCATGATGTTAGTAGCAGTTTGATTCCTGTATCGAGCATCTAGGATTTCGAAAATTTGAGAAACTACGTCGCAAGTTTTGACATGATGAAGGATTCTTTTGTCAAGCCTTTCGAAAATGTGGGCTTTGGCCCGTTCCTGAGTTTGGAAAAATTTGAGCCATTTAGATGTTAGGCGTTCTTCGGATGATGTGTAAATGTAACTAGTTTCTCGAGCAGTAGGAAAAATTGTGGAATGGCAACCTTTACCTATAAGGGTGCTGATGATGGTTGCACGCCATCCCTCATAGCCATTTCCACGGAAAACATTTGAGATCCTATCATTATTTTCAGTATTCATAATTAATGAATTGACTGAATTAAAAAAAAAAAAATTAAAAAAAATAAAAAAAAAATAAACAAACGGATGTCAATACCCAGCAAATGCCGCAAGACTAGGATTGCCGTACCTGTGATAACCAAACAATTTGTAGATTTAACGATAGTATTTAAATTGTCCTTGTGTGTGTCTCGAGTAGGTCCACTGCGGGCAAGAGATCACACACGTTAAAGATGAGACTGGACGCTTCCCAATTAAAAAAAATAAAAATAAAATAACAAGACTTTTTAACCCAAAATAATTCGTATTAGAATTCAATATTCAATAAAGTGATTAATTAAAATCAATAAAAATGAAAGGTGAGGGTGAAAAATGAATTAGCTACCTTCAGATCGAGGGAATTAGAAAGGAATAAAATTATTGAAAACAGGGGAAAATTTTGTTTGAAATTATATACCCACAAAATAATTTGTAATGAATTTGTAGAAAAATAAAAAAAAAATATGAAAGGTGATTTTAAAAAATAAAAAATAATTCACCAGGTGTTACAAAAATGATTTCTACTGGTAACTCGTAAGAAAAAAAATAAATAAAAAAAATTCACAGTAGAAAAAAAAATAAAATAAAATATTTAAAATATATTCAAATGAATGATTAATGGTGTTCGAGATAAAAAAAATATTTAATTTAGGTGTTCGTATAAGAAGAAGAGTATTCAAAAAAAAATCGTTAATTATTTTCGACAAAATTGTGCAACTGCAAAAATTTTCAAGTTGCAACAAAATGGTGGTTTGAAATTGAAAAACCGCGCCAACGTATTTAATGAATGGACGAAGATAAGCGTTCGTAGGTTCGTTGCACTTAACAAAAGGTTAATGTACACGTTCGAACGAATGAACGAAACGAGCCGTGCATACGTCACGAGTTGTACACTCCAAGACAAAAGTGGCTGCAAAAATTTGCACACGACTTGCCAAAATTTGTACTTAGAAAAATTTTGAAAAGGCCAAAATTATTTGAAATTAACGGTATTTTCAAATATGCAGGTTAAATTTTGAATCGAAAGAGTTAAGTTTCACGAAAAACACGAAAATGAACACGAAAAAAATACGAAAAAATTACGAAAAAATTATGAAAATATGTTTTTTATTACCTTTTTTAGCAGAAAGTTTTAAGTTATACCTTTTTTAGCGGTCGATTTTTTTTGTTTTCAGGTTCGTTTTCTGGAATTGATTAAGGTGGTGCTCCGGAACTGCTGTTTGAATTGCGCTTCTGTTGTTTTGAACGTACTTCGATGAAGATGTGAGTTAAATTTTTGAGTTTTAAAGGTGATACCAAAATGAAGTTGAGTTGTGACGATAAATACCAATTTTAACTTTGTTGAATTGAAGCTTTTACGTTGGTTTCAGATCAATTTGTGAGTGCTCAAGGCGATTTACTTCCAATTGATGACTTCGACGAATTAGTTCATACACAAGCAGGGCAGACACTAATGAATTTACTAGTTTTCAGGCAACACAAGCAGGGTTCCTGAACAACTTAGCAATCGACGAGTCCTGGAATTTTCGATACACTTGGCTGGATTATACACAAGCAGGGCAAATCCTTTTCAGCAAACGACGAAACTCATTGAACGTTTACAGCATTCAAGGTGGAATTAAATTTTTCGAGAACAAAAAAAAATTAAGACTCGAAAAAAAAATGGTAAGTTGGAACTAAGTTACCCAACACAAAATAAAATTACGAAAATATTAAAAACACAATTATTCACGAAAGATTTTTTCAAAAATTTGACTTAAAACACAAAGAAAATTCACAAAAATATAAAAATTTAAATTATTATTTTTTAAAATTTGTTACAGGTACAAGGATTGTTACCGAGCGATGCTACCATATAGAGGTTGAGGATCAGAGGTGTAACAAAAAGAGAGATTTGATTGAAGTAACGTCCAAGAAGCGAATGTTTATTTCATAAGTTACATAATTTAAGCAAAGTACATTTTTAGAGTAATGAACGAACGGTAACGGAAATGAACGAGTGAGCGGCGGAAGTGGTATATCAGTGTAGCCGCGAATAGATATAAATAAATGTATTCGATATATGTTCGTGTGTTCGCAGGAGTGAGAGGGGAGAAGGATTGGTGGTCTCAACATATGTAGTTTGTATCGATATATTATCGATAATCGGTGGAAAATTTAATAAGAAAAAACAACATCAAATGTAAAAACGAACCCTGTATTTTGCTGTAGTAAAAATAAAAATGTTATCACATTAAAAATCATAAATTACAGTTCGGATAAAGTGTAGTAGGCTTGAACGAAATTTCCTTATATTTGCGAAAAGTCTTACACGTTTCTGTTTTTACTTACATAACACTAATTTATTTTTCACTGGAATCAAATTATATTCGAATCATAAGACCAACTTCAGTGGGGTATTGATAGGAGGGGGAAAAGTGTCATTTGTATCCGTAACAGCCAAAAGAAGCTCTGATAGTACCATTTAGAACCACTTTCAGTATTACACCATACAGGAAATATTAGTACTGGAGATGTATTAATATTTCTATATTTTAATATAATTGATTTATTATCCACAAACTATTGTGGACCTTAACTTGCTGAAAGACAATAATAATATTCAAACACAACTGGTACTTTAAATACTTTACTAAAATAGTAATTTGTTACATTCAATAATATTTCAAACACAATTAATTTAAATTGGAATAAACCATTAGACAAGAATCGTCTATTAAGCTGTACAAGTGAACTGAACTCACTGAACATTGATTGTACCATCACTAGGGTTTATATAACCATTCAGGGTACATAAGTGTACGTGGTGAAATATATGAGAAGAGAAAAACGTAATTCAAGTGTGTCATAATGAACTCATATATTTGGACGATGTACGTAATTTTCTGCCCTATTCACCATTTTGTTTTTTTCATTTGTGTTTTTGGGCTTCTGAAATTGTAACCTCGCCCCAAACAAAAATACTGTTACTCCCCTGACCAATTTGATTGGTTTTAGGATTAATTCATTCGAACAGCATGAGCATCCAAGACTGGGCTCTTTCTTAGCTCTACTATTTGATAATTTTTATCCCACTTCTTTGAAGGATGAGTCTATGTTTCACTACAGATTTGTCAAGGGCTGTTGAGAAAGAAGAGAAAAGGGTGGATTCCTTTTGAGCACAAAAAAACTGAACCATATTACGATCTTAACTTATCCAAAAGCCCAAGTAATTTCGTTTTCAAATAAAATATATAACGCCCAAAACCCTGCTTTTTCTCCTCAGCTCTTCACTTGTTATTGAACATTATTCAATTTGCCCCTAAGTAAGTATATTTTGCAGCATTCGGCTTTAATGATGTGCAATTGTTCAAATTGATTCCAGCACCATCAAAAATTTAAAAAAAGCGATAAAAAATTCACTAAAAAGTTAAAAATAATTCTTTTAAAATTTCTCCAGCAAGATCTAGGTCTAGGGACTGGAATTATTGCAGTCGGCGCCAATTAAGGAGTTTTGTCATAAAATTGGTAGGAACTGACGCAGGTATAAAGCCTACATGCAGTAAACAAAGAGTGCCGACATCAGTTATTCCAGTCCCTAGACCTGGATCCTGCTGGAGAAATTTTAAGAGAATTATTTTTTACTTTTTAGTGCATTTTTATTGCTTTTTTTTGAAGTTGGTTCTATTAGAAAAAAATTGTTTTCAACGACTTTTCATTTCTATTGTTAATCGCAATACTACTTTAACACCAGCAGTTTGTTTATTTACAGATGGTTTCAAAACTACCTCACCGATTCTGAAAAAAATTTAATGGGACCACCATGGAATCATCCTTTATCATTCAAGAAAAAGTTCATCAAAATCGGTGCCCAGTTTTGAGAAATTGTGATAAAACAAACATAGAAAAAAATAAAAAATAAAACAAAACCACATATCCTTTTTTTTTCTAAATCTGTTAAAAATGATATAGTTTTTATTTTCTATACATCACTTGAACTTACCGATGTCACAAGGTTCTCAACAAGAATCCAGAACGAATAACTTTTAAAACTCCCATAATTCTTGACAAGCTTACACCATCTTAACTTTCTCCCTAGTATTTTAAACTAACATCACAGATATTTTTCTAAGAAAAGGAGAATAAAAATACTCTCTATGAGAGGACACCCCAATTCCTTCCCGAACATCTCGATTCCTTTCCGGTCATTTTCAGCACTGCGAATGGTGGGTTCCGATTCCTTCCTCAGTTGATAAAATCAAGTATACACGATTACTTCCCAAGTAAGTATGATGAAATACCCGATCTTCCTTCCAAAAAGATATTAAAATTATTAAAGTCCTTCCAATGTAACGGAAAGCTCGAAGAACATCTGTAAAAAGCCGCCTATTTATTAGCAAATTAAAGAATAT
Source organism: Ericerus pela (assembly GCA_011428145.1). Taxonomy (NCBI): domain Eukaryota; kingdom Metazoa; phylum Arthropoda; class Insecta; order Hemiptera; family Coccidae; genus Ericerus; species Ericerus pela. Next base: position 1,960,837 of record WOFM01000279.1, read on the forward strand.
AAAATTACACAACAGGCAGAAGGATTTGATTTGTCTGATAAAAGCAATGAATGGAGCACAGCAAAAAGTGTAACCAAAATTGCTCGTTATTATTAATGAAGTTCACAATGCAATTGAAAATGAGACCAGAGCAAATGACACGTACATAATGTCAAACTAAAAAATATTATCATATTTGGAAAGGAGGACACTACTGCAAATACAGTGAAACTTTCCAATAACAGGCACAAGCGGGACCAAGTATTATTTTTCACTATAGGGCAGAAAAATGTAAAATGAAAAAATCAAATACATGTAATTTTTTTAAATGGTATAAATAGTTAAGTATACGTTAAAGTAGTTATTTTTTACAATAACATTGTGTCATTAAAAGTAGATTTTTGAATTTAACAATAGTTTTTTGTGTATTGTAGTGAACTTTTGGCACGAAGTCAGCACATTCAGGGGAATTAATTCTCCAATATAAGCCTATTTTTCTGTTATTCAGATGTGAAATCTGGCTCACCCGAACATTTTACCCTATCCATTGTCCGCTAGGGGAAAGTTTGCTATTGGGAGATATCTAATACTTTAGGTATGTTGGAGGGGTCCGTTAAAGGAGGTTTTACTGTACCTCGTTCAATGCCAAAAGATTTATGTTGACGGCACTTTCCCGAGTCACAAAATTTTTTGTTTGAATCATTCATGGCTGCATCAGCGGACACTAAGTCCCATTGTGGTATGTTGTTTGCTTCCTAATAAGCATGCGGAATTATACAGTGAAGTTTTTAATATATTAAAAATGAATTTTTATTTAAATCCACCAATATTTTTTTAAAATTTTGAGGTTGCTATTATGAAGGTAGGAACTGATACTACAACAGATATTATAATTCAGGATTGTAAATTTCATTTATCGTAACACAAAGTTGGTGGCAAAAAATTCAAACCTTTGGCCTCTCAAGTGACTTCACAACTGAAAATAAAATTGGAACATCTTTGTATTACCTATATTTTTCGTTTAGGTATTTATGTTGCCCCCTGATGAAGTAGACGACTGCTTTTTAGATTTCGTGTCAATGAAACCAGCCTCTCAAAAAATTGACGAATCTTCCAACATTGATTATAAGCTGACCAACATATCATTTCGCATTATTTCTAACTCTTTTTCTTTTTCTTTTCTTAAATTTGATAATGAATGAACGTACATATTTAATAATGGATGTCTACGGTTTCATTTTCATTAAATTTGTTTTTGTAAACATAAAAATTATTTTGAAAATTTAATCAGTTAATAAAGTTATTGACACGGGAAGGAATTAGACACCTTCATCAAATCTACCCCTCAGTTCTGAGAATTATTGGGTAGGAATAAGGCCGAATTATAAATGAAAATAGGCGAATCGGAAGAAATCGGGATGCTCACCTCTACGATTACAAACAGGAACACGAATCCACCAAATTGGTACACGAAGAATACAGTCAGTAAATAAGTTTAGGTTAAAAACAAATTTTTGAAAAATACGCTTTTATTTTTTATTTTTTGGCTTTAACTTCATACGAAATAAACATAATTTTGTATTGGTATATTTTAAAATCACAGTAGAGAGTAGAATAGAAGCTTATAAAAAAGACAGGGTAGAGAACCTAGCAAAAGAAAATAATAAATTAATGCAACTATTAGCCTGGGTAACTCTTGAAGATTCCACAAAAAAAATAATAAAATGAAGAACAAACAAATGTATTTTAGAAAATGAAAAGAAGATGAATGTCTCAATTAGGCTACTTTAGGATCAAGTGAACAAGAAAAAAGTGTTCACAGAGAAAAAAATTTTTCAACTTTTTATATAATAAATTATATTAAGTGTAGTACATGCTTTTCTACAAGGCTGATCCTACATTGCTCTATCATTTCTTCACAGATGACAATTTGCGTTAAAAGTTTCTCATTTTCAAAAACACGTTTTCTTCAAAAATATGTTATAAAATATAATTAAATCATTACACTATTGTCCTATATTCTGCACCTAATTTATCTATGTAATTGATTAAAATATAATTCATTTATGATTGTGTAACTGTATAAAAGAGATCTATGGTACCAAATAAGACCACTTTACGTGTTACACCATACACAAAATATTAACACCAAAGTGAATATCAATATCTCTGTAATATTCAAATGATTAGTTTATTATCCACTATTGTAGACCTTAATTTCTTGAGAGATTTTATGAAATATTTCAAACACAAAGATTAATTTAAACACTTTTAATAATACTTCAAACACTAATAATAACTTGAACATAGGGATAAACCCTTATAGGTAATAACAATGTCAGACTGTACTAAGACTGTCTCAAAACTGAACTGTTGAAAACTGTGTGCTGTTCACTTGGTAAACAAAGTTTATATACCTGTTCAGGGTACCTAAATGTACATGGTGAATAGGCTAAGTGAAGTAGGGACTTGTTATTATAGGGATATGCTGACTCACAATATAATCGAGGGACCAGCGTATATAAGTTATTGAATATTATGACAATATTCACATACTATCATAATATTCGATGCAGGTATTTTAAATTGTTTTGGAGAAATAGTAACGGTATTTTGATAATCATTTTATTTAAATTGGTTTCGCTGTAATTCAGCGCCCTTTTCTTCTTTGTTTCCTAAAAATAAAAATTCCTCAATTAACAGCCCCGTTAACGAACACTTTTAATGATTTCAACAGCTACTCGGTGGACCTATGGCCAATCCTGTTGCACCAAAAATAACTCAGTGAACCTAACCTGCAATTTGTTTCAATTTCACGCGAATTTCACGAGAAAATGCAGCAAACATTCCCGAAATAATGAGTAAGATGTTGATTCCGGGGGGGGGGGGCAGTAATAGAATTTGGAGTTAAGGTCATTTTCAAATAACATAAATAAATTATCAATTTTCTTATCAGCAACATACATGTGAACGAACGTTTTTTTTCTTTGAATTTATTATTACATAATTACATCATCGACGAATTTTTGTAACTTATTCATAATAATTGCTGTAGGTAAATTTATTCCTCAACCACAAAACTTAACGTCTTGACTCATCTTAGGAGCTTACAATTATTCTGACGCGTGCAGATATTATTGAAAAAAGTTAATAAATTTTCACCGAACATCTGACAACAAGAGAATAAACAACAGATTTCTCGAATATGCAAAAATTGTAAGGAAAAAACTTTGGGACAAATGTCACCATACATAGTCATCCTGAATATACTGCAATGATCCGGTTTTATTTACACATTCACCAAGACCCCCAAGATTTCAGCGAATTTTCTGAATGACGTTTAGCATCGGAAAAAATTCATTCATATAACTTTTTTTTTGTCAATTTTATAAAACAAAATACGAGTCACCAGAAAAAGATGAATTATTATTTAGTGAAAATCCCCCGATACTCAATGTCATAAACCCCAATTTTCCAACTATCTAAATCCGAAATAAAGAACCGAGAAAATTTTCAAAAAATTAATTTAAATTATTCATATTAAGATTTTACGCGTAAATTTCATAAGGCGCAATGTAAATCGTAAAATAAATATTGCGCAGGACTAAAAAATCATAAATTTCTTCAAAGTTAGGGTAATTTACACGTAAAATAATTTGGAAATGTGTGTTGACGCTAGATAAACGGAATTAAGTACAGTGATTTTTATAAGACGTTGTCTTTTTATAATTTTTAGTAAAAGCGATGTTGATACGACCAAAACATTCAATTTATATTATTAAGTTATAATAGGAAGACAATGTTACCTATTCTTCCTTCCTGAACCACTTTTTGGTTTCATAAATTTTTACGGACCTGCTTATAAATTATGATTTCAATTTTATTTTGATACTGGCAGAATAAATTAAATAAAAAAATTGAAATTAACGTTGATGTTATCGACCTTTATAATGATGCACCGTCAACTCGAGGCTGTCAGTTCCATAATTTTCAACATTAATCATCACAGAAGGGAAGTGAGGCATCGAGTTTTCGCACATTTTTACATTTAAATTTTTTCGAAGAATTCAATGAATTTCTTTAAGAAAAACAAAATTATTCACAACTTATAAAGTAGCTGGTCTACACTACTGTTCAGCGGGTATACACTGGAAAAACTGTGATACACGAAGACAAATGGCTTCCTTCCTATTATGAAGGTCCACATAGGAATGAGTTAACTAAAATGATACGATAGTTCGATACAGAACATTGATATTTTTAATGAATATTTTATCCTTCTGGGTGAAAATGAAAATACTCACATAGCAGATTACTCGCATAGGGAACCATCACAATTAGAAAATTAAGCATAGATTAAGGAGGAGTAGGGTTAATATTCGTGAATATATCAACAGAAACTTTGAGATAATTTTAAAATATGTAATCGAAATGAAGACAGAGAGATTTAGGTCGAAGGTTGTACATTCGTTGGAGGAAAAGAATGAACCAAATTGTAGTAGGCCTAATTGTTAGCACGAGTAGATACACTGATTAATTTAAAAATCAGAATAATAACTTTCGAAGTATGTTACTAGTGTGACAACTTCCTACCAGCAGTGACGGGTGTACTACTGCATTTGCTGGTATGTTGTGTGGCCTGTCCCTACATTACATAGGGCATACACACTTTTTGGTTTACGGATTAGTAGTTCACCACTACCAATCTAATTTTATTACTGAACTAGGTTCACACATGTATATACAAGGTCTAAATGTAGACATGCACATACGCTATCCGCATTGCCCAACAAGTATTTACCTCAATGTGTGAACTAAGATCAGTTATTGGCAAACAGCTGATTGAGTAGATTGTAGTCTTCTCAACTCCCTCTCATTAATTGGTGAACAGCCAATCAAGTAGGTTGCAGTTTTCTTAACTCCGTTTCATTAATTGGCCAACAGCAGATCAAGAAGGTTGTAGCTCTGCTCCCTCTTGGTAAAAGTCTTTATCAAGACATCCATCCAGTACCAACTTGATCTGGCAGAACTCGGATGCAAATCCTTGACCAAACCAACAGACCTTCAATGGTTTTATCTCCTCTCTTTTCTCTGTTGCCACTCTGTTAACAACTCCTAAGAGTGGGAGATCCTCTTGGGTAGAGGACATCGTGTACCTACCAGGGCTAATGCAACAATCACATCATCATCAGTAGTTGCCTATTCCTCCACCATCCCACTATACTTTACACCTCTTGGAGGGGGGATGCAAAGGCAGCTTCTCCAGTAGAATGATAAAATTATCACAGGTCTTTAGTGGCAATTGACATCCTCTATGACCACTTCATTGAATATCCAGTTGATGGCCCAACCCCCTCCTTGCACATTGACTGCTCTGTTCCAGTTCAGCTCGAGGAATGTGTTGCTACAGCTGCAACAGACTGACAACCTAGCCTGAGCTCATGGTAATGTAAGCAACCACAAGATGGTTTTAGCCATCTCAGGTTTGCTCCCATCATCAGTCGCTAATATAGTCTCTGAATTACTTTATAGCACGGATCAAACTCAGCAGATGTGAAGTAACCTCCACCAGTTGATTCATGAGGAATTTTCATCCTCAAACAACACGGGGGTACAGAAACTCCTAGAACAGATGATCTGTGAGCTGAGAGAGAAACTAAACCCCTATCAAAGCAAACTGGTTCAACTCAATGATGGTTACATTGACAATACCATCATCCTAAGTCTGCTTTATCGTAGCTTGCCTTCAGTCATCCAACAGCCCTTGTTGATGTAACATCCTGCAAGTTTGCAATTGGCTACCATCACTGCTAACAAAGCAATCACCCTAGAACAGCCATTTACATCGCAGTTCACTAACAGTGCAATCTCAGCTCCAACTACCATTGCAGCTCTTCAAACTACATTAAGTAGCGCTTCTTCCATCTCTAACACTCCTTAAACATGTTCAGAACCACTGTGTTCGGGGTAACCCTGCTCTTGTACCAAGCCTCAATAGTCCCTGCGTCCAGATGAGTCTTGGTGGAACAATCTTCAATGACTTACTCAGACCTTGTTGCCCCTCACTTACACTGTTCAATCTCCAACTACTTTCTCATGCTTCACATGACACAACTAAGATAGGCCATCCTATATTTACTTGTCCTTTATTCAATAAACGTACCTGGTTATGGTCTTGACTAGGGATTAACAATGAGCCAGTATTCTCCGACTATCTTACTTGACAGAGGAGTTGATACCTGTACCACCTCTTCCAGGATCAAACCCTCTGAGTTCCACTTTTCCTCCACCAATGTTGAACCCACAAAGTTTCACTCCCTCTCCTTTGGTTGAGACACAGCTCTATCAACCTTTGTGTAGATGACAGTGACACTGTCCTGCAAAGAAGAATCGACCCTCTCATAACAATGGAGACCAGGAGATGCCTCTGGCTTAAAACCCATGAGAACTTCAGAAATTGCCACACTCGTGTCTAGGATGCGTTTGACATTGTATGTTTCCTCCAGAAACATACAGAGGGAGAGTAGTGTGGGGACTTTCTACCAGTAATGTCCCTACATTACATAGGGCGCAAACACACTTTTTGGTTCACAGGTTAGTAGTTCATCACTACTAATCTAATTTTATTACTGAGCTAGGCTCACACATATATATAAGGTCTAAATGCAGATGTGCACATGCACTACCCGCAACACCCTACAGCTAACTTTTAATAATTCACATGCAGGAAAATATCAGTAGAAATGTCTCCACTACTTGCAACAGAATATAGATGAACGAATATTCCAAGTTTTTATGGTGGTTGAAATAGGCTAAGCATGAGGGTTCATACGAATAAGGGTACTTTAATCATTCCTACATAAGCTGAAGAAGATAATTTGAAATAGCTAGAGTTGAATATAGGTTGTAAAACAAACTTTGAGACACTATCTGTGGTGGCATTTAAAATGAATATTTTTGGATGAGTCTAAGAAAAGTAAATGTCAATTAAGAGGGAAATACTTTTTGCATAATTAATTCCAAGCAGGGGCTTTTCAAGGAATGTTTCTCACACCCCACAAGCTCAATCTGAGTTGGCAAAATAATGATGAAGCTGGGCAAATTGGGTACTTAATGATCTTTTTAAGGTTTTCTTCAAAAATCTATTTATTAATTTTGATCTCATGAAACAGCCTGGCAGTGGGGAAAATTATGTTTTTTGTTGCATAACTTGAGGAAATATTTTAGCACCAAAAACTCAAATTCATATTTAAGCATATGCATATATATAAGCCATTTTCTTGTTACTACAGTACAGGTAACTGTTCCGTCCCGTTTCTGCAGACGAATCTGTTCGTCTACAGAAACGTGTCGAACAAAATATAGGCGACTATTATTCTTAGTTCTCAGAATAATAGCTGCCTATATTCCAACTTGCTTCTCACGATCAGACACCACCAGATATGCTGACTATTTCATGTCATCATATTTGGCGGATGTTCTGTATCACGCCACCTTTTTGGTCGGCCATATTTGATTAAAACAATGAAAACGAAGGTGATGTCGTGTCCTCATTTGGAAGACATGATCATTCCTAAACCTACAGTCAAGTAGACAAGTTAGGGTTCACACTCGTTGTTGTGAACATTAGGTTTCATTAGTCTTAAGAAATAGTATTAAGTATAATTTCGAAGTGTTGTAATAATTAACGTGAAATATTAATAAAAGATAATATAAAAGAAATTATCTTATTTGTTGAGGTAAATTCGAATCAACGAATTACTCTCGCAACAGTAACAATTTTTATCTTATAGTCACAAAATTTGGATTAAAAGATCTGAACCACTGATACTAGTGCTGATCAACCAAACAGTACTTCCTGTACAGTTAGTTTTGATTTTATTTTGGCTATAAAATGCCTTATTTTTAACAAATAGCTATGAAATTTTCAAAAAATATTTGTTATTTTGTGGTAACATGAACTGTTAACCACGGATTTACTTGCGTTTAAATGAAACTTGATGGGAGTAAAAATGATACAGAGAGACAAAGAAAATCATATCCATCCAGAGATGTTTATACTATACTAGATACCAAACTCAGTGGGAAAAGTGAAGCCAACTGCCGCCATCTTTGAATTGGGCATAAGCACCATATAAATACATGGTGGAATAGGATTATCAAGTTAAATTGTATTTCATATTGGGTAAGCTGGATTTATTTTGGTTTTACGCATATTATATTATGTTAAAAATAGACCTAATAAGTTTATGTTCAAAACAAATTTTTCAAAGGTACGCTTTTATTTATTTATTTTTGGCTTTAGTTTGATCCGAAATAAAAATTATTTTATTGTGGAATGTATGCTCGTAATATTGGTATATTTTAAAATTTCAGTATGTATTGAGTAGAATAAAAGCTTGTAATAAAGTAATAATATCACATTTTTATTTTTTAAGCAAAAAAAAAGTTTTGTTTGTACAAATCTACTTCATTACATCTATTTTTAATATATAATATACCTAAAATCGAAATAAATACAATTTACCCTATATAAAATACAATTTGACTAGAAAATCCTATTCTACCTATGCATTTATGCCTAATTCAAAGATGGCGGCAATTTACCTCTTGTTTTGTCCCTGTAAAATGATATGAGTTTGGTATCTAGTATTGTACAAAAATCGCTATATCCACCTCACCAACCAGTAGTTGTCAGACAATGAACAAAAAGAGGAAGGGAAGTTTTTTTCAATTTTCTTTTATGCTCCTTTTCATTCGGTTTAATAAATGTTTTGTCCATTTTAAGTTTGCACACATGGTAAAAATTGGTAACTTTGTTCCAACAGGAATTACTGACTTCCTTCATGGCAATAAATCTTCTTTCGAATAACTAAATTTTTTCACAAAATCTCACCAAAACTGTCCATTGGTTCTGGAGTAATAATGTCTCAAAACGTTTTTAGCCTGTATTATTTTACAGTAGGTATTTTATATTTTATCTCTATTTCTATCACTATATATTATAAAATACTATGGGCTAGAAACTCTTGGAAAGAATAACTCTGTTTGATAGGACTACACCAACTTACACCAACCTACACCAGAAGGGCGATTCCACAAATGTAGGAATGTTATATGACTTTGTGTCAAGTTTTATTTGAATATTTGTGGAGTATTCCTACCAGTGTAGGTTGGTGTAAGTTAGTGTAATCCTATCAAACAGAGATACTATCACGTCAGAACTGCATAATGGATTTGAAGAGATTTTCTAAAAAAAATTGTGCTATTCCAAGGAAGGTTTATTTCCATCAAGGAAATCTGTAGCCTCTGCAGGGCTAAAGTTACCAATTTTTACCATCTGAAGAAACAGAAAATGAAAAAAATATTTATCAAAAGGAATGAAAATAGTAGAAAAGAGAACTAAAATAAAATTCTCCATCTCTCTTTTTTCACAACCAGACCACTGCCGTTTGATAGGGTGGACATGATTTTCTCTGTCCTACCCTGTTACATTTTTCTTTTTATCAAGTTTTATTTGGGTCTACAAAAAACGTGTTAAATAGTATATTGCACACCAAGTTTAAAAGTGAGGGTTTACATGCGAGGGGAAGTCTGAAAAATGAGTGTAGCGAGTGAGCAATTCCTGATTCATGATAACTCACTTTCAAACCTTGTTGAGAAAGATATTTTTTATAATTAATGATTAGAAATCAATGATATCATAGGAATAGAAACATTAATAACTACTAATTGTAACTGTTACCAATTTCAAATAGAAATAATCAAATATTAGGTATACTAATAATGATAACTTTCTTTCAATTAGCTTTTGTAGCAAATTTGGATAGTGACAGCTTGGAAATTATGAGGTTGCAGATTCAAATCCTAGTTAAGCAAGTAAATATTTGTAAAAATGTAAATTATAAGTTTATGGAAAATTACTTTACATTGAGGTTACATCATTCATCTACAATAAACACTACTTTTCATTTGCAAAATACGATTGTAAAAACATTGCCTTTCTGATGATGCATTATAAAAACAATTTTTAGGCACAAAGCAAGTGAAACTGAGGCAAACAGCTCATAATAGAATATAATATAATAAAATAAACGTGAAGATTGAGATAGAGACGTAGAGATGCTATCAACTTTGGCACAGATCAGCTGGAAAGTATTTCCATAGAATTCATTTTTGTTTCAATTTTGAAAGTAGTAATTCTAGTAATGGTTTTAAACTGTGTAAACAGTTATAAAATTTAAAACAATCATCAATATTATTATTTTAAACAAATAATTTTCTACTTTTTCTAACGGAACTACCAGCTACTGCTGAGTTAATTTTTTTTTTTTGCTTCTTAATTTTTCCGTTTTCTAAAAATTGCTAAAAAGTTGGCTAAATTGGATATTTCACCCTCTTGGATAAAATGCTTCTATAAACCACTGATCCCAGGAAAAGGGACAACCTTTCATTTTTTCTCTATCAGCAAATGATTTAATCTAAAAAGAAGAAATCGACAAAGCTGCGTTTATTTGTGGGTTATTCAATAGATTTTTAATTTGAGAGTTTGAAAATTTCACTGCACGAGTAATTTTTCTCGTGAGTTGTACACACGATTCAATAAAATTTAATAGATCTATGAAACCTTTAAAATCATTTTAAATAAATTTTTAATCCTTTACAATCGTAAAAAAAAAATGAATAAAATCCTCTCTTCTCCACTCAAAAGACATTAAAAATAAGAATGTTTCATAAGAATACTTCATATGCTTTGAGCAAAATGAAAAATCAACAAAAATTCATTGGAATAAATTCCCTGATGGCTAAAAACAAGGGTATGAAAGCCCAACAAATTTATTTTTCAACAGAATCCAAAAATAAATGAAGAGGATGAGAAATTATTTTCCATCCAATAAAAAAAATATAGGAATATATCGAGACCCTGAGTGACTTTTTTTTTTGAAGTCAAGCTTCAGTTTTCGAATTTAATTTTTTTATAACCAAAACAGAGCCCCTCTAATTGAGGTGTTCTTGGTAGTCCATCGACATTAACCTCTTTAAAGATTATAACCATCCCTGTTAATAAACTACGCAATTTTTAACCAATCAAATTTTATTGGAAATAATCTATAAGCTTTCACCTACAGGCTAATCATTTTACAGATCAATTTTAACGAAATACTATTTTTAGAAATAGGTACATAATTTTGACTGGATAATTTTTTAAAGCATATGTTTAAAACACACAAAAGAGGAATATCCAACATGGAAAACGTTATCACACCAAGAACTAATCGTCCTGATAGGGGCGAACGCTGGCATGAACATTTGTTGTAAATTTATTGGAGGTAAGTTTAGCTTTAACTAGTGAATATAGCATGTACATTAACTTTTATTCTGAAAAATTGCCATATTTTCTTCTTTTTTTTTACAAATAGTTAAGAGATGGGCGTCCTAAATAACAAGAGTTTCAACCCCCACTGCCCTTGCTTCAAAGGGAATGAGGGGAAATATGCCTTCTTAAATCAGTGTATGGTAGTTTTATTGAAAAATTTCAACTGTAACAGGAAAACAGATTCGTCCCAAAATGTTGACTATTATATTTACAATAAAAAAAGATTCTTATCACTTTTTATTTGCCACACTCCCCGCCGCATATAAAAATACCACTTTTCGTATTCTGTTAAGCTAACATACCAGAACGTTAAAAATTTAGGATTCTGTGTGTATTCTTCAAGTGAAAAAACCTCGAAGTAAAAAATGTCCTTCAATTCAAAATCGTTCAACTATATCAAAACTTTTTTTTTTTTTCGTCCAAAACTGAGATAGTTTTATTTCTAAAACAGAATTGATATTGCATATCAGTATTTTTCAAATGAAAACGGATGTTAAATTTTATAGTTATTATGGTATCATTCTGTATCATCCATTAAATTCTTTTCAGGTTGGGATAACGTTGACGAAATATTCTTTTGGCTACAATCCAAATTTTGTATAGAATTAACTTACCTCTGCTCTGCACACGTTGGAGCAGATGTACAATTACTCGAAATACAGTCAATGGTTCTTCCACAAACAGCCGGTTGATATTGGTCCTCAACGGTATCCTTGGTGTGATGGTCAACTTGACGGTCTGAGAAAACGAAAGAAATAAGAATATATTTTCAAATAATAAAAACAATATACGTGTAGGGAAAGAAAAGAAGATCCCAATTAAAATTGGCGATGATTTCAGGCAAACGAAACTCAAGTAAATTGAACAGCCTCATTTTGTCAGTAACCTATAATAAAAGCACGCAGTTGTGCCAGCGAACTAAGTTGTAAATTATGTAACTTACATTTTTTGTCAAAATGCCATGGTTTTTCACTTTTAACACTAGTTGGAATATTATCCGTCACCAATAAAATATTCCAACAAAAAATAAATAAAATAATTTTTAATATCTCTGTCTGCAGCGCATCAACCGCGGTAAGTGTGTACTTTATTAAAGTGTCAAATTTTGTAATGGCTGCCATTCGAAAACCAGAGGATCGATTTCGATCAAATTCAATATAAAGCCAGTCCTTAACAGTCTCCAACTGCCATGAAAATTTCAAGCCAAAATCTTTTAATTTCTGGAAGTTATCGTGATGACATGGTGAATTTTGAGAACCCCTTCCTCCGAAACTTGCGGATGAATTTCAGAAATTTTAACACGAATATGTAGCCCATAAAAGGTTCTAACACTACCCCTAGTTTCATTTCCACAGGTCAAACATTAGAGGCTACACCGACTCCCAAAAAGTGCCAAAATGAGCAAAAAGTGGAAATACATATATGTATATTGTAACGGCATAAAAAGGCGTCTGATTATATGATTTTAGACCAATTTAATTTTGTGTTACACCTTACCAGTAGCAACCGCTAATTGTGCGCCAATAGCTCCACCATATTTTTGCCCTCCTCAAGCATTGAGACCAGCCTTAAAATTTTTTTGAACCATCTCAGAAAATATATATTATATAATGAATCTTGTGGGGACTCTCCCGTATGAGGTATAGGGGCTCGGACCCCTCGACGACAGTCGCCGCCCCAAAGGGCAAACAAACAATCGTCCTTGTGACGTTAAACACACAAAATACGTTCAATCGTAATACCTGTATGTACTTGCAGGTAATGTACAGGTACCAAATCGTGACACAATAAGATGATGTCACAATACGTACACAAACCGGCCAGCCATCTCTTATCTAGATAGGGGATGATGCAACCTGGCCGTTCTCACCAACGTATGTATTATCTTACGTACGTGTGTTTGTGTGCGTGCAAATAAGCCGTATATAAACCACCCGAACCGGCTCTAAAATCGCCAGTGTTTGCCTTGGTTTTGGCTTACCCGTACTTATGTACGAAGTGGTTGAACATGCTTAAATTCTGTTGAATTTCCTTCTGGTGAGAATATCTCTCACGACAAGGTATTCCACAAATCTAAACTTTTAATCCAGAAGAATTGGGTTTGAACCCCATCAGCCATTGAATTTTTTTTATTGTAAAAGCGTATTTTTAAAAATTTATTTTTAACGTTAATTATTTGTGCCGTTTTGGCGCCCCTTTTTCAGGTGAGAGTGGCTGTAGCCACAGAAAAACACTGTTGGGCTGCCGCCTCTGCACCTTACACAAGTATATCAATATTATACTGAATATCAATACCTCTAAATGTTAATTGTTTTAATTAATTTATCATCCACACTCATATGGTGGATCTTAACTTTTCTGGATTCAGTCTTTAAACACAATATAACAACACAATTGATACTTTAAAATATAATTTTGTACATGTAGTACAGGTATTTTTACATTATACTATTTCACGTAATAAGTGATTGAATGAATTCCTTGTAATAATCAGCATCGTCTACACAAAAACGTGAGTTTATTTACACAATTATGTATATTAGTGTTCAATGTGACTAGTGTAAAATAGTTATTAGTGTAGGTGTATAAATCATAAGAAAGAAGAAGAGTTTGTTGGAAGAAGAAGAATAACAAAGTGGAAGAAGAAGACTCTAATTTATAAACAATGCATTATTGTTTACATAATTCACGTATTTTTGTTCGCATGTACAAATGTATTTATCAATGTAATTATGGACAAATAAATCTGTTATATATATATATATATATATATTGTCTACAGAAGAATTTGAGTGATTTGTATATTCATAATCTACAACTGACAATCGGCACTCCTCCACAGGTTCCCCCACTGCACTGAATGCAATAGTTGTATTTCCATTTGGAAAATACACAACCAATGGCTTAAATAAAGTTTTCCTTTGGTAAGCCTACAACTTAAATTAAGAATTGTTAGATCGTAACAGATGAAGAATTTGAATTGTACATGGATGGTGGTGGACATCTCATAAAAACCTGAGAACTACTTCAGCTTGATGAATTAAATGCAAACTAACAAACTTATAGTCCAGTATAAATTATTATGGTTCGAAAAAAAACGACTTTTTTTCCCCCATCTAATTGTGGATAATGTGCCCCCTAATCAAATTTGTTTCAAATATCTCAAAAAAAAAATGGAAGATATGAGGTCGAGAGCTTAACAAAAAATTATTCCACTTTCAATCTAAATCCATTGATGTAAAGAAATACTAAATTCGGTGTAGTAGAAGAGTCATGGGGAAGCTGAAAAATATACCAAATATTAAAAAACGTATGTTGTTTTAGGAGGAAATTATGTAATTTAGTGTTATGAGAGTAATTCAATACTTTTAAATTACTTCAACAAATAAGATAAAATACTAATATTTATCTTTTATTAAATTTGAACTTCAAGTTATTACAAAACACATTTAAACTTTAACTTAATACTGATACTTAATAATAGTAAGACCGGATATCCATAACATCGAGTATGGACCTTAATGTTTCTGTTTGACTGCTAGTTCAGGAATGACCATGTCTTTGAAATGAAGATATGACATCACTTTTGTTTTCTTTGTTTCACTCAAAAGATGGCCGACCAAAAAGGTGGTGTGACATGGAACATCCGCCAAATATGATGACACTTTACTGTCAGCATATCTGGTGGTGTCCGTTTGTGAGAAGCTAAGAAGAATATAGACAGCTATTATTCCGAGAATTAGGAATAATAGTTGTCTATAATTTGTTCGACACATTTTTGTAGACGAACTGAATCGTCTGCAAAAACGGGATGGAACATTTAGCATGATACGCATTTTCCTTTCAGACAGAAAAGAAAAAGCGTCAATAAAAATTAAATTTTATCGCATCAAATGCAATTTCAACTTTGACATTCATATTTTTCACAATTTAACAGGTAAGTGATTAGTGAGTTCTTGATTAAATTTTGGTCAGTTGAACAAAACCATTGTGGTAACTAAACCTCTTTGCTCCAAAATTTTTTGAACTTTTCTACCCTTTTATCAAGAACTTAAAGTTTTAAAATTTCCTTCCAAAAATCTCAAAAAATTCTTCACGCATAAAGTTAAGTCCAAAATATTTTCTGAAATTCATAAATAAGATCTTCCTTCACTGCAAAATTAAAACTAGAAGAGAAAAATCATTTTTCTTTCCATAATACCCAGTAAATTTGAGGCTCTTTTAGGTTAAATTAGATGTCAAATCAAATAAGAAATTAATCGCCTCACAATTTTTGCCTAGTGTCAATGATAAAATCTCTCCAATATCTTTCATCTCTCTCAGAATATTATAAAAATTTTGGTGTTGTCACTCTCCAAAAAAGAAAGAAAAATATTGGAATCAGAAGAAATTGTAACAAAAATAAGTTCGAGAAGATTCTTCCTGGCTTTGACCATATTTTTTCAGCAAATGGCAGGTTATGAATTTTTCTCTTCAACACTGAATTGTGAAATTCAGTCCCCTAAATAAAGTGATAGAAAACAATTGATACTTTATTTCTACTAATTTGAGTTTATCCCTATATAATCTTTAAGCCGGTCCCACACGACGTGTGTATTCGGCAAACATTCGGCATTCGTCTGCATTTGCACACTGTGTGGGAGAAATGCCAATGCAAATGTTCGGCATTGCCAAACATTCGGCGAACATTTGTCCAGGTTCTAGCAGTTGTTGTTAAATAATGCACGAGTCAAAGGGATGACGAATACTTGCAGATGGCTCCCACATGACGCGCGTGAATAAAAAATCAAAAGCTATTCTTTTTCATAGTTTTCAATAACATTGATTATACAAGAAACCCTGCGCGATTGTTTGGCACATGTGAACAAATATTTGTGAACTGTGAAGTTCGTATATTTATGGTGTAGTGTAGGAGCCACAAAGCAGCGAGGCAAATGTTTGGGCCAAATATTTGCCAAATAACATTCGTCAAATGTACGCGTCGTGTGGGACTGGCTTTAGAATACAGGTCCATCTCTCACTTTGTTGCTGTTTTTACTAGAGTCCCGTGGTACCTAAAAAATAATATTATACAATATTCTAATAAGTAATAGTGGAAAGTTGCCAGGGCCATGGCCAATTTTGGCTTTTTTTTTTAATCAAAATAATAAAGCTGTGAAGTAGTTTACTATTAAATTTGCAAATATTTTGGCTCATTTTTAAATAATTATAATTTTTGGGTATGCATTTGCAAATAATAATTATTAAAGACTAAAATTTTGCGGACCATAATTCTTCAAGCTGAAATATTCCAAATATTATTACCATTATCAAAACTAAAGTGTGACAAATCAGAACCCAGTTTTCGAAAATGAGGTAGCATAAATATAATTTGAAAACTGATTCTGACGATGATGATTAGTAGGTTTAATTGTGGGGGTTCTCATTTGAGTTTTGGACACCTGGCTTTGAAGACAACAAACAAAAATTTTTTCCCAGCTATTTTCTTCTCCAGTTTTTTTGGAAGCTACTGAACTAATAGGCATTAAATTTCTATCAAAATTGCAACAATATAAGGAAAGTATATTGAAAAAATTTCAGCCATATATCCACCTTGTAGCTTTCTCAAATCTGTGAACACAAAATTTTAGGCAATACACACACACACATTCGCGCGCGCCCATGCAAACGCGTATATTACAAGCCCTGAAGTGCCACTCCACAGCACTTTGGCTTGTGCAGGCCCTGGATTTTTTCTGGTATACATATAGGTAACATTGTAAAATTTCTTGTTTCAGAGGAAGCAACAAACATTATTTTTCACATCTATGTGTGGCTGTGTGGATAGTGGCGCATGTGCATGGAAAAAGATGGAATAATAGGCCAAATAATATTGAAAAATAACTTTGTGAAATAATTTTAATGAATGAATTAACGGCTTGTACATTTATTTATATATTACACATAAAAAAATCAGGTCAAAAGGGGAAATAGGTGTCAATTGTTTTTTTTTTCTTATGAAACAGATAATTTTTATCATCTCCAACCCTAACTGTAAAATAATATTGACATAATTGATATGTGCATTGATAGTTATCGATATTTTATTACTAGTTTCTGTAACGGCCAAAAGAGGTGGTAATGTACCTAATTAGAACCACTTTCAGTGTTACACCATACACAAGATACTAAATACTGGATAAGTATTAATATCTCTATAATAATTTAAATATTCAATTGTACAACAACAGTACACCAATTAATACGTTAAATACTCTACAATAAGTTTAACATATGGGTTACAACCCTTTATACATGACAATCTATTCACTAGTAGCTCAATAAAAGAGGTTCTAGGTACTGAGAAGTAACTGTCTAGGAACTGTGTCTTATTCCTTCGAATCGAGGGTTTATATACTCGTTCGGGGTATGTAAGTGTACGTGTCAGATAGGTTAAGTGAGGTAGGGTGTTGTTATTATAGGGTTGTGCTGACTCGCGATATACTCGAGGGACAGGCACAATTAGGTCATGAGTATATTGACATTATATATATATATATATATATATTCATAAAACCAAGTACGGGTAATTTAGTGGTTGTTTATAAAGAGCTATAGGATTTTTTATTGTTGATGAATACCTATGTTTTTGGTATTTGAAAATGTGTAGACGAATATGTTCATCATATCTAAAAATAGATGAAAATATACGTTACAGTTTCAAGTACAAAAATTACAAAAAACAATTGATAGTTATCAATATCCTTTATAAAAAAAAATCAATCTATCAATGTTTTATTGCTAAAAACTGATTTTCCAGGAATTTATTAGTTTCTGGTTTTCACACAAACTACTGAACTAACAGGTATCAAACTCCTACCAGAACTGTTCCTATAAAAGGAATATTTTTCACAAAAATTTTAATCATATCTATATGGCAGTTTTCTCAAAACTATGATAAGTACATTTTTTCCCCGAGATAATTTTTCTTCTCCAATCCTCTCAGAAACTACCAAATTAATAGGCACCAAGTTTCTATCAAACTTGCACCTTCATAAGGATAATTTATCATGAAAATTTCAGCCTGACTCTTTTCATCATTTTCTTAGAATCTAGGAAAAACAACTTTTCCGGGAATTTTTTATTTCCAAGTTCACTTGAAAACTACTGAACTAATGAGTATAAAACTTCTTTCAGACCCTCTCCTATATAAGAACTATTATTTGTAAGAATTTTAGCTTCATCTGTCTGATAGTTTCTGTAAAACTATGAGCATGAAATTTTTACCTGCAATTTTTCTTCACTAGTTCTCTCGGAAATTACTGTACTAATAAGCACCAAAAAATTTGTTTTTTCTTAGTGTATACTCACAAGGAAAAATATCTTAAATTTGGTGGGGAAAAAATAAGAAAGTAACCCTCCCTAAAAAAGTTTTTCCTACAATTCATAAATGTTTGCCAGTATGTACTTCTACAAAACAAATTCCTGGAATATGATGAAGGACACATGATCACATATCCCATACTTCATTGAAATATGCCATACAATTAGAGGAAGCAAATATGTAACATAGATTTATTTTCTGTTATATTATATTGAACCTGATAATTTACAGACTGAATTTAAGGAAGCAAAAGGGATTATGAAAATTTTCAAAGGTGATCTAGAATGATTAATTTTATTCAAAAAGAAAAAAAAAAAAAAAACTGTTAAGAGAAAAAAATAGTAGGTACGAGTATGAGTATTACCTTACAAGTGTGTGAAGTGGGCTATTTTCTTCAAGTGTGAAAATTATTCAGATGAGCTTAAGCAGAGTTCTGTAAACTTCAAATAAGTTAAAATAATTCACTAACATCATATTGTTTGCAACTAATGCCAAAAAAAGCCAAAAAAAAAGTGCGCTTCAATACCAGCAGGGGTGAACTAAAACCTAATGTGGTACACATTTTAATAGGTGTTAAAGACAACACCAGCTCCATTAGAAAAAGTAGGTTTGTGAAAATAATAAAATTAATTACTACAAAATTATTATTAAATTTTGTAACTGTTAACATAAAATTACACAATTAAAAATAATCATCTCCTTCAAAATATAAACAAAAATTATCTTTTGGAAATAACTCACCAGAATTGCTAATATGTTGAAATAAATTATGGTTGACATTTTTTGCAATTTCTTAGTTACTGGCTCAAAATCAAGCATTTTATGACCAAAATAATACCTGTAGGGTGCAGAAAATAGGGCATGCGCACGTCTACATTTAGACCTTATGTCTGTTTGAGCCTAGCTCAGTAATAAAATCAGATTAGTAGTGGTAAGCTATTAACCTGTAAACCAAAAGTGTGTTTGCCCTATGTAATGTAGGGACAGGCCACACAACCTACCAGCAAGTGCACTAGCACATTCATCACTACTGGTAGGAAGTCACCACAATATCCAAAATAGCATAACTATAAATACCATCCAGCTGATCTGCACCAAAATTAATAACGTATTAGAATAGTTTGTAATAAATATTTGTTGTGATTTACATTCCTATTTGTCCAAAATTAGGCATTTTATAGCCAAAATAAAAATAATGTTACTAGAAGTAGACTACAGTCGATCCGCATCAAAATTCATATCAATTTATAATAAATTATAATAAATAGTGTTTTTGAATTTCGTAGCTATTGGTTAAAAATTAAAAATTTTACAGCTAAAACAAAAACAAAAATAGCAATACTGGAAGTACCCTATAGCCAATCTGAAACAAAATCAATAGGTCAGGTTGTTTTCTGATATTATTGTTTGTTTCAGCTGCCCATGGTATCAGATTTGCTTGACAGATGCCTCAAACCTCTAACCCTAACCCTGAGCTGCGTTCACTGATATTATACATAATAAAATCTGAAAATAACAAACTGTCTCCTTTTAGGGCTCATTGGGGGTTCTAGAATAAATCTAATGATAAAACTGACATGAAATTCAAATTCAGCGCATAAAAAAACAAGCCCGATAATGTATTAGAAACTAGTAGAGTATTACATAATAAAATTTGAAAATAAAGGATTCTCTTGAGCTATGCACACGGGCACAACCACACACCTACTAAAACAGACACATATTTTTCTTTTCTCTTTCTTCTCTCCATCTGCATAAATTCGGACGGTGCCAGCTGACTGCACACTTTTGTTTTTATCTCGTAGCGAAAATAAAAATGTGTTCCACATTAAAAAAATTCACAATACAAAGGAAAACATAAGAAACACATAAATCCACTATTTACACAATTTACATCGCCTATAACTTGGCGCAAAGAGCTTAATCAACGTAAAGGATATGCTCATTCTGCCACTTAAGGAGAGTATGTCGATGCCTTTATACCTTGCTTAAAGAGCATAACAGGCATAAATAAGGTCAAAAAACTAGTGAAATAGTTCTTCAGATCTGGACTCAGCATCGTGAAATAATAAAAAAAACCTGTAGGTATACTCCAACCGAAAAAAGTCTGCTGAAAAATAAAAACATTGCATTCTGAAATTCTGACGACATAACTTCAAGAACCACACCTAAAGGAGCTACTTGGATAGCCACATAGAGAATTTGTGACAAAAAATAATTTACTCAGATCGAAGCGAGAAATTATCGAAAAACCTAGATTTAGGCTACCTATATCATAATTTTCGGAATTATACTCAGCCAACGTCACTTCACAATCATGATACGTAAAAAAAAAAAAGTCAAGTTTAAAAAAATTTGTTTATGAAAAGGTAAAGTTAAATTTTCAAGGTTACTACTCTACTAGCTACCTTCGCAATTCGCATCCAGACTAGAGATGAAATTTAAACCAAAAGAATCACAAAATTATTAATTCATTAGCGGCGAAAAGACGTTGAAAAATTTTCGTTCTGCCATTAACAGATTATCAAAACCAGAAATCATAATTAGCAAAATTTGCGCAGTACGCTCGACTGATAAACTACCGTTGGAAATTTTTTTTTATTTTTTATTTAATCTGACACTTTTATTATTATCATTTCATTAAAAAAATAATAATTCCAAAAAAAAAATTTCGACTAAAATGTAACCATGTTTGTTTACTGACCTTAAATTAATGTCAAGCCCAATGTGAAAAATTAAATTCATTCATTACAAAGAATGAAGAAAATTTGTCAACCCTGTGGAATTTTTGACTGAAGTATGCGCTGTTGTTTTTTTCTCCATACTTTTTTCTTTTTTGGCTCTAACATATTTTACCTTGGGTAGGTGGAACAGAAATTCAGTGGAGAAAAAACGAAGTTTTCCTCACATCAAAGATACTTGTAAAATTTTGAAATTTGATGACATGAATTTGAAATAAATTAAGCGGCAGAAAACACCAAGGGAGAGCACACGAAAGGAAATCGGCCACTAAGTGGCAATTTTTTCACTGTATCATAAGGAGAAAATAAAATTTTAAGCTAAAACTTCAATATATGGTGACAAGAGATCTTCCTTTTTTTTCAACATCGAAAAAATTTTACCGCAATTTAACTAAAAAAGTAAATGGAAATTTCGTTCGATTCAATGGTTTCTTCATAAAAAATTTAATTTTGGCTTTTTGGGATATTAAAATACACCATTTTTAAAGAAGGTTAATTTCAATTAATGAACTTTTAAGGGCCTTCATCTCCTACAACAGAATTTCTAAAAGATTTTAATTTTCATAAAACTGCATCTCGATAAATCATTATTATAATGCGGAAATTGCCTTCGTTAGGTGTTACGATATTAATTAATTCAAAATAAAAATCAAAATGATATGATATAATTTTATTTTTAGGAAAAATTAGAAAAAATTGAATACCTAGGCAAGGTTGGAAGAGAATCAAGGAAAAGAACAGCACCTCATTAAATGAGGGTGAGGATTTCTTTAAATAAATTAAAAATAATTCAGTAATATGAAAATGCAATCGAACTAACAAAAATTTCACTCAAACAGGGGAAAAATATTGTTTTTAAAAAAGGTGTATTTCAGCATTATTTTCAATTAGAGGCATTAGGGCCATACTTCCTTATAGGCACTCGAAATAATGCCTAAGGCAGCAAATTTTGAGGCGAAGCCAAAAAAGTAAAAAATTAATGGGTCGTTAATATCACAAATCGAATCAATAAATAATTTCATTATAAATGAATTTTTATAATGACACACTTTTTTATCAGGAGTGTAATATGTGAAACAACGTTGTGTCATTTGTGAAACTTAGCGCACTAATACAGTTGTCTGCCGTACTATGGTCCGAACCAAATAAGTTGGGTTCCGACGTTCACGGCGCATTAATGCAACATTGTGTCTCATTATTCAACATTTTTAGGCCGTCATCATTGGCCATTAAACGTTTGTACATATATTGGCTATATCCTTCAGAGCTCAACCTATTTGGTCCGAACTATACTAGAGCCTTATACTTACAAGCACGGCAATTAGCCATTTTGTTTCAATTTAATTTACACGATCTTTCCAGAATTTTAGCTTTTTTATTGTAAAGATTTTTTTTTTGATTTGTTTATTTATTTAAAATTAAAGAATATTTTTTTTTCTTTTTTTTATTCTTTAGTTTTTTTGTTTTTTTTTTTCAAATATATTTTTTATTTATATTTTTATTAATTTTGAAAAATTTATTTCGCTAGAAGATCATTTATAGTGGGAAAATTTAGCTATTAATGATGTAGGTTTCAAATGAGGTGGAAGTCTCAAGAAAACGGGGAAATAAATCTGAAAAAAAAAAGGTAAATTTTTTAGATTCTTTAAAAAAAATGTAAAATCACAAGAGAGTAGAACAAACCCTTGATTTTTCCATTCAACAATGAATTTTCAAATTTCTCACTTTAGGATACTATAAACTTCGTATTTAAAATTTCTGATTGTCTTTATTTCAACATTATTTCAATTTCATCACCACATTCTTTATTGGTAAAACATCTATTCCTAATGTTTTCATCCTCAGATATCATGTGGATGGTATCTCGTTATGAATCTTATGAATCAATTCACGTAAGTGATTGGTTGAGAACTTGTAAAACCTAATGAAAAAACCAGTTTTCTGTGACAGGTAAAAACCTAATTTGGTTAACCACAATATTTTAAAATAGTAGTAGTGAGTAGAATTAAAGTTTATAAGAATAACAACTTAACTTTGGTCGATCTCAATTAAAACAAGCAACTCTAAATTTTTAGAATTCCTTGGGTGTATGGCCTTTTCCATTTCAAGTATAAACTAAAGGGTAAAAGAAATTGTTTAAATTTAAAACAAAATTAAATCTCCATATTCCTATTGAAACAAAGAATTTATACAGAGTGCAAAATTTAAGCTACAAAATTGGGGTTTGTACTATTGAAAAGAGGAGAAAATTTGCTCAAGTACTCCAAGAAAATTATTTTTTTTATTGCCATTAATTTTTTACAAATCAGCCATAAAAAAACTGCAAATTAGTGAGAAATTTGCCATTTAATTTCTCATTTATTTCAATAACTAATGATGGCAGAAGAAAAATTTCAGCAAAGATCCCCTATCTTTTAACAACAAATCCATTTTCACAATCAGATTTTGCCAAAAATGGATTCATCATGAAATAACAATGAGAGAAGATAGAAGAACAAAACTGGGTGTCCTCTGTATTACTATATACAAGTACACACACACACACACACACACAACACACACACACACAACTGCACTGTATACATAGGGATTTCTGCATATTTTGCCAACTATTGGACATTGTGTGTATACGCACATGTGCCTATATGGTTTTGTTCATCTAGGATTTGTAACTGGAGTGAGCAGAGAGGGGGCATATACCCCTCTTTCAAAGCTAGTATATAATAAGATTTGAAAAATATGGTAAATAAGGATCATAAATGATTTAAAACATATTTTTAATGAATTTCCAAACTAAAAATTGGAGAAAATTATTATGTTAACAAACAAATGTAATTTTTTTTTGTGAAGTATAAACAAACTGTTGAACACATTTTGGTTTACAAAACAATTTTATCCCAAAAATTATTTAATAGATTATCTAAACCTTAAGTACTTAAAATTTTTAATTATTATAGTTTCATAATTTACACATTCAATGAGAAACTGTATTCCAAATGTACCTACATGTTTTCATAGTTTTATCGTCCAAATAAACAAATATTCATAAAAATGTTTATTGGATGATAAATGATGTGAGAATGTATAAGAGCATAGCAGGCACCAATGAAGGAGAAAATACCATTAAAATTTTAATGATCGACCAGGGTAATGTTAATAGTCTACTTCAAATACTTTATGATTTGGCGCACATGATTTTTCTTAACAGAGTCAGTGCAGTTCTGGAAACAAGAAAGGTAACTCATAAAAAATGCAATGTCTGGCCCAATGATTCTAACAATATATAAATATACTCTCTGTCATCTATGCCATTCAGTTTTGTTCGATTTCAAGCCTGCCTCCTTAGGCGTTTTCAATAGGATGGAAATCACAGAGTTGGTATTTTTTGAGAATCTGTCCAATTTGTTGTTTCTGAGTGAGTTTGATAATCAGTAATCCCTTATCTCTGTCTATTTTAAAATCCATAAAATGAGTCAGGTTGTTGATCAATTGAGTCATTTTAGAATCTTGATATTCTTTTGCTTAATCAGTATGTAAAACACCTATGAGATAGATCTTGAGGAAATTTTGTACAGTATGATTGATAATATTTCATAAATTTGTCAAATGCTTCAGACTTTTTCTTGATCAAAAATGCTAACCTATACTTCGAATAATGATTGATAAATGTAATTATAAATTTTTTGCCATTATAGGTTTCCTGAAACAGACCCATAATATCAGATGAGATTACTTCTATGAAGTTAAACAAAATTTTGACTATGATGATATGATTTTAGATAGACTGACGATTGAATTAATCATCACCATAACACCAAGTAACTTTTAAGACTTGAAAATAATAACACACGGCCATTTAAAATTTGAGTATATTAGAAACTTTGTTAACAACATGATGGTGTGGTGCCAAATGTAAACTAACATTGGCTTTGGTTAAAAAAAATATCTCAGAATGTAAGTACCAGAACTAAATATCAATAAACATAATTTGACTTTTTGTCACAACTTTCTTGCATCTATTTGGCCTTGTTTTCACATCATGATGGCCTAACCTAGCTGACTTGCCTTTAATACAGATCTCACAAGTGATAAAGTCATAATTCTCAAAACGTTAAATTTGCAGGTATACCTACGACTACTTTAGACATGACCTTTAGGCTTTTGCAACTTGGATGTCCTAATCTTCTATGCCAAAGTAGGTATTTTAGATTTATTAATATTCGTCTTTTGCTTATTCATTTTTAAATTTTAGCCACCTTTTTCAGTTTGGTCTGAGACATTGACTGAAACACACTCTATACTCTCGTTTTTCAGAGCTCAACATTAAAAATTTTCCAAGTTCAAAATGAAATAAAATTTTTTCAAAGTATTTTTAAATAAAAAAGTTTATTTTTCCAATTGTCTAATAACAATGAAAAAACTAAATATGTTGATTGTTTAATAGTTCAATTCTAACAAAAACTTAAATATTTTTAGAATTTATTACAAACAATTTTCATTGGTTTTCCTGAATTATGTCAAGTTGCTGAATCACACTGATGTGTAATTGCTGTTTCAAATAAAAAAATGTTTCTCCTGAAAATCTGAATTCCTTGTTCCTGCTAATCTTATAAGAACAATGTTCTCATGTTTATTGGTGATGGCTAATTCAGGAATTATGTTAAGGGGCTAAAATTAGGATAGAGATGATGTGGGGAAGTTGAAATGGGTTATTAGTGATTTTTGGTGATAAGATGTAATTTGGGCCCATTTTCTTTTCTTTCTTTTTTTGCCTTTAATGTGAAATGATAGTGGTTCTTAATTTCCCAAAGGGGATGTGGTTGCCTCATTTTTAAATTTTGGCTTTACTCCCTGCTTCAGTCCTAGAAACTATCAACCTTTTTTATTATACGCTTTTATTTAAATTGCTTTGATTAGTTCCAGCGCATCAGTGACCAGGTAGCGCTACTTGACAATGACAAACTTTATAATTATTTGATGTGTGTGTTTTTTATCAGTTGAAAAATTTAAATAAAATACCTATAATTGCTGTAGTGAGAGAAGTAAGTATAGATTTCCCGGGTGTCGACGAATTGAAGAGAATTTCTTAATTCGTAGATGAATTCTCTTTGATTCATCGCTGAATCTTGATTAATTCAACGGCGACAAATCGAAAAGAATTTGTAGATGAATTCTCTTCGATTTGTCGCTGAATTCTGATTAATTTCACGGAGACGAATCAAAGAGAATTCATTTCCAAATCCCTTTGATTCGTTGCCAAATCCGTATTGAAATAACACCAGTCTTCTCTCTCATTACCTATTATCAGTCTCCATATCAGTATGACAGATGACTAGTGATGTTAAATCATCGATATAATATCGATATAAATCGAATTACTATTAGTAGTTTCCATTGCCACTGGGAGCGTTATAGTCAACAAAAAATAGAAGTGATGGTGTGTTATAAAAAATAGGTTTGTTTGTTTATAACAGATTCTATTAATGAGCCATTCACAGTATCCATTGCAAACAAATAGACCTATCCAAATTTTTGAACAAATTCTTGATGGTTTGCCGTTTCAATATTGTTTCTACATCTCTAAAAGGACATGTGTCTGCTACCACACCAATATATTCAACAATTTGTAAATAAATAAATTATAACACTTATTCCTTCAAGAGAAAACTAAGAAAAATCAAAGAAAAAAAAAACTTACATAAGATTTACATTGTTTATAACATACACCATTACTTCTACTTTAGTTTGATAAAAATCCATTAGATGTCAGCCACTTTGATGGAAACTCCCAATATCCTATGCAATGGAATTAGAAGCAAACTCACAGTCACTGTTATCACATAGGTATACAACAAAAATCGATATTTTTTGCGATGTAATTATGTTCTTTACCAGATCAATGCAATATTGTTTTTTGATATATTGATATTGAATAAAATATATATTTTGGGAATTTTTTGGGCAACTTTTTGAAATTTTCTTTTTGTATTATGCCAGAAACCTTCTCAAAGTATACTCAACAACTTCCAAAAGTTTCATGGCCATTGTATGAATGGTGTAGTAATGCATAAAAGACAAACAGACATACATTCTCTTTTAAATATATAGATTAATTATTATACGCTTTTATTTAACTTACTTGTATTAGTTAAAATAGTGGTATCGGTAAAAATTGTCAGGTTGATCCGGGCCAATTCAACAGGTCAGGTCCTTGTCTTAGTATGACAAGAATTTGTGAGAAATTCTCTTCAATTTGTCGACAAATTAATGCCATTAAATGTACTCGAACTCATCAATGAATTAATGTTGTTCAATTCAAACAAATTAGTCAATGAATTGAAGAAAATTTGTGAGGAATTCTCTTCAATTTGTCGACTAGTTCACGTAAATTTAATTTAATGGCATTCATTCCTCAACAAATAGAAGAGAAATTGTGAGGAATTCTGTTCGATTTGTCGGTGAGTTTGCATACATTTAATGGCATTAATTATTTGACAAATCAAAAAGAATTCCACACCAATTCTCTTTGATTCATCAACAAGTTCTCATGTATTCAGTGGCATTAATTCATTGACATTAATTCATCGTTGAATCGGAGAGAATTTGTGAGGAATTCTCAATTTGTTGAAGAGGTTGTGTACATTTTACCGATGTCTTCAAATCACTTCCATTATCTGATAGTCTAGAACTCGAGTTTTGTATGGAAAATCTGGGTGGATCGCTTTCTCAAAAAAATGATCCAAAATTTGTATCATAGAATTCAGAATAGAGCAAAACCACTCCAACTATTTGCTGAAAGCCAGGCATACGTTTCTATTAATCGCATCCGCTCATTAGATGAACTTCGAATTCAAGAACTGGATTGTAGCAAATTAACTGGGAAAAAACCTTGCAATAAAAAAGCAATTGCAGAAGTGGACAGATTTCAAAAATTATGTTTTCATAAATAATAAGATAATAAAGTTTTGATTCTCAGATTAGTAAGAATTATGTTTCTTACTAGCATTTAACTTCAACATCCAAATACAGTAGGATACAATTATTTTGAAATTAAGATGTACATCAAATTACCTATACATTTTTTTATTCCTAAAAAGTCAAAAAAAATAAAATAAAAAAAAAATTTCAAGGATACGCTTTTATTTAACTTAGCACTCTAAAAAGTAGAAAAATAATTCTTCACGACCTATTTAACTTATTTATTCTTGTAACACAAAATAAAAGCTCGGGGCAAAAGAAAAGAAATATTTCAATTAGAATACAAATCCAGTTGGTAGATGAAGGAAGACAGAACTATCCACTGAAAAAGGGTTTTAAACAAATAATTTGACGGTTGTTGATTAGTTGTTTGATAATTTGGATATTGATAATAATGATTGATAATACACGTTACTGTAAGAATTAGGTCAGGATGGAGATAAATTTTAATTTATAATGATAGTTGAGCAAAGTCTGTAGGCTACTCATATTAATATTCAAAGTTTTTCAACAATATTTGTAGGTTTCTTTTTATATGAAGAAGAAAATATATAATGATGAGTCAAGTTTGCCCCGCGCTTTTATTTTGTGTTAAAGAATAAATAAGTTAAGTAGGTCATGAAAAATTATTTTTCTACTTTTTAGAGGGCTAAGTTAAATAAAAGCGTATCCTTGAAATTTTTTTTTTATTTATTTTATTTTATTTATTTTTCTACTGACTGAGTTTCATACCTTTTCAAATTTTTATTTAGTTATCACAACCGTGTTTTTGATTTATTGCCAGGTGACCTCAGGTGCTGATCTTGAAGTTGTCAAATGACACAAAATAACATTCATATTTTCGACTTTATGCTTTACAGGATAATTATTATTGGGGTTTTGGACTTATTTTGATGAATTCCTATGATTTTGATTCAAATTTAAATTTAAATATTGGTTTTGATTATTATGAAAATTCCTATTATTATTGTGGCGGCTACCACACTACATCGGCTATGTGACGGTTATATATCGTAACAGAACAATGAAATACACAATGTATTTAAAAAGGTGTATTAAACATAAACTTTATGAAAGATTAACAGTAATAAACATCAAGAATTAAAAGAAACGGTAAGGTAGTAACAAGGTAATCAAACGTATAAAAAGAGTTAAGAGAATATATGAAATAGTACAGAACATGAGATTATATAGTAGTTACAAAGAGGAAGGTTCAGGCGAATTTACAAGGTGTTGGAGAAGGGTTTTGTTCTTATTGGTTAATAGAAATATATGTACAGTAAGTATGACCAATGGTCTCGTAAGAATATGACATAAAGTGGGTGTTCACAAATGAATTAGTAGAAATTAGTGTATATGCAAGATTGCAGAAATAGTGTGGCATCTGAATTACCCGTAGCCTTCCCTTCACGTCACCATCAACTGTATTAATATTACGATAGGAAACGGCTCACGAACTCTAAGTTTGTAATAATGATAAGGTGAACCAGAGATACGCCGATTCCCCATCGGGAATAAATTCCCGAAATCTAACAAATATAAAAACACGTCGACAGATGACTATTTAACGATATGGTGACGTGTAATAATAAGATATCGATCATCGGTGAACTATCTCTAATCTCTTTGACTGTTCACGTTTTAGGCTAATAGGTGAACAGTCAGTCTCGTTTTAGACGTGATCGTTTTTAGTCCGCCGTGAATACGAAATATTATTCACGGCAAATACAGCTCTTTTATACGGCAGCAAGCCACCTTTTTATTGTTTTCACCGATATTTTCGAATGTGAATGCCAGTAGTAGAAATTAAATAACTCGCGATATTATTCCTTCGAACTCAAAACGAATAATCGATCGAGATTTGATGGTTCACCGAACTTCGAGAACCATGTGGCGATGTGAAGAATAACCTGCACGACCTGATTGTAGTTACCATAACTGTAAGTAATCTTTTCAATTGTAATAAAGTATACACTGTGATAATGGGTCGGCCAACTTATTTAATTCCACATACGTAAATTCGCCCGATATACTTCGTAGGCCTTGGGAGCTATCGCTGGTAGGCTGGTGGCCTAACTGTTTGAGCTGGTTTGTGGTTTCGACTCTACGATTGATCGAGACTTATTGATATACTTCGAATCGTGATATCATTCCCTATACTCGGGATGTACGTTCGTTTTCGGACGTCACATCTACGTTTTACTTGGCGACCGTGACAGGACTTGATCGACTTGTCTTTCGAGTTCTGTGGCCGAGCCTATTGCAAACGCCTTATCCACAACCTTCCGTCTTAATGTTAATTCCGTCCGCTATGAGGGTGTAATTCGAGAATCGTCCATTCTTAATCTAAAACCTTCACATGCGGATATGTACAACCTCATGTTATTCGTAGATCCGTATTGCTACTCGGTACTGTAGTTTACGCGGGTGTATATCAACGAATGTGAAGAGTGTACCTCCTTCTTTCGATCATATTCTCGAACCACCCGTCCAAAATTATTTCCGTTTTTTACCTTTCATTTTTTTTTTCGGGTTTCTTTTTTTACCATATCCTATCAATAAGAGTAGAAAGATCGTACGAGAAGAGACAAAAGTCCGCCATCTGAGTTTTGTTAAAACCCATCCGATCGGTTTGTTGCTCAGCATGATCGTTAGAGCGATCCTTTAAGCTGGATAGGTCTGATCAACCTGTTCATATCGGGATTGGCACTATCCAAATTTACCAAAAGTGTCTGGCGACCGTTGACTGGCCGTGTTTGCCGCGGCCATCTTTTATTTTTGTTGGGCATCTGATTCCCACGTGTGCTAATTGGAGGAAGTCTTTCTCCGTTCTAAGACGCAAATGCAGCAAGTAAACTGCAGTGAAAGCCACATCGACTTCAGCGTTTAGCTCTATGCCTTACGAAGCGTGTCAACCCAAATTTGATAAAAATAATAAATTTAACGTAAACTACTAAAACAACCTGGTGTTCGAGGATTGGGTCCCTCGTGTTTAATTCGATTATTAGTGTGATAAATAATGTCCCGTTCGAGGCGCAAGCTTCCTTAATAAATATATGTGTGTCCAAGACTGTTAGTCGTTACAGTCATTTGCTATGGCCCTAAGCCTACCGATCATGTTTTGATCTTAGCATTTTATCGGCAGTGTGCCGTAGAAAATAGTTATCGTAGTTAACCTAACTATTGTACGTCGCTTTTAGTGGCCCAGTATTTTATTGTTCGACAAACTGTCTTTTAACGACTCTTAACAGACTAAAATAACATCGTACGGGTGTGTATTGAAATAAAGTAAAAATATAGGCTAGATTAAAAAAGCCACCCGTATTCCCGTAATCGTACTTACGACGTACCGACTTAAAGTAAAGTAATTAAGTCTGAATCGATTTTTTTTATCTGCCCTATGTTATGGATCTTGGTCCAATTCATAACATACATTATAATTTAGGGATTCTAGAAATATTTTCGATACTATACTTCCGGAAGATTCCCCTAAAAGTATGACCTACCCATTAATTAATTAAGTCGATATGCTTGTTAGTAATAGCTGAGCCGTAAATCCCCCTTGTTCCAGGTATATCGACGAGCAGAGCCATAGACATCGATTGCTAGTCTGTTAGGATAAAACGTATCGATTTAGTTAGGGGAAATATTAGCCTTTTTTCTTTTTTATTAAACTTTGGCCAGCAGATTTCGTCCGAGATGGACGGTATTGGGGATGACGATAACCCCAACCCCTTTGACACCCCCGACCACCCGAGGAGACGAAGTAAGGATGAAGTGACGAATACTCGAGAGATCGCGATGGGCGAAGATGAGGTGAACGTCACTAAGGGGTCCGCCAATATGGAGGAAGAAGAAACGTCGAAAAATCTATGGGCTTTTGACTCAAACAAGGTGCCCGAACCACCCAAGGGGACCGACCAAGTTGAGTTTTACAAAAACCTCTATCTCCGACAATCCGAAAGTACCGCCCGGTATCGCAGGGAATGTGTTGTACGAGATTCGATGCTCAAAAAAAGCGAAAAAAGAAGAAAAGCAGCTGAATTATGTACGGTCAAAGTGGCTGAAAAGAACAGTGAATTCGAAGATCGGGTTAAGGCTCTCGAAAGAGAAATTTCAAAGCGAAAATCTTTCGAGAATCCATCAACGTCGAGAATACGTGAAAGAATAGCCGAGATCGAACTCGATCAGACGAAAAAGAAAGTCGACTTCGAAGATGCGCAGTTTTATAGCGATTCGTTATACATACCTATCGAGGACGAAAAAACACCGTCCAGAGAAAACGAAGAAGTTACAATTCCACAGAGCCAGGGAGAGACCGCCCGAAAACCTGTAGCCAGTTCGACGCTAGTGAGTGCCATTAAGAGGAGAGAACAAAGTCCGAGCTCCCGAGAAATCTTCGAGCAAATAAAATTACTGAGTTTAGAAACGAAGTCTCAAATCAGAGAGCAGTTCGACTATTTCGAAAGAAAAATTGATCGACTACCGATCTCAAGAGATCCGATTCCGCAAACTACTCGGAGGGAGACATCGAACTTCCCAGTCGACTATAGATCAGAAACACCACCCCCGACGATTATGAGACATCTAAAAGACACAACAGTCCCCACATACCTGCCAAATCAGAGAGAACGAACACCGGTACGCAGACGCCGTGAAACTACGGGAAATCAAACATTCTTGAGAGTAGCGCCGTTGCAGAAAACATCGAGATTATTCGACCCTTCGAGGATGCCGGCGTATACTGGACACAGAGACCATCGAACTCCGGAAGAATTCCTTAGGGAGTTCAAAAGCTGCGTCGAAGACCTGGATCAAGACGATGAGCAGTTGGGTAGAGTTTTCGGAAAAATGATGGACGTAAATAAGTTTCCTGGAGGAGTAGTCTATCGAGAGAATTGGGGCTATCAGCAAGCTCGAGATCACTTCGTCACCGTCTATTGGAACAAATCGAGGAAGCAAGCCCAAGTGCAAGCTATTCGTGATGGCCAGTACGATTCGAGAAAATATGATTCAGTGGCCGACTATGCGATACACATATACACCCGACTACTCGAGTGTGGCGAAGACATCCAGACTATATATGGAATTCTGGTGAAGAAAATACCGATGCCATATAGAGACCGAATACTCGAATCTGATGTCGCAAATCTGGTCGAATTCTCGACGAAACTCGAGTACTTACACAGTCTGTTCCACGAAGAGAATAGTGTGAGTAAACAGGTAAAGCAACAACCAGTATTAAACATCGGTGATCAAAAGTACGCAAATTCGTATATTCCCGATGAAGCTTCCCATCAGAGTCAGGGAAACTGAAGAAGGCGCCTATGGTCGGTCGCATAGGACGCCCCATCGAAAAATTCGATAAAAACAGACCGACAATGGTAATGAAGAACGAATTTGTAATACCAGAGTGGAAGACTTATCAAGTCTTCGGTGATGCGACTATCTTGAGCTGGTTGAGAAACAGCGGTCTATCGAGCGCCCAAAATTTAAGTATCGATAAGACAGCGGGTTTCGAGAAACTAAATCGGTTGAGCCCACTCCTAGAAATTATACGAAAGGCAGCAAAGGAAAATACCCGTATAATCATCGGCTTTGGAGAAGAATTCATCCTCAATCCAGATGCAGACGAAGACACGATCATCTCGAAGTTTCGGTACCTCCTCGACGACTTACTCCGAAAACGTCGAGTGGAGAAAGTAATCGTCACGACGATCTCGCCGGATCCGATGAGGATGGACAATCAGTTCTACAGGTCTCGACTCCGGAGATTCAATAGCCGAATTTGGAACCTCAAATCCGACTTCAAAGACGTATATATTCTCGATATCGAAAGAATCTTTACTCGAAAGTACGAGAACGAGAATAAGGATAAAGCAGTTATCCCCGGGGACGAAAGATCCATCTATGCCGCTCCACGTCGCTACAATAAAGAAGAGACACATCTAATCGATGAAAATCTAGCGTCTCTAATTGCAGACCACGTAGATCGAAAGGACAACGAAATAAGTCCTAACGTCAACCTGATTTCAGGATACGACGATCACGACCAATGTGATGCAGTCGAGCAATCACAAGAAGACGACCTTCAGCAGACAGACGAAGAGGATCCGTATGGAACGTTCTGCTTCCACATCATGGATGACGTCGAATCAGACCCAGAAGAACTCGATTCCGAGAACAACTTCGTCGATACAAGACCGTGGTTCCCGCCTTTCATAATAAATAGCATTATGGGCAAGGCGAGAAATGTTTATAGAACCTATATCGATCAAGGTTCTCCATATAGTTGGATAACCGAGAAATTCCTCCAATTCCTGGAAAAACATAATCCAGATTTATATCTCATGCATGTGAATTGCCCAACGCAGAGAGTCGGATACGCCGTCGGAAAACCCGCCATACGAGTCTATGGATCAATAAATCTACGATTCATAATGATCGATAAGCATGGGGACGACATCGAGATGACAACGACGCTCCATATAAATAAGAGCCTCAATGCACCGGTCATACTAGGTCGAGACGATGGGAGACCTAGTGTGAGATATCGATTAGTCGATTTTGTAGATCCCCGGGATAGATCGAAACGGATCGAGATACCGGGAGTCCAGTTTGGTGCCGTTGAACCTATCCTTAACATCGGACCAACGGACGAAACTCCATTCGAGATCGAGAACAAAATCGAAAAGATATTGAAGGAATTGGAAGTATCAAATAAAATAGCTCAAGAGTTCGGTGACATCCTGAGAGGAAACCACGAAGCCTTCGCTGAAAGGATTGGTAGATGCGCAGCATACACACACGCTTTAAACATGTCCCCGGATACGAAAAAGATGGACGAGAAAGAGAGAATAATTCCAAAGGCTTGGATCCCGAAGGTCAAAGAACTATTCGATGACTGGGAGAAACAAGGAATCATAAGTCCTGAGTCGAGTGAATATTTCTCACCAATAACATATACGAAAAAGGAGAACGGTGATATTCGCCCTTGCCTCGATGCTCGGAAAATAAATCAGTATATGGGCACGAGAGGAGACACAGTCCCTCCAATCGAAACAATAAAATTAAGTTTATCTGAAATAACCGAGGTGAAGGGAAACGGAAGTTATCGAGTCCGTACGCCCGATGGAAAAATCCTCCAACGAAATGTACATGAATTTAAACGATAAGACCCATCTACAACCAAAAAATAACGTTAAAACCAAAATAAAAACATCTTCAAAATAAATCCCAAGAAACAACGACGTAAATTAATCAAGATAAATGCAAGATAATTCGACTACAAAAGTAGGGTAATTCCACCTACGTCAACATAACACCCTTCATCGTAAAGTTCAACAACCATGACATCGCGTCATTGACCGATCAACTCACCGGTGATCATCAACTCATCGATGACATCGTGGTCGGGGGGGGGGGGGGAAGTGGTCAAGAATCATGACCAAATAACAACGCAGATCTCGTAGTAATGATAAATCAGACGGAAAACGAGTGAGTGTACGAAACATCAGCTTTTTATTCGAAAATTAATGTGGTGTTCCTTTTTGTTATTATTATTAATCGATATTTTCATCATCAGTCGAACATCGATACGTAAGTATATAAACTCAAGTTATAATTAAATAGTAGTATATAAACTCAAGTTATAATTAAATAGTAGACTCGTAAAGTAAAAGCCTTCTCGTATTAATTTAGTCGAAATGGCCGAAGAAAGCTCGCCACAATCCTTGCTAGTAGCAGAAAGGGTCAAGGCGCGATTCGTAAAGATATCGGGCGAAAACGAACAATTCCTCAAATCCCTAAAAGAACAACTCAGAATCGCGTCACACAACCAAACGGTAACATCGAACGCGCTGAAAGAGAGAGCAGAATTCCATCAAGCCACCACGGGAGCGATAGAGGGACAGGCCGAATTCCTCCAAAGAGTTATCGATAGCGAGGACAGAGAACGAGCACAGATCCTACAAGGAATGGAAATCCTCGAGGAAATCGTGAGGTCGCAGAATGAGGAAATCGAGATACTACGAGAACGTATAACGCAGCTAAACACCGAATTAAATAAGGTGAGCATTCACAACGCCGAACACTTTGCCAAAACCCTCCCTAAGTGCGACATCCTAGTTCCCCGAACCTCGATACAACCCCAAAAAGAAAAAATCAAAATAACTTTACTTAAAAAGGGGGATAAGTTGTCAGTAAAAAGAAAATTAGAAAAAAATAACGTTGACCAAAACGAACTACAGAAGAAAAAGAAAACCTATAAAAATAAAAAGAAAATATAATAAAAGACGACAAATTTCAGAGGACCCCGATCGTGATCGTAGAAGACGGACAAAGACCAACGTCGAGCAAGACAGTATCGATAAGTGAACCGAAGGATATCGAACGAGAAAAGGGTAAGAGTCTTGCGACCTATAAAATCCCAAAAAAATTAAGGGAGTCTAAGGAATTAACAGTATTTCCAGTAGAACGAGACGTCGGTGAATTGGACGCTACATCGAAAGATTCAGCTCCGGCAGTTCCAGTCGACGAGATCCCCGAAGAGTTACTGAAGGAGATCGAATATTGCCCGCAAACCGAAGCACCGATTATGACGGTCAAGGAGATGAAGGCCATCATACCAAAAGTATTTTGTGTGGCCTTCATCTTGGAAAAAACGATATTTTCAGGGAAGGAGAAAATGCTCTGTTTTGATACAGGGGCGGCGGTATCATACATGAATAAAAAAAGTAATCTCAGCGAATCAGCAGTTATCGTTAGTCAGCCGAGCGACATGGACATGCGACTGGTCAACTCCGAAAACGATGGAGTCGAACGAGGCGATTACAATGAACCTAATCAGTCGGACCGGAATAGAATTCGAGGAAACGTTTTATCTAGTACGGCATCCGAACCTCGATATAAATAGGATGGTACTAGGGGCGAGCTTCGCCAGAAAATACTTGAGGGCTGTTCGAGGGGAACCCACACGAGGCGAAATCTTCCTCGTAAAAGATAACGAAACGTTCCGACACAGATACGAACTGCCTCGACGAGTATTCTAATCATAGATACGCCCTATCGATCGTCGGTGTTAAGGCACTCTCTCCCTCGTTGTTACAATTATCGATTTCTACCTCATTTTCGCTTTTACCTATCTGTTCTCCTCTGTCTCTTTCATCGGTCGTCGTCCAGAGGGTACATAAAAGTGACATAAACTTCGTTTGCTCATATTACAGACATTATATTTTTCTTTATCTTTGTTATTTTCTGTTAGTTCCTATATGTATATGTAACTGTATCAAGTTCTATTGATTTTTTTTTCTCGTCTTTGCCCGTGTGTTCGAGTGTAATATCGTTCCTTTTCTTGTCTTTCTTTCTTTTACCAAGTATTCTAATTTGTTCGACTTTAGCTCATAATCTACCTTCGTTTGTTCTCGTTTGTTAAATAAATGTTCTTATCGACAACTTATAATATCTTAATCATCGGACCAAGCTTTCCTAATTTATTTTATTTCAGCCTAGTTACCAAATGTTCGAAGGCTGCGGGTGGTCCCTCGTTTCGAAATTTGGGGGGGGGAGTTGTGGCATCTGAATTACCCGTAGCCTTCCCTTCACGTCACCATCAACTGTATTAATATTACGATAGGAAACGGCTCACGAACTCTAAGTTTGTAATAATGATAAGGTGAACCAGAGATACGCCGATTCCCCATCGGGAATAAATTCCCGAAATCTAACAAATATAAAAACACGTCGACAGATGACTATTTAACGATATGGTGACGTGTAATAATAAGATATCGATCATCGGTGAACTATCTCTAATCTCTTTGACTGTTCACGTTTTAGGCTAATAGGTGAACAGTCAGTCTCGTTTTAGACGTGATCGTTTTTAGTCCGCCGTGAATACGAAATATTATTCACGGCAAATACAGCTCTTTTATACGGCAGCAAGCCACCTTTTTATTGTTTTCACCGATATTTTCGAATGTGAATGCCAGTAGTAGAAATTAAATAACTCGCGATATTATTCCTTCGAACTCAAAACGAATAATCGATCGAGATTTGATGGTTCACCGAACTTCGAGAACCATGTGGCGATGTGAAGAATAACCTGCACGACCTGATTGTAGTTACCATAACTGTAAGTAATCTTTTCAATTGTAATAAAGTATACACTGTGATAATGGGTCGGCCAACTTATTTAATTCCACATACGTAAATTCGCCCGATATACTTCGTAGGCCTTGGGAGCTATCGCTGGTAGGCTGGTGGCCTAACTGTTTGAGCTGGTTTGTGGTTTCGACTCTACGATTGATCGAGACTTATTGATATACTTCGAATCGTGATATCATTCCCTATACTCGGGATGTACGTTCGTTTTCGGACGTCACAATAGTATAAACAAAAGATGAGTTCATTGTTTATGAGTAAACACAGTAACTGTTTATGTAGGTAAATGATGTCATCAAACAAGTCTTGACTTGAAGAAATGACGTGAGAGTTAATGAATGAGAAATAATAGGAAAATAGAGAGAAAGTAATGATGATGATGATGTTTAATAATACGAAAATATTTCATATTATAGACGATACGAAAATATTGTTACAGGCTATTACTACTTCTCCCTCGTTCACCATCACCCGGCACCATGGCTGAGTGAATACGGTGCTGACTTTTGGTGGCGGTGATGAGGGAAGTTTTAGATGTTCAGTTGGTACGGGTTCAAATCCCCGTGCTGTCTGAACACCTAAAGTGGTGACCCTGACGTGATACGGGAGATGGCTATCAACGCCATCTCTTGGACACATGCAGAAACTGGTAGCTGTGGTGGTACATCGCACTGCCACTGCCAGAATGTGACAGTGCTGTAGGGTGTGCACCGTGGTGTGGTGATGAGGGTAGACATTACCACACACCAGCGTACATCTCTACCCACAAGGCGCTTCCATACTGGTAGTCGTATTACACTCCTCTATACTGAGGGGAAGTGGTGTGGCAACAACCACACTACGTCGGCTATTACTACTTCTCCCTCATTCACCATCACCCGGCACCATGGCCGAGTGAATACGGTGCTGACTTTTAGTGGATGTGACGAGGGAGGTTTTAGATGTTCAGTTGGTATGGGTTCAAATCCCTGTGCCGCCTGAACACCTAAAATTATTTTGCCTGTGTTGATACAAAGACTAGGGCTAATCATACCCTGGGAATTTTCTTCTCAAATAATCTTTACGATCACTTTTTTTAAGATCATTTTTATTAATCTTTCAACAGTTCTTCTCTAGACTTCCAAATTTCTAAATTTGGAGAAAACAGTATCAAATTTTTTTGGTAAAGACATCATTATTTGGTCTATCTCCTCTTCTTCTGTGAAAGGGTAACCTACATCTCTCAGTTCTTCAGCCAAATTCAAAAAACATTCCAAATATTGGTGAATATTACCTTTCTTTTGGTCTAAGCGGAGGGACTGAAATTTTCATTTAAGAACCAAGATATTTGAGGCAGTTGCATTTTCACATCGGGCATCTAGTATTTCAAAATTTTTTAGAAACTACAATGAAATTCTTAACATGATGTAAAATGTACCTATCTAATTTTTCAAAGATGTCTTCAATTTGGAAGTATTTTATCCTACAAGATGTTAACGTTTCTTCATTAGAGGTAGGAAGATAGTTTTGCTCTCTAGGTAACTTGACATCATTTACCTATCAATATTCCAATGATTGTTGCACTCCATCTTTCATAACCAGTTCCTCAAAAAATGTTTGAAACACATTCATTGGATTGAGTAGCCATAATTAATGGAGTGAATGAATAATTATTTAAAAAACAAGAAAAAAATACATTCAACAGGTACAATTCTTAACAAATTCTGTAATACTAGGATTACCATACTTGTGTTAACCAAGCTGAATTATAAATGATAGAAGTTGAATTTGTCCTGTGTAATTCCAGAGTAAGAATAATAAAAACAGAAAATAAAGGTCTACGAAAGGAATGCGAATTCACAAGTTAAAGATGAGATAAGATGCTTCCTTATCAAAAATAAACGAGACTAAATAACCCAACCCACATAAATTCGATTGAAATAAATTAATAAAACAAGTAAATGCAAATAGCAATGAATACCTAAAATGAAAACTAAACAATTAGGGAAAATAGGGCAAGAATGAATATAATTATAGATCACAGCACCTAAAAACCCTAAATTCAAAAATGAATGATTCAAAATAAAATTTTTTCGAGAGGATAATTTCATTTTCAAAAAACATATTTATAAAATTCAATCAAAAATTGATTAATTTGAGTGAAAAATTTCAAATAATAAATAAAATCAATTAAAAAATCGAAAGGATTTGTGTGAAGATAATTTCAGATAAAACAAAATAATAAGTTTTTTCAAGTCATTATTTGATGATGCAAAATCATACAAAATAAATTTTATGGTGTTCTTTACGGTGATAAAGTTATGCAAAAATCAAAAAATTGCAAGTACAGGCAAAATGGTGGTTTAAATATGTAAAATTCCAGGAAATATGACATATATTTATCAATAGAAAGTTAGAGTTCATTGCCCTGAATGATGGTACACGTGTACACATACCATGCTTACATCACAAAAAGTACACTCACAGACAAAAGTGTTTGCAAAAAAGTGCAAATGACTTGCTGAAAATTGTCTGACTTGGATTATTCTTTGGCCAAAATTATTCAAAAATTACAAGAATTTTTGATATATACGCAAATTTTTGATATAGTAAATGATGCACAAAAATACCAAGAAATGGTAAATACCTTAAATAACATGAACTAACTTTTATAGCGAAAAATGATTTTTTAAGTACGATAATCAATACTCATTACTTTGAAAACCAATTGATGTTAAATTATGATAATTCTCTATGCGATGAACCAGTTTATGACAAATTTAACTACAACTCTGACGAATATAACAATGTAGAATACAGCACTTCAATTGTTTGAGGACAAACTTTGATAAGATTTGAGTAATTTTGACAATTTATACCAAATATATGATAATAGTTGATTTGATGGTGTAGAGCCAATTTGATGACGTAAGTTTCAAACTGCAGAGTAGTTTTCTCTTCGAATTGGATTAGCTCAAGACAATATTTTACCAATTTGATTTTGGAAAATTCATTCCACACAAGCAGGGAGGTAACTAATAACTGCACAGACTTTCAGGCAATATAAGTAGGACTCTTGATAAGTTCTGCAATTGAGAATAACCTTGGAAATTACTGATTTCAGAAACAATAAAATTTTTTGGCTACAAAAGGGTATGGCTTGAAAGTACAATGACAAAATTAGTTGGTACTAAGTTAC
This sequence comes from Ericerus pela, assembly GCA_011428145.1. Classification (NCBI taxonomy): domain Eukaryota; kingdom Metazoa; phylum Arthropoda; class Insecta; order Hemiptera; family Coccidae; genus Ericerus; species Ericerus pela. The sequence goes on from WOFM01000279.1 coordinate 2,002,614, forward strand.
CTAACTACTTCAACATTTTCAGGAAAATAAGAAAATCATGATTTAATGCACTTTATTGTGCTAAACAAAAGTATTTTGTTTCACAAAATTAATTAAAAATGTGTTTTGTTTGTTTCGGAGCACAAAAATCTGTTCCATGCAATACTACCATAAAAATACTGAAGAAGACAGAATTGATGTAATTAATGAGTAAATAAAGATGTATACAAAGTTACATCTCAGAAGTGTGTAATTGCAGCAATGAGAATAAGTAATGCACAGAGAATTAGAATGTGTTTAGAAATTAATATATATGGAGATGAACAAATGAGTAATGGAATGAAAATCAGTGTAGCCACAAGTATAAATATATAGAAGTATTTGTAAAAAAATAGTCGAGTGTTTGAACGAGTGTGAGAGGAGAAGGATTGGTGGTCCCAACACACATAATGATGCGCAATTTTTCAAAAACCGTTTAATTAATTATTTCAACTAATAAATTAATTCATATGTGATCCGCATTCTCAATCACTTGTGTCACGGTTTCTATCGAAGTTTTCGGAGATTTTTTGGTTTTTGTACAGTTTTTGTACTTTTTATTGATTTTATTTTCCAGTCTTCTGGGTTCTAGATGTTTTACTGATTATCTTTCAAGGTTGGAACAGATGCTCTCAGCTTGATTTTCCTTGAAAGTTGAGGCAGAAGCAAACCCTCAAGGATGGGTCAGAAGCTAAATTTCAACGAACTTTGAATGAAAAATAATTCGTGCTCCGATTATTTCAATGCATATCTGAAAACCTACTTTCCATTAAATTGAAATTGCATTAACCTCTATCGCTTACAAAAAAATCTTATTATATACATACATAAATAGGTACATCTATTATCTATATTTATAAGAATGAATTTTTTTTTTTTTTGTCATAAGTTGACTCCTGAACAACTGAATCAATTTAAATAAATTTTATCCTGAATTCCTGATTCTCTGCAGCTTTAAAATTAAAAAATTTGAAGATCTACTTCATAGAATCTTTGTATCCATATATATAAGAGTGAAACGGTTTTTTATGTTGCAAGTTGGCTCCAAAACCACAGAACCAATTTGAATCAATCTTTCACTAAATTAATTGTCGTGATCATCTTCCAGTTTATAATTGATAAACTCAAAAATCTATCGGGTAAAATTTGAGTAATCTTTTTTGAAAAGGAGATTCCTCAAGTAGATTGTGTAGTTACAAACATACAACTATGTGCGTCCGATTTTGTTTGCACTGTTTTATTTTTCTGTAGCTATATTTTTTTGGACGAAGATTTCGACTTTGACATTCATTTTTTCATTCAACCTATTATTTAACCACTAGAAGCTTCAAAAGGGGGCCAAATTTTTAATTCTCATATTTTGATGAGTTATAATCAGCTGGTACGTTTTTTGGGCCGCTGATTTCATATTTGACATTAATGTTTTCTTTTAACTCATTCCTTGACACCAAGGGGTTCAAAAAAGATCCAAATTTAGACTTGTCATATTTTGTTAGATGATATATCAGCGGGTGTTTTTTAGGGCACTGATACATTTGATGTTGAGTTTTTTATTTAGCCCATTCCTCAACTCCCAAGGGCATCAGAACTCAAAAGAGAGCTAAATTTTGACCTACCACATTTTGTTGTGTGATAAATCAGCTGATATATTTTTGGGGCGCTGATTTCAAGTTTGATGTTCATTTTTTCATTCAACTAATTTTTCAACCCAAAGGAACTTCAATAACAGGATCCAAATTTTTACTTTTAATTTTTTTTTTTTATTGGGACAATTACTCTGCTTTATGCCGAGGCTTCATGGGCCCAGTAGTAAAAATGGCACTGAAGAAGGCCACTTATAATTATGGCTTAAATTAGCTAAGTGTATATGTAGGATGATGTGTACCAAAGAAAAAAATCATTTTTAGATAGGCTTGGCTCATAATTTAGTACCTAAGCATTTATGTTTATAACTCTGACAATTTAGTACTGGACCAGTAGAGCTCTATAAGACTAATGTACTTCTTAATGTCAAGACATGCCAGCATAACAGTAGGCAACCCAAGTGTGCTTTGTGCGTACTTTTGACATTTTTCTTGAGTTCACCAATTAAGAATACATTTGATAAAGACATCCCTTAAATTCACAAGGATAGCGTACATAAACATAGTGCAAAGTACGTCAAATGGTACACAATGGTTAGTACCTGCTTAACACCAGCATGTCTAACCTGAAATCATTGTTCTTTACTGGTTCAGTATTGTATAGTCAAAGGTTTATAAGGAATAATTTTTGTCACATACTGTTTCCCAATTGATCAATATTTTGTGGGTTATTTGGAATAAAGTTATTATTTTTCTCTTATCGAGCTCCCTAGAAGATGCGATAAGAGGAGGATTGCAGTAAACTTTCAGTAAGTTAATAAGAGCACTTCATTCTGAGAAATTTGTGCAAAAATATCTTTGCCTGAAATTATATTGAATTCTGTCCTTTTGTATACATTAGTTTTCTGGGATAATAGTAAAACCCTCAAATATAGGTAGTGTACTTACACAGACAAGTAGTATTCAAAGATGTATAACTTTCTTCTTCTATCACTTATGTGGGAACATAACCTTTTATGAAGTACATGACTACCACGCTAATATAACGCAATATATAATAAAAGAAAATTAAGTGAATTTTCTGAGGCTTATAGCACCTTACTTATGGAATTTTATCACACAACAGTAAGAACTGTTTTTGTAGAAAATTTTATGGAAAAAATTATTAAGGGGTTACTCATTTCATTTGTTTTATCATATTTATGAAGAATTTTTTCTAATAAGGAAAAAATAAATAATACTTTATCAATTTTTTAAATCTTCTTTTCTAGCGCAGTTTGCTGCGGTAGTTTTTTTATAGCTGCAACAACTTTTATATGGGTAATTTTGTGAAATGGTTAAAATTTATAGTTTTAAATGGTAACATTTTAGATTCCTCACTTAACGAGAATGTTGCCACAAACACCAATGTATTCTACCAAAACATTAGGGTTTTAAAATGTATGATTAGGCAAAAAAAGGCAGCTAAATCGACACTTTTGCTATATTCGAAGTGTAGCTGTAGCCAAAAATATGTTTAAAATTTATTTCAGCGGGGAAGCCAGCGTCTTAAAAACTCCCCCAGTTCTATTCAATGATAATAAAAGTTCGATTCAAATCAATGTAGTTCAACTTCTTAAATATAAGGTAAACTATCAATGGATCAGGTCAGTCAATCGAATTTCTACCATTATAAGAAAAAAAATCCAGGCAAGAAGTTAGTGCAACCTATCGGACATGGGAATGGTAATAACTTGAGAAAAATAGAGTCTATACAATCTGTTGATATGAAATAAATCATGGACAAAACATTCCGGCAACATTGTGAAAATAATTTTTTTCTTTGAGTATTGTGAATTTACCATTAAATTTGGAATTTTGAAAAAGGTGAAATCAAAATGAAATCATAAGCAGGTACTCTAGATTAATAATTTTTGATTAAATTATGGTTTAAATGGTTGAAGGGAGATTCAAGAAATGACTTTTGAGCCAAATTGCTACACATCAGTTTTGTCCAATGAATTCCGTCATGTTTTTGAGATGTGTTGAAATCTGAAAAAATAGATAATTTTCCACAAAAGAATAAAAGAGACTGACCATAAACGTCCCTTAAACTGCACAAAACAAAATTCCATATCATAATTGAATTTAGAAATAAAAAAAATTAATCCACATTTGGAGGTTTTTTTTTGTTAATCTACATTCGGTGGCATTAATTTTTATTGTAATTTTTGAAAAGAACGCAATTACGATCAACGTCAATTAAAAATTAAGACTAAGTTTTTAAAAAAATTAAAATTATCCTAGTTCAAGTTTTTAAATAAAATTGAATTTCGAAAATATACTACCAATTGCAGACTGATCCATTATTGTTGGTTTCAAAAATGCTCATATCTCTAAAAGTAAAAATTTGTGAGGATTCCGCCATGTGATTTGGAGATTATTATAGTAAGTAGGGGAGAGTGTTGAACCATGGTCCCCAAAATGATTTTTCCTTTATAACTTAATACCAGATTGACCAAAAAAAATGAAATAGGGCTCATTATAAAGAATGAAACTTTGTCAAAAAAAGACACATAAAATTCCCTAAAAATATTATTCATGTGTCCTGAAAAAATGTAAAAGTTCTCTTTAAGGGACCATGGACCATGATACAACACCTATGTTGTATCATGGTCAACAGGGTGTTGTATCATGGACCCTGCCATTAGTCATTAAAATTTAATGAAAAAAACTTTTATTTACTATTTAATAAACATTTAACACTTTGATTAGGCTTATCAAATATAGTAAGATATCCTCTGCGCAAATAGAAGTTGGATATGACGTGTATAACATCAGCATTTGGGACTGTCATAATATCATCAATATGTGGGAAATGAAAACTATTCATATTTTTTCCACGTCGCATAATTTTGCATTGAAGAAACGCATCTTTTTGAGCAATAAAATATTTAAGTTCTTCCTTATTCTTACAACCAGTGTAATGCAATTGAATTATAATATAGTCATCAGTATGAATTTCTCCAACTAAAAAAAATGAGAAATTGTGAGTATGTATGGATAGTATGAGTGCAACTCAGCCACTGAGATAGTCATGTTACCTTCTTCACTATGGCCATCATTACCATCACTGGCAGATCCATTGCTTCCAAAACTCTCATCATAACTAATATCGCTTTCAAAAATCCCATTCTCATCACTACTGCTGCACTCACTCAACAAATTAATTGGTTGAATTGTAGATCGTTTCAAAAATTTGGATGTAGACAATGTAGTTGGATTTTTTAAAACAATTGTCAACAAAAATAGTCACCAAATATATCCCAAGACCTTCACTTTCGATTAGAATTAAGAAACAAATTAAAGGTCCATGGTACCATGGAAAAAAGTGCTCATGGTACACCACATACCAATATTTACGTTTTTACTTTTATTCTTTTGTAATCTGTTTCATACAAAAACGCAATTAGATAATATTAATTACTTACTTCAAAGGAATATGATTACATACAATGAAATACAAAATTGATATTTATTAATCTGAACCACATCCACAAAAATTCTATGAAAAAAATTTTTTGTGCTTTTTTCAATTCAAATCCTGATAACATCAAAAATATATGTCCATTAAGAATTGCATACAAATGCAATGTTGTCAGATATGTACTTAATCGTGTGACATGGTTTGTTTTTCCATGAGTCACCCGCGAGCCGAGAGGTTCATGGTACATAGGGACCATGGTACAACACTCTCCCCTACACACGAAAAATACCTGCAGCACGGAAATTGGTCTAGCATCACCGATCCATATAATTAGCTGGGTTCAATTTAATGGGAATCAAAATTGTTTCCGAAAAAACTTTTCATCAGTACTGAGAAGGGGTGTTGAAAGGTACTAACCATAAAACATAAGGGAAAAATGGGGTACACACCACAGTTCATTTTATTTCGTTCACATGTATGAAAGAGCACAGAAAACTGATCCATAATTAGTGGTTTATCTTAACTGATTAAACTTATTTTTCTAATTTCATCAGACAGAACCATCTTCAGAACACACATATAATTCACTTAGGAGTGAACAACTTGTAATTTTTCAGTGAAGTACGAGTATGCCTCATATATCCTCGATAATTTCCATTTCACGCCTACGAGTGCATTTCTAACGCAATTACAAAGAAAATTTAAATTAATTTTCTACAGTCATTTTAAATACGGCTGATGACTGAAAACAACCATACATACGATTACACTTAATGATCAGGACAAAAACGTAATTTATCAGAATTTCAGTAGGAAATATCAACGCAGTTGTTTTGTTTTAAATTACACGTAGATATGTAAAGCTCATCAAAGCGACGGTTGAAGGTCTCTTCTTCAGAAAACGTAGTAAAAAATGTAATCAGTGAATTTCGGCAAATTTCGAGAGTTTACGAGTGAAGATGGTAAAACCGGAAAAATTATAGTAAAAAATTTTTTTCTTACCATCGGGATCTTCAAATCGTGCATCATATAACAGAAAATGGCCAGTAGAATTTATAGATTTAACGATGACGCCATTTTCAAAAAATAATTCACTACCCAGAGATGTCCAAAGCCCGGTGGTATGCTGTTCACAAAAAAAAAAAAAAAAAAATTAAAAATCAAAATGAGGTACTTACTAACAAAATACCTTGAAAAAAAATTCAAAAAAATAAAACTTAGTTGAACGCTGAACAATATTGTTCAACAATCAAAATGTTATTGCCCGCAGCCGTTAGCATACAGATACCCAATGGGAATCAATGGCATTTAATTCAATATGAAAAATCTAAACGAGGACGAACACAAGATTTTAAGAGAGTATACATAAATGAATTTAAGACTCTTATCAGGAAATGAATGACAAAAAAATAAAAGTTTGAAAGTATTTTTATTTAGTACCTTGACTATACAATATTTCCTAACAAAAATTTTTTGCTTATAAGATGCAAGTGACTTTGATTAAAAAGAAATTGAATTCGAGTAAATAACAAAATAAGCAGGTATAGTCGCAAAATAAGGGTCACGCTATTATTGCTGATAAAAAAACCAAAAGAACAAGCTCTATGGATGAACGATGTTGCAATAGGGTTTTTGCATAATCTACTAATACGCGGTTAATCAAAACTGTTTAATTAATCGATTATTTCAAGTAATCGATTTCTCAAGAACACTAATCAAGTTCATATTTCATAAATTAATTACGCTGTAGATAAAATCTACTCACATACTTGATCTCAATACACTTGAAAAACTAATTATTATTCAATTACAAAAGAAATAAAACAAGAGACATTTAAAAATACTTATTATATAATGTCTTTTTGTACATGATGTTACACAGTGAATAAAGACTATGAAGCAATGCAATTCATCATCATCTCATGTCACAGACAAAAGTTTAAAGAATCGGAATCTTGATTTATAAAAATATCTCGCCTGTGAAATCCTAGATAACCCTGTTCTCAGTGATATTTAACACCCCCTTTCAGGCAAGTATATTTTACCATATGTTTCGTAGCTTGGTTCGTCTTACATATCTTAATTCATTGTCGGCTGTATTTCGCACTTAATGATGACGTCTGTCACATACAAGATACCTCTCACTATAATAAAGAATTAATATCTTGGTTTTTCCTCCTCTCTTAACAAAGAACATATTAATATCACATGATTCCAATTTTAACAAAGACAGTAAATGTAAGAATTATATTAATGTGTGGTTGACTCAGTAATCATTAAAGTAGAAAAGTATAAAAAGTACAAAAATATAAAAGGTACATAAACAAAGTGAGCAATAGGAAACATTTTAATTAACAAATAAATATTCTTGTGACCACACTAAAAGTGAAATGGAACAATAAAATAAACTTAATATTATACAGGTAATGAAAGTTTAAGGACTTGAAAAAGATAACTTTGTATATCAGTCTGTTACGTTTCTAGCCCAGATTGTAGAGACAAACAAAATAAATACGAGACTATCGAGTTAACTTTATTCGAAATGAATACGTCATAATTATAAACTTTGATCATTGCGTCACAAATATCTTATACTTAGTTCTACAATATAATTACCTTAGATCTATAGGTGTCACACCTCTACCTAGGGTGGACAGCTAACTTGAGGCATATTGGAACGCTGTCAGACTAAGAGATCAGTGGGTAGTAGAACTACTCTAATACTCTGTAGAAAGGCAAGTGAAGTCCCAGTGTAAATTGATTTACAAGGTAACTTCTTTCAGAGCCTAAAGTGTTTATGTTTGCCAAAAAGTACCTATAGTACATACCTGAATAGTGCTGACAGATATGCTGATTAGTTGTTCATCTGCATGTCTGCTAGCTCAATTAATTGGGTTGCTGGTCGAAGGTAATGGTGAATATTTAGAAGAAATATTCGTAGTTATTTGTTACGAAGTATTTAGGTCAGCAAATATGTTTATCTGTCTAAATACGACAGAACACAGTCATATATTTTACATATTAAAATCACATCTCATCACATATGGTTTTCTTTCGTAAGTGTTGGTTCCATCTTGGTTTTATCTTGATTACATGTTGAATGGTTCATGAACTCAAATCTTGGTTTTAAAACTTACTCTACTGGCAGAAAAATAAAAACATGGTACTAAATAACATTTAAAACAAGCTCACTTGCATTCTGACTAGAATGGTTATTACACTTTGAATCTTGGGAAATGTTGTGACTTATTTGACTTGGTTTTTCCCTGTGAGTATATTAATAATACTGTGAGCTTATGAAATTTGATCATCTTTCTTAGTTCATCAAAATAGGTAATACATGATATAGATCTTACTATTCAAGCCTATCTTGGAAAATTTCCAATTTGGTAAATAAAGTTTTGGTTTGCATTACATTTAAATTTTCTATTTGAGCAATAAAAATTTCAAACTAATTTCAATTTTAATTAACAAAAATCTAGCAACTTGATTTTGACAGCACCTTGGTTATTTATTTACTTGGTTTTTAGCGATTTTAATAAATGATTTTGGAAATTTTTAGCTACTCATGCTTGGTATACTGTCAATTTGGTGTCCACACATAGATAAATGAAAATAGATTGAATTATTAAAAATTTGTTTACACAACACTTCGTGTAGCTTACTTGGTAACGGCTTTTTCAATATATCGGCTAATTGATTTTCAGTCGATACTGCAACAACTTTTAACAGACCATCCCTAATTAGTTCCTTAACTTTTAAATATAAGATGTCGATATTCCAAAAGATGTTTAAAAGAACCCGAGTAGACTAATTATCCACAAAGACCATTGCCTTACTTGGGAACTGAGAGAAAGTCTCTTCAGTTAAATCACTGTTAAATAGAATATGAATTTTCTTGGTCTTAGTTCGAGTAAATTAGGCCTAATTTTGGTTTCTGTATCAAATAGCATAATATATGACTAACTACCCCCTTTTCTAACTCACTTGGTTTTTCTTGTAATCTAGCTAAATAGCTGACTGCAAACGAAATTTCAGGTTATGTGCTGTTTGTTAAATATAGTAGTGAACCAATGGCCATCCTATATGAATTATGATGGGGTAAAGGTGTTGGTTCTACCTTGGGGAAATTACTAAAAGTATTCATTGGTACTGACCTTCTGCCAGGGTGTTCTAAGTTAAATTCTTGGAGAAGACTTTGAATAATCTTTTTGGTGTAACTTTAAAGTACCTGTATGTGGATTATAATCTATTTGACATTGAGGTGTACCTGAAATAGGTACTTCAAAATTTTCTTGGATTTGTTTAATCATGGTTTTAACTTGGTTCTAAGCTGAGCCAATAACTATAATGTCGTCTACATAGGTAAGAATTAAAACAAAATCTTTCCCTGACCTTTACATAAACAAACACTCCTGCCTCAATAATGATGTGAAACCATATTTCTCAGTTATTTCTGTAAATTTCTCATACCAACATTTCAGCGCTATATTCAGACCATACACTGCCTTGTTAAGTCTTAAGACATTTACTTCCATCGATATCCATGCCAGCAGGAATAGACACAAATTTTAACCTGTCCATTTCACTGTTTAATAATGAAGTCTTGATATCTAGATGCATGATTGGTAGATTTAATTTTTTGGGAATTGACAAGAACCATCAAATCGTTGTAGCAGTTGCTGTGGGTGAATAAGTATCCTCTGTAGTATACTTTTCCTTATCAACAGACCCTACAATAACAATCCTAGCTTTAAATGAACCATCTGGTTTGTAAAAATCCACTTCCACAGAAGTACTTGGTGATTTTTTGCACTAGCTTTAGGAACATCACAGACTTTTTGTAAACCTTTAGACTTAATTTCTTAGTTAATAACTATCTTCCACTTAGGCCAATCAAGAAACTTAGAGCATTCCTTATATGATTTAGGAGCATTTGGAAAAGAAATTTCAAACTCATTCAATTTATTATACGAATCTGGAATTCATAAAGCACTTATTTTACCTGACTTTCTTGGTTTTGAGATAAGTACCAATTGTAATTAATATCGATAATCTCCTCCTGAGTAGAGTCTCAAGAAGCTTGGTCTTGGTTTGAATTAATTTGGTTGGAAAAAGTGTTCTTATTACTTAGAGTATGTACTTGGTTTACTTGGTTAACTTGATTTGGTGTAAAATTGTCATTTTGAACAACAGAATTTTGTACCATCTCATTTTGTTTTTCATCTGATTCATCATTTAAATTATAGACAGAAAAATTTTAATTTTAATTATCTCAGTCTTGGTGTTCGTCACTTGTTTTTAAATGATTTTGATTCATAAAACTTAATGTAGCATGATGTATAAGTTTTCTTGGTTTCAGAATTGTAAACTACGTAGCATATTTTCACATAGCCTACTAAATATTTTCTTACTAAATGTGAGGACTCATCTTGTATCAGGTTAAGGGGCTTGGACCCCTGATGACAGTCGCTGATGAAAAACTGGCAAATATTAATCTCACTGATATTAGATCATACGCACAAATTATGTTTGATCATAATTACTTGCACACACATGCAATAATGTACAAGTACTGAATTGTGACCAGTCTCAACAATACGATGATGTCACAATTTTGTACACAAATGGGCTCCAGTGTTCACCCAGGTTTTAGCTGACCCATATGTTTACATATGAAGTGGTTGAACACGCAAAATCTGTAGATTACCTTCTGGTGAGAATATCTTTTTAAGACAAGGTATTCCACACTAACAATATCAAATTTTCAGCCTATAACTTGATTAAAACTACAAAACAACCGATCATAAAATAAGGCGTAATTCAACAAGGTTCCTTCAGATAAATTTTTATAACAGGCACAATCACATTTTCTGAGTTTAAAAAATGAAAAATATATTTTTGGCCTCATTTAGAAAAATTTAGAAAGATAAAAAGATCAAAAATGAGAATTTAACGAAAAATATAGAGGTCAATCCAAACATACACACGACAGTTTTTCTATAACACGTTTCTGACAATAATTAAATGAGAGAAATTAATTAGGCAACTGTATAAAAACTGCAACGTAACAAAAATCAATGAAGGAATCATGAACAAAAGCTGCGAGAAAATTTGTAAAAAAAATCAACTAAAAGCATAAATTTACAACATTTAATAACATGAGCAATTAATCACATCTATTTCAGCAGCTTTTATTTGTTGTTTATGGAGATGTTGCCTATGTTATGACAACTGATACACAAATGATTTCCTTGGAGCATGTATTTTTAGCAGGTTTTCATTTCTTATAGTCATCGTCATCAAATGTTGAAAAAACAAAAAATGTGAAGCAATCTATTAAAAAGTAATAGCTGAAGACATAGGCTTACAATTGTTCAAATCTCTCGCTTTTTTGTTGCATCGATGTTTATAACATCGATTTTGTCACACCTATGTTGAAACAACGTTCAATTTTTTTCCCCCAAGTTTCAATCTCAATCAAATTTTTCAACAAACAATTTAAGAGCTAAAATGTTCACACCATAAAAGTTCGGCCTGTAGCTACGGCTGTTGTTTAAACTTTTGTTCTATTTTAATGACGAATAAACTACAAACTCGAAACCACGCAGTACGCAGCGTAAAAATCTGGAGTAAAAAAGAATTATATTCAAGTAGGTAGCATGCTACAGTATTTTCCACTCATTAAATGGCTCGTGAGTGCATTTAGTTACCTACGATGGAACCTTTATGATATTAATTTGCTCACTCTAAGAGATTCGAGGTCAACTTAATTTTTTTCTTTCTTTCTGTAAAGTTAGTGCACCTGAGATTTGAATCGGCCTTCACATTAACCTCAAACATCAATTGACAGAATGGAAATAACCAAATTTTTTGACTTTGTCTTTCATTCCGTATATCTCTGACAATACAAATACTTACTAAAAAAATTCTCAACATATGCTTCTATGGTAGGTAACTTTTACGATCCTACGACTCAAAACGTAAACGAGGATAGTATCTAGAGGATCACACCAAAAAGCTTTTACAAACTACGTCATGTGTTAGTATCGACGTGAAAAAAAATCTCTTACCACGAAAGTGTCTAATTTTGTAATGGCTGCCCTTCGAAAACCAGCTGACCAATTTCGCTCAAATTCAATACCAAACCAGTCCCTAATAGTCTTTAACTGCCATAAAAATTTCAAGCCAAAATCTTTTAATTTACAGGAGTTATCATGATGACAACTTGGTTCGCTCCCTGTGAAATGGGCCTATGAAAACCACATCTGGCGCACAGATCGTGTTCTTCTTAGAACAACTTGCGCTCATCGAGCTTGTTGAAGTTGCAGCAAAGAAAGCTATGATGTGATTTATCACAAAATATGCACTTTCCTTGCTGTGGAACGAGTGGGGTTTGCAAAATGCTCACCGGGATTTTCTTCTCCTTCGGTAATTTAAGGAACACTGTTCCATCAGAAACTGTGAACAAAGATGAAACAAAATCTTTAGATTCGGACGTTTTTTACACATTCAGTAGAAGGGCCATTTTTGTCAGAATTAGATTTATCTTTTCCTTTTTTAGACTCTTTTGAAGTGATAGCGAAATTTTTCCTGCCTTTAGGTTGGTAGTACTTTTATTAGAATTTTTTTTTTTGATTTTGAGGTATATCACCTTTCTTTGGTCCAAACATACTACTAGGGTCGGAAAGTTCTCGTATATTTATGAAATTCTTCATAGCTTCAAACAGGTGTTTGACCTGACGTTTATTAGACTTAAGAATATGTTGTTAAGACCTCGGAGGAAACTTTTTAATAACGATACCTACTGTCTAAAAATTTTAGACGCTGATAATAACCAATTACATCAGGAGAAAAATGACTTATTTTATCATTAATAATTTAAGTAAGGCACCTTGTAAGAGGTTAATCTTCTGGGGATGGCAATATCCTTATGTTTATTTACATATTTGTTGAAACCATTAATGAAACCAGGATATCATAAAATATATTGTGAGGACTCTCCCGTATGAGGTATAGGGGCTTGGACCCCTTGACGACAGTTGCTGTCCCAAAGGACAGGCAAACAATCGTCCTTGTGACGTTAAATACACAAAATACGTTCAATCGTAATTACCTGTACGTACTTGCAGGTAATGTACGAGTACCGAATCGTGACACAATAAGATGATGTCACGATTTGTACACGAACCGGCCAGCCATCTCTTATCTCAATAGGGGATGATGCAACCTGGCCACCCTCACTGACGTACGTATTTTCTTACATACATGTGTTTGTGTGCGTGCAAATAAGCCATATATAAACCACCCGAACCGGATCTAAAATTGCCAGTGTTCCCCTTAGTTTTGGCTTACCTGTACTTATGTACAAAGTGGTTGAACACGCTTAAATTCTGTTGAATTTCCTTCTGGTGAGAATATCTCTCACAACAAGGTATTCCACAGTGGTGACCTCGACGTGATTTTTGGCTACGTCGTGAGGTGTTCTTAGGCGCGTTGCGCTTTTACAAAAATTTGGCGCAGTGTGCTGGCAAGAAACTCGCTTGCTTGGTAAATATAAAAAATTTTTTGCAGACTAAGACACCTTTTTAGGTTGTCAAAGTAGAGTCTGCTGAAGTGGGAATTTATACCCCTCTCCTTAAAATATATAAACAAGGAGAAACCAGACAGTAGACCTGGAGGAAGAAGGTTGGACTCATCCCCCAACTCCCCCAACTTCGACTCGACTCTAAGAATTTATCAAATACTGAAGAAGGCCCTCAACACCCAGAATTAGCACGACTGGGAGCTGCAATAAATAAAGATCAACTAGCAGTAAAAACGTTGAGAAGTGGTCGAACATTAAGCCAAAGTTCAGACCCGGAAACACCTGTCCTACAAACACAGGAGCCAGTGTTTTTGACCAGCAAGGAAGGAAGTAGTTCTGTGGAATACGCTTGTCATCAGAAAGACACAGCAATGGTCCCACACCAAATGGAAATGAAAACCCACAACAATCGCAAGGAGGTAGTGCTCAGCAACAGCTGACGCCCGAAGTCTTGGCGCAGATTATGAAACTTTTGCAATTGCAGCCAGGATAGAACCCCAGCTTCTACAGACGAAGGATAGAGATCCCGGAATTTCTGCCCAATGAGATAGAGTTATGGTTGACCCTATTAGAAGGCAAGTTCAAGACGGAGAATATAACCCTGAACCAATGGTATCAGCACATCTGTGGAGGCATGCCCCCACAGATAATCCGCCACATTCCAGACATCATGGAATGCCCTTTGACAGAAGATGATAAATATGCCTGGTTTGTTAAGAAGATCAAAAATGTATTCGGAAAAACAAAGAACAAAATTATTGATGATGTGATGGGTGGTATGAAGATGGGGGACGACAAACCCTCAATCTTCATGGCAAAATTAAGGCAGAAGGCGGATAACATCGTAGCCCCTTCTGTCATAGGCAATCAATTTTGCAAACAACTTCCACAAAGTGTTGTGCAATGCCTAGCCACCATAGGTTCGACCGTGATAAACACATCCGCAGACTTGGACTTCCTTGCAAAATCAGCAGATAATGCGCTCAAATACACCAGGTCAAAGCCCGTGATCAGTGCAGTATCTGCAGAGACTGGAGAGATCGCTCAACTTCGAGCTTAAATAGCTCAGTTGACTGATGAAGTAAAAAGGAACAAAGGCCAAAGCTCCACGAAATCCAATGGTAGCTGGCGACAAAGATCTAAAAGTAGAAGCAACAACAACAGTGGCAATAGCAAAGGACAGTCCTGGTCCAGAGACCGCAGATCTAGTTCCACTAACAGGGGTCTGAGTTCAACTCCCCCGAGAACATCATCTCCCAAAAACCAGTCTTGAAATTGGGATGATAAAAGTTGCTTTTTCCATAACTGGTTTAACGCAGAGGCCACCAAATGTAACAACAGATGCAGATGGTGGGGTAAATCCTATACCAAGGAGACATCCAACTAGAACAAGGGGCCATCTATGTGGCCGAAGACCCCTTGGAAAAATACTCATGCCGCCTGTTCATGGTACTTAATTGACTCGGGAGGAGACCTGAGCATATTGCCAGTCAACAAAACCCAAAAAGTACTCCTTCCAAAATACTATCTCCGTACTGTGAATGGTCAAAACCTTCCAGCCTACGGACTAGAAACCAGCAAAGTGGACATCGGACTCAAGAAAATCATGATGTGGTCCTTCACGGTTGCAGATGTTCCAAACCCGATCCTGGGTGCAGATTTCCTTGCACATTTTGGCCTGATCATTGACCTCAAAAATGGCAAATTGATCGATAGTGAATCTAAACATTGTGTGGATGGCAAAACGCTAGCTTACAGACTGGACACAAATAGATCCAGCTGTACCAAAGTCGAAAGACAACTCTTACGGATCCTGTCTGACTATCCTGGAGTAACCCAACCATCAGTTCGCAGGCATCCTACCTATAAACATGACACTGTTCATTACATAGAGACAAAAGGACCGCCTTGCCATGCTAGAGCACAAAGGTTACTGCCTGACAAACTCAAAGTGGCACAAGAGTACTTCCATCGAATCGTCGAGGAGGGCGTATGTCGCCCCTTGAAAAGCTCATGGAGCTCCCCTATCCACATGACCAAAAAAGCAAGTGGGGAGTGGCAAATTGTTGGAGACTACAGGGCCATAAATGCCAAAACAGTTCCTGATCGCTACCCAGTCCCCAATATAATGGACCTCAACGCAAATATGAAGAGTAAAACGATGTTCACCAAAATAGACATCAACTGGGAATTCCACCAAATTCCTATGGCTGACCAGGACATGCCAAAGACAGCGGTTATAACCCCGTTTGGACTATTCGAATACCTTCAAATGCTGTTTGGACTTTGCAACTCAGCACAAACTTTCCAGAGATTTATCAATGGACTGTTAAAGGGACTGCCGTTTGCACATGCATACTTGGATGATATTTGCATTTGCTCTGAAGGCGGTGAGCATCAGCACGAGGAGAATGTAAGAGCCGTCATACAGCGTATACACGCTGCCGGGCTTACTATCAACGTAGGCAAAAGCTTATATGCACAGACCGAAATTGACTTCCTCCGCTACAAAGTCTCGACTGAAGGCATTTCCCCATTGAAGACCAAAGTAGAGCCAATATTGAACTTCCCAAAGCCCTCAAATGTCACTGAACTCAGGCGTTTCTTGGGGATGGTGAACTTCTATACACGTTGCATGAAGAATGCAGCAGCCAAACAAAGTAAGCTGTTTGCACTAATTAAGACTAGTAAAAAGAAAGATAAAACTCCAATCGAATGGAATCAAGAAGCCAAACAGGCCTTTGAGAAAATCAAAGATATACTGGCAAATGCAACTCTATTAGCTCATCCAGACAAAAGTCTGCCATTATGCGCGAGTACCGATGCATCTGATTTTGCTATTAGTGCAACCCTGTACCAACTTGATAAAGACAACAAAAAGTTACCGCTAGCTTTCTTCTCGAGGAGGCTTTCAAAAACAGAAAAGAACTATAGCACATACGATAGGGAATTGCTCGGAATTTTTGCTGCGTTGAAGCATTTCAGGCACCAATTACAGGGTAGATGTTTTTCTGTGTATACTGACCATAAACCCCTAACATATGCCTTCACACAAAAAGCAGAACCGGCATCGCCGAGAAGAGCACGACAATTAGACTATATTGGTCAATTGACTACCGACATTCAGTATATAAGTGGAGAACTTAACACTCCAGCTGATGCCTTGAGTAGAATCAAAGCTATCTCAGCTCCTGACCAATTACCTTATGCTGAAATAGCTAAAGCACAGCTTAAGGATGCAGAATTGCATGAGTTGTTATCGAACGATGATATTACTCTCAAATTGAGACAGCGAAAAATTCCAGGTACTGATGTTTTATTAACATGTGACATCAGTACAGGTAAGAATAGGCCATTTCTACCAGTAAAATATCGCAGGTTGGCTTTCAACAGTGTACATAATCTGTCACATGCTGGGCTAAAATGTAGTGCTAATATGATTTTGGCAAGGTTTGTATGGCCACGAATGAAGTCTGACTGCAACAAATGGGCTCGCAGTTGCCTAAACTGTCAAGAATCCAAAGTAGGAAGACACACTCGCTCGCCCCTCAAATCCTTCAAACAAATAGAGCGGTTTAAAACTGTACACATGGACTTGGTAGGCCCATTGCCACCATCTCAAGGACACAGATACCTGTTAACGATAATAGACAGGGCAAAATGATGGCCAGAAGCAATCCCTCTACACGAGATGTCAGCTCCTACAGTAGCTGCAAGGTTATACGATACCTGGATTGCGAGGTATGGCGTACTAGAAGTCATAATTACAGACCAAGGTCGCCAATTCGAGAGCTCGCTCTTTAAAGAGCTGT
Source organism: Ericerus pela (assembly GCA_011428145.1). Classification (NCBI taxonomy): domain Eukaryota; kingdom Metazoa; phylum Arthropoda; class Insecta; order Hemiptera; family Coccidae; genus Ericerus; species Ericerus pela. The sequence goes on from WOFM01000279.1 coordinate 2,020,080, forward strand.
CCAATAAGCTTGGTGTTCAACACAGTCATACCACAACTTACCGTCCTCAAGCCAATGGCAAAATAGAGATGGAATAGAGCTCTCAAAGCCTCTACCATGTCTCATGATACAAAGAGATGGGTAGACGTACTCCCTACCATCCTCTTAGGCCTTCAATCTGCCCTACAAACAGATACAGGTCACTCTGCAGCGCAATTAGCGTTCAGCAAAGAGCTACACCTTCCAGTGTTCTTCTTCACAAAATCGAAGGAAGTTAGCCCCGAAATAATGGTACAAAATATAAGAAATTATGCCAACAATTTTCTTGAACAGGTAGCTTGTCATGGCCAGCTCAAGATTTACGTCTCGAAACACTTGGCCAATACCTCACATGTATTTGTTAGAGACGAAAAAATGAGATCTGTGCTGGAGAAACCATACGCCGGTCCTTACAAAGTAGTATCACGAGATAAAAAAAACTTTGTGATACTCATTGTAGGCGAACCTCGAACAATTTCAATCGACAGATTGAAGCCTGCATACATGGTAAGCGACGACAAAAGAATAAAGAGGATACCAAGAGAAAACATAGAAAATATCCAGACAGATTCACCAACAAACATAGAAGAATCCGTCGAAAAATGTGAAAATAAAAATTCACAATTAAAGAAAACACCAAAAATAAAAAAGTCTGTGAAGTTTTCAGACGATGTTATTACCAAAACATTCGATCCCGAGGCCTCCATATGCCCACAAAAAAAAGACAGGCCCCTAGGCAGTAAAAAACGCAAAAATTCCCACCCTTCTCGCATGTCTGAGAGGTTAATGTGAAGAAAATAAAATTTACTCCCAAAAAAGTAATATCCGCTATGTAAGTCTAAACCCGCTAAAAAATATGCGACGAAAATTGGAACTCTGTGCAGCAAAAGAAACTCTGGAGATAAGCAAACGAGGAATGCCAACAAAAAGTAAACGACAGGAATAAACAAATCCACGAGCGATACGGAAATAAACATCGCAACGTGCGTTTACCGTTAAATACAAAGATAATCTCAACGTTGTGACGTCACAAATGGAGATTCCTTTGTAATAAAATTCGAATAATATATTCTATGAGTTTATTTCAGGCATAACTCTGCTTAAACCGATCAGAACTTAACCGGAAAACTTGCATACGGCCGAGAATTTTAAGCGCTATCCCCTCTACATGCTGATAAGGAGATGTGAAAATAATGAAACGGAACTGTAATGGTAAATCAAAACAGCAGTAAATTCACCCATTTCAGAACTTTCTTAGCTCTTAGACGTGTTTTCTGAATGATATTTTTGGCTCTCCGTTTTCCTTTACACCTATTCCAATGTTGCTACCAACCCGAATCTTCCTCAACACGACCAAGAACCCAAAACTTCTGGAAGTCGCCAGGAATACTGGGCAAATTCTGGAACAGAAGTTGGAACTTGATCGAATTGAGGAGGAACTCCTGATGGACATGGCACCAACTGTGGAGAATGTTCTCGCAGAGATGACAACTTCGCTTCCACCCATCATCTCTCCTCCCCGGACTCCACCGGAACCAACTCCGACGATGGAACCCCCGACGCAGGACCCGAAGCTAACGGAGACCAGGGAACCAATGACATTCCTGTTCATGGTGGAGAGGGCAGCCAACAAAAAGGCGAAGATGGCTGCCTTGGCAGAAGGGAATTCAAACTCCCCGATGCTTAGGCAACAACACTTCAAACATCCGCTGCCCCCTCACTACCGCCGTCATCCCTACGCCTTCACCAAAAACCAACCACCAAGGCATAGGGGAGAGGACAGCTGGGCAAACTACTTGGCCCGAGCACAGGCTCATAAGGAATCATACGAGTGTGTCGGGCCTGCAGTAGGTAGCACCCTGGCAAAGTGGGAGGACGATCAAAAACGGCGTTAAACCCGCACATCCCCTTAGGCCTTGCGCATTTTGATCATTTTTGCAACGCAAAAACTGGGGGGGAGTATCTGTGGTGACTCTCCCATATGAGGTATAGGGGTTTGGACCCCTTGACAACAGTTGCCACCCCAAAGGGCAGGCAAACAATCGTCCTTGTGACGTTAAATACACAAAATACGTTCAATCGTAATTAGCTGTACGTACTTGCAGGTAATGTACAAATACCGAATCATGACACAATAAGATGATGTCACAATTTGTACACGAACTGGCCAGCCATCTCTTATCTCGTTAGGGGAAGATGCAACCTGGCCACCCTCACTGATGTACATATTATCTTACGTACGTATGTTTGTGTGCGTGCAAATAAGCGGTATATAAACCACCCGAACCGGCTCTAAAATCACCAGCGTTCGCCTTGGTTTTGGCTTACCCATACTTATGTATGAAGTGGTTGAACACGCTTAAATTCTGTTGAATTTCCTTCTGGTGAGAATATCTCTCACAACAAGGTATTCCACATATCGCCATTCCATTTCTTTAAATAAAATTTAGGCAGCTATAGCTTGGTGAAACCACTTTCTACAGTATCTTGAGGTTGTTGATCCCAACATTTAGGAATGTAGCCAAAAGAAGTAGGAATTGTAGAAATTGAAACATTAATTTCAGAAGATGATTCTTGGGGGATTTGGGGTCCCTCATTATCTAATATAAGATTGTTAATCATAGATAAATTATTTAAAGATGGCAATGAATTTACATTTGGAATCTGAGATGACTCACCTCTAGATATTTTAGAAGTGATGGCATTCTCATTTTCTGTAGAATCTTCATTGGACATCATTGCATGCGTACGTTTATTAGTATTGGATTTTTAATTACCCTTTACAAGATGCGGTGTTTTGGAACCTTTGTTGAACCTTTGCTGGTGGAGTGTTCCAACTTGATGTCTTCATCTTCTGAAGGTGGTAGGTTTGGCAAACCTGCAGGAGCTTCCTGGTTTTTCTTGAGATATTTTATCTCAAACTGGATAACGTTGATTTGAAAATTCATCAGAAATCATCTTCTCAATATCCTTAATGGTTTTTTCCCATATCTGATATTGATGAAGAACGTTGTTGAATTCTGTACAAGCTTTTGTTAAAAAATTGACAATTGCTTTGGCACGAGCAAGCTGTTGAGCTTCTAGTTCTGCTTGACAATGGCATTGCTCTTCCTCTTCTCGCTGAATGGAGGTTGAATCCCTCTGAGGAGTGTGATGTGGTGCAACTGCAGGCGAGTATTTCTTAATTAAGTACAAACGCTTAACTAATAAATATCGCCTACAATTACATGCACGGATTATTAATCCTTTAATGTTTGTGATAGATTTTTTAGATCTTCAATACATGAATTGATTGCTTCCTTTTCAGAAAAAATTGCATCATAGTTGAATTCTTCACTGGCTGAGTCTGAAGAATTTCCTCTATTTGTTATGTGTAGGATTTTCAATCCTCTATTACTGTTGTGGCGATGAATGTATCATTTGAGGATGTTGAGTCCAATGATGATTCTTCATCTTCACTAAAGCTTTGTCTCTGCCTTAATCTAGCAGTGTCAGAGATTGCCTTAAATATTTTAAGGCGTTCAGCTTCCTTCTCTTTTTTACGACATTCTTCACATTGTTGTTGTTGTTTGCACTCCTTTTCTTTCGTTTCCACTGTAATTTTATGAGCCTTTTCTTCATCTGCTTTGATGCAGGCGGCTTCTTCAGCCTTCTGTTTTGTGGCTAATTCAACCTTGGCTTTTTTGGCTGCAGCAGCCATTTTCTTCTTTTCAGCTTTTTTAGCTGATTCTTGAGCCAAGCGTTGCTTCTCATCTTCTGCTTGTTTTTTCTGAGCTTCATCAGCTTTCTCCTTATTGACTTTGTCAGACCATAGAAAATTGTTTGGATCTAGTAAGTCGTCTTCTTTTTGAGAAGTGATGGGAGAATCATTGTTATTTTCTTTGTCAGACATTATTAGTTTGGTACTGAGAACAGAAAAAACAAGAAGGAAATTGTTTAGATTTTATAAACATATTATTACTGAGTAATTTAGTATGACGTGTGTTAAACGTATAAAATTGAGGAAAGGTGCTGAAAAATTTTTTTTTCAAGTATTAATGTCAGTGACACAAACTTCTTCTCACTTGTGTAAATTTATGTAATTTATAGTGAATGGTAAAATGCAGGATTGCATACTTTATGCGTTAGGCATAAAGTTCGTATTTCACTAAATATTACAAATGAGAAGAATAATTTCTAAATAAAGATAATTCTATATTGTATTAAATGATAAATATCAATATTACGTTAATATAATTGTTTTTTGGTCTGATGTTTGTACTATTTTTAGTACTGAATTTCAGAAAATTTGTTATATTTTTATTTCTTTAAGTGAAAATTTTCCAAGTATTTACAACTAAAAGGAAATTTGGTGTGACCCTAGGGCAAAAAGATGTTTTTTAGTCACAAGAATGGTTAATTTCTATACAATAACACAATTATTTAAGAATATAAGGATATGGTCCATAAACTGACTTACCGAAATTTTGATAAAATTCAGGTGAAAAAGTCGATTTTTGAAGTAGAAGATTCTAGCCACTACCTCTTATGGTAAAACTGAGTGTAATTATTCACAAAAAAAGGCGAATTATGTAGGCGGATGTAAATATTTACCCAAAACGAGCGTTTTTAATTAAAATCACGCAAAGTTTTCACAATGTATGCGTAAGGCAAAATTATACTCGATAATATGCATATTAAACAACAAAAAACAACAAAATTAATAACTTAATTGCAATTAATTAAAAGAAGATGGGGTAACGTTAAAAATTCAGATGCTAACTGGTAAGGAACCCTTTCTGAGGGCATATACATTTGCCAAAAACCATTTAATGTGCATGCGCATGAGTCAACGTAGTTGAATTAGTTCTTCCCTTGTTGTTGTTGCTGACACATCCTACAACGTCCAATTATGTTTGTGTTAGTGGGGTGTGTTGTATTTACACAAACTTGTATAAGTGTTAGTGAGATTTTTGATAAGAGTCGTATAGATGCATGCATCGATATTGTTATAGGTGAATTTGACTTTGGATCGGCAATTTAATATAGTAACAAAAATTTCTGTCTAATTTTAGACGAAATTTGGCCATTTTTAATTCCTAATTTTTGATCATATGGGTGCGAGTAAGAAAGGTATAGGATTTTTTTGTCCATATTCATATTCTTTATGCACGCTTATATACGTCTATAGAAATATAGGTAGAAAATTATTTGCGTAGTTTTTTAGACCTAGTCTTTATAGACGCCGCATTTTTACTGCTGAATATTGCCAAAATAATTTATTTATTATACAATAAGGAAGATATTATTCTTTAGCCTAGATTCATTGTTAATGAAAAAAGTAAAAAATACATAATATTTTTTGAGCAGATAAATAGTAAGGGCGACGAAAAAATTAATTTTATTAATTTTTAATTTTTCCATCTGTATTACATGAAATATGAAGATAAATATTCATGTATAGTAGAATAATGAGTTCTTGGGAAGTTATCCATTATTCTTAGAAGGGGCAACAAAATTTTAATTTTAGCCGCTAAGTGGAGAATTGTTAGTTCTATTTTTAATTTTATTAATTTTTTCATCCGTATTACATGAAATACGAAGATGAATATTCATGTATAGTAGAATGATAAGTTTCTGGGAAGTTGTCCATTATTATTAGTAGGGGCAGTGAAATTTTAATTTTAGCCACTAAGTGGAAAATTGTTAATTTTATTTTTTTGAGAAAATATTATTAGTCTTTATTAAATTATTTTCTGTATGTTAGACAAGAATAAAAAATAATACGAAGTGTTAATTCGATAAACTATTTAACTGGAAAAGTAAAAGTCTAGATTAGGATTTTCAGTCCCCACGATATATTTTTGGTTGAAAGTTTGTGACATCTGATCGCCTGTAGCTTTCCCCCTCATGTCACCACCGATTGTATACTAGTATTATGATAGGGAACGGCTCTCGAACATTAAGGTTGTGTAATCGATAAGATAAATGGGAAATATACCGATTCCCCAACAGAAATAAATTCCCCTTTTTTATCAAACGATGAGGACACGTCGATCAACTATTATTTAACGATATGGTGACGTGTAGAAATACAATATTCGATCATCGGTGAACCAATCTTTATCTCTTTGACTGTTCACGTTTTTGGCCTAAGAGTGAACAGTCAGTCTCGTTCTAGACGTGATAGTTTTTCCATTCGTCGTGAATATGAAATATTATTCACGACATAATACAGCTCTTTAATACGACATCAAGCCACATTTTAAATTGTTTTCACCGATACTTTCGAATGTGGACATCGATAGTAAAACTAAATAGTTTGCGATATTACTTCTCCGATTTCAAAGACGAATACTCAATTGAGATTTGTTGGTTCACCGAACATTGAGAACCATGAGGCGACATGACTTGTAACCTGCACAACCTGATACTAGTTACCATATTTGTAAGTAACCTTTTCGATTGTAATAAAACGTAAACTGTAATAATGGTTCGGCCAACTTATTTATTTTCAATTACATAAATTCGCCCGACATACTTCGTAGGCATCAGGAGCTATCGCTGGTGGGCTGGGGGCCTAACTGTTTGAGCTGGTTTGTGGTTTTGACTCTACGATTGATCGAGACTTATTGATATACTTCAAATCGTGATATCATTCCCTATACTCGGGATGTACGTTTGTTTTCAAACGTCACATCTACGTATTACTTGGCGACCGTAACAGGACTTGATCAACTTGTCTTTCAAGTTCTGTGGCCGAGCCTAATACAAACGCCTTATCCACAACCTTCCGTTCTAATTCTAATTCCATCCGTTTTGAGGGTGTAATTCGAGAATCGTCTATTAATAATCTAAAACCTTCACATGTGGATATATACAATCTCATGTTATTCATAGATCCATATTGCTACTTGGTACTGTAGATTACACGGGTGTATTTCAACGAATGTGGAGGGCGTACCTTCCTTTTTCAATCATGTTCTCGAACCCACCATCCAAAATTATTTCCATTCCTACTCTCATTTTTTTTTCAGGTTTCTTTTTACCATATCCTTTCAATAAGAGTAGAAAGATCGTACGAGAAGAGACAAAAATCCGCCACCTGAGTTTTGTTAAAACCTATCCGATCGGTTTGTTGCTCAGCATGATCGTTAGAGCAATCCATTAAGTTGGATAGGTCTGATCAACCTGTTGGGATTGGCACTATCCAAATTTACCTAAAGTGTCTGGCAACCATTGACTGGCTGGCTTTGCCACAGCCATTTTTAATTTTTGTTGGGCATCTGATTCCCACGTGTACTAATTGGAGGAAGTCTTTCTCCGCCTTATAATGCAAACGCAGCTAGTGAACTGCAGTGAAAGCCACATCGCATTCAGTGTTTAGCTCTATGCCTTACGAAGCGTGTTAACCTAAATTCGATAAAAATAATAAACTTAACGTAAATTACTAAAACAACCTGGTGTTTGAGGATTAGGTCCCTTGTGTTAATTCAATACAGTTAGTGTGATAAACAATGTCCCTTTCGAGGCGTAAGCTTCCTTAATAAATTTTGTGTTCAAGACTGTTAGTTGTTACAGTCATTTGCTATGGCCCTAAGCCTACCGATCATGTTTTGATCCTAGCATTTTATCGGCAGTGTGCCGTAGAAAATAGTTATCGTAGTTAACCTAACTATTGTAAGTCGCTTTTAGTGGCCCAGTATTTTATTGTTCGACGAACTTTCTTTTAACGACTCTTAACAGACTAAAATAACATCGTACGGGTGTGTATTGAAATAAAATGAAATGATAAGCTGAATTAAAAGCCACCCGTATTCCCGTAATCATGTTTACGACGTACCGATCTTAAAGTAAATTAACCGAGTCTTAATCAATTTTATCTGCCCTACTTTATGGATTTTGGTCCAATTCATAACGTACATTATAATCTAGGGATTCTAGAAATATTTTTGATACTATACTTCCGGAAGATTCCCCTAAAAGTATGACCTACCCATTAATTAATTAAGTCGATATATCTGTTAGTCTTAGCTGAGCTGTAAATCCCCCCTGTTCCAGGTATATCGATGAGCAGACCCATAGACATTGATTGCTAGTCTGTTAGGATAAAACGTATCGATCTAGTTAGGGGAAATATTAGCCTTTTTACTAAACTTAGGCCAGCAAATTTTGTCCAAGATGGACGGTACAGGGGATGATAATAACCCCAACCCCTTTGACATCCCCAACCACTTGAGTAGACAAGATAGGGATGATGTGACGAACACTTGAGAAGTTGCGATGAGCGAGGATGATGCAAACGTTACTAGAGGATCCACCTTTATGGAAGAAGAAGAAATGCTGAAACTATGATTCCAATAGGGTACCGGAACTCCCTAAAGAAGCCAATCCAGTCAAATTTTACCGGAGTCTCTATCTTTGACAATCTGAAAGTACTGCTCGCTACGGCAGGGAATGCGTTGTGCGAGACTCGTTGCTCAAAAAAAGTGAAAAAAGAAAAAAGGCGGCCAAACTACATACGATAAAAGTGGTTGAGAAGAACAGCGAATTTGAAGATCGAGTTAAAGCTCTTGAGAAGGAAATTTTGAAAAGGAAGTCCTCAGAAAACCCTTCAACTACGAGGATACGCGAGAGGATAGCCAAAATTGAACTCGATCAAAAAAAGAAAAAAGTTGATTTTGAGGATGCACAATTCTACAATGACTCCTTGTATATACCTATCGATGATGATAAAGTACCATCTAAGGAGGACAAAGAGACCGTAATTGGGAAGAATCAAACAGAAATTACTCGAAAGCCTGTGGCCAGCTCGACGTTTGTGAGCGCCATTAAAAAACGAGACCAGAGCCCGAGCTCCCGAGAAATCTTGGACCAAATAAAACTACTAAGTTTGGAAACAAAATCTCAAATTAGAGAACAGTTCGATTACTTCGAAAGAAAAATCGATTGACTACTGATCTCGAGAGATTCGATACCACAAGCTATACGTAGAGAAATGTTGAGCATCCCAGCTGGTTTTAAACCCGAAACACCACCTCCGACGATCCTGAGGCATCTTCAAGACACGACAGTTCCCACATACCTGCCAAATCAGAGAGAAAGGACACCAGTACGAAGATCTTGTGACACAGGAGGAAACCAGACATTCTCGAGGATAGCACTGTTGCAGAAAAAATCGAGATTGTTCGATCCCTCGAGAATGCCAGCATACACTGGACACAAGGACCATCGAACTCCGGAAGAATTCCTCAGAGAATTCGAAAGCTGTGTTGAAGACCTGGATCAGGACGACAAGCAATTAGGCAGTTTTCGGGAAAATGATGGACGTGAACAAATTTCCAGGAGGTGCAGTTTATCGAGAAAATTGGGGTTACCAACAAGCGCTAGATCATTTCATGACCATTTACTGGAATAAATTGAGGAAACAAGCTCAGGTACAAGCCACTCGAGATGGTCAATTTGACCCGAGAAAATATGATTCGATAGCCGACTACGCTATACACATATATACACGACTACTCGAGTGTGGCGAAAACATTCAAACCATATACGGGATTTTGGTGAAAAAAGTACCAATGCCATATAGGGATAGAATACTCGAATCTGATGTCGTGAATTTAGTTGAATTTTCAACAAAACTCGAGTATCTACACAGTCTGTTCCATGAGGAGGGTGCTGGGAATATGAACAAACAAATGAAACAGCAACCAGTATTAAACATCGGTGACCAAAAATACTCGGATTTGTACACTCCAGATGAAGCGTCTTGTCAGAACCAGGGAAACTGAAGAAGGTGCCTATGGTCGGTTGCATAGGACGTCCAGTTGAAAAACATGAGAAAAACAGACTGACAACTGTGATGAAAAACGGATTCACAGTACCTGAATGGAAAATGTACCAAGTTTTCGGTGACGCCACTATTCTAAGTTGGTTGAGGAATAGTGGTTTGTCGAGTGCCCAAAACCTAAGCATCGATAAAACAGCGGGTTTTGAGAAATTGAATCGATTGGGCCCACTCCTAGAAGTCATACAAAAGACCGCGAAAGAAAATACTCGTATAATCATTGGTTTTGGAGAGGAGTTTATCCTGAGTCCAGATGCAGACGAAGACACGATCATCTTGAAACTCCGATATCTCCTCGACGAGTTATTGCAAAAACGGCGAGTTGAGAAAATAATCATCACCACGATCTCACCAGACCCAATGAGAATTGACAACCAGTTCTATAGATCTAGACTTCGGAGATTTAATAGTCAAATTTGGAACCTCAAGTCCGACTTCAAGGCTGTTTATATTCTCGATGTCGAGAGAATTTTCACTCGAAAATATGAAAACGAGAACAAAGATAAAGCAGTTACCCTGGGAGATGAAAGATCCATCTACGCATTTCCACGTCGATACAACAAAGAAAAAACACACATGATCAACGAGAATTTAGCGTCCCTGATTGCAGACCACGTTGATCGAAAGGACAACGAAATGGGTCCAAATGTTGAGCTGATCGCAGGATACGAGGACCAAGATCAATGCGAACAATCAGAAGCCAACGAGATCCATATGGAACATTCTGCTTTCACATCATGGACGATGTCGAATCAGATCCGGAGGAAGTGGAATCTGAAAACAACTTCGTCGACACAAGGCCGTGGTTTCCACCCTTTATAATAAATAGTATTATGGGTAATGCTAGAAACACCTACAGGACAAACATCGATGAAGGCTCCCCATATAGTTGGATAACTGAGAAGTTTCTACAGTTCCTCGAGAAACACAATCCCAACCTGTACCTCATGCATGTAAATTGTCCAACGCAGAAGGTGGGATATGGTGTGGGAAAACCCGCCATATGAGTCTATGGATTGATAAATCTACGATTCATAATGATCGATAAACGAGGAGATGACATCGAGATGACAACAATGCTCCATATAAATAAGAGTTTAAACGCACCGATCATACTAGGTCGAGAATTCCTATACAAACACGATGGAAGACCTAGTGTGAGATACAGGTTAGTCGATTTTGTAGATCCACGAGATAAAACAAAACGGATTGAGATACCTGGAGTCCAGTTTGGTGCCATTGAACCTATTTTCAACATTGGACCAACAGATGAAACTCCATTTGAAATTGAAAACAAAATCGAAAGGATATTAAAGGAACTAGAAATATCGAACAAAATAGCTCAGGAGTTCGGAGACGTCCTACGAAGAAACCACGAAGCCTTCGGTGAAAGAATCGGTAGATGTGCAGCCTATACGCATACCTTAAACATGTCTCCTGATACAAAAAAGATGGACGAAAAAGAGAGGATAATTCCAAAGGCTTGGGTCCCGAAGGTGAAGAAACTGTTTGACGACTGGGAAAGACAAGGGATTATAAGCCCTAAGTCGAGCAAATACTTTTCACCAATAACATACACGAAAAAAGAAAGTGATATTCGCCCTTGGCTTGATGCTCGAAGGATAAACCAATATATGGTCACACAAGGAGATACGGTTCCACCCATCGAAACAATAAAATTAAGTTTATCCAAAATGAGAGTGTTCACAAAATTGGACGCAAGATGGGGATTCCTACAAATCCCGTTGGCTTCAGAATCTCAAAAATACATAGCTTTCCGATTCCAAGGGAGACCGTATGTTCTGAATCGAATCATCTTTGGGTTAAAAGACGCGATGCAAGCTTTCGTAGCGGCTATGAGAATTGTCTTAGGTGGACTCGACCACTGCGTCACGGTATATGTTGATGACATCCTGATCCACTCTCAAACACACGAGGAACATCTGGAACACATTTGTTTAGTTCTAGAAAAATTCGTAAAATACAACATGACATTAAAATTAGAAAAATGCTCATGGTTTCGAGACACAGCTCAATACTTAGGATACGTCATCCACGCCGATGGGATACAACCCGATCCAAAAAGGGCAGAAGCTATCCATAATTTTAAAGCTCCAACAACAAAGAAAGAAGTTCAATCATTCCTCGGAGTAGCGAACTATTATCGATGGCATGTCCCAAGATACGCCGACATAATCGCTCAGTTATATAACCTGTTAAAAAATGATGTTACGTTCGAGTGGACCAACGATCACCAACAAGCGTTCAAAAAAGTAAAATCGGAGATGGTTAAATGCCTATTACAATCACATCTGGATTGGAACCTCCCGTTTTGTGTGATCACATACACTTCCAACTCTGCCATTTTGGGAATAGTCGTTCAATTCCTCAGCGAAGACGAAGATGAAAAGCTGAAGGTATTATCAATGGTGAGTAGATTGCTGAAAAAATCCGAGGAAAATTATCCTACATTCGAAAAAGAAATGTTAGCGATAATATACACAAGGAAGAAGAATCTATACATGCTTACCGATCACAAAGTTTGAATACGAACTGACTGCCGATTCGTACAGTATCTCATAGGTCTAAAAGATGATGTTTCGCAAAGAGTGGCACGATGGAGAACGTTCCTTACCAGTTTCACGATAACTGCCACCAAACATATACCTGGGAGTAAAAACATAGCAGCTGATGCTTTAAGCAGATATTGTTCTCCGCTCGACGTCGTAGTATATCAGAACGCGGATTTCCCGATCATGCTAATGTTAATCGATGATGATAATACAATCACTATTTCATCGCTTATGAGCAATATCCCGAACCTACAAAAGAAAAGTAGAGAGATTATTGGTCAGCTTGAGAGACAATCGCCTCGCATCAAAAAAGAAAACGGTATCATCTACTATACAAATTGGGATGGAGACAAAATAATATATGCTCCGGAATCAACTCGTGAACTGTTGATTAAATTCTACCATAAGGAATTTACACATCCAGGATCTTGAAAAACACTACAGCTGGTGCAACGATTCTTTGATTGGCCTGGATCGAAGTACAAAGTCGAACTATTCTGTTCGAACTGTGAAACCTGCAAAAGATCAAAGAATACGAATACAACATTGTCATGACCTTTCATATCAGTTTTCGCAGACAAACCTGGTCAATTGCTGTCCATCGATCTGTATGGTCCATTACCATCAGGACGTGTAAAAGTAAATCGAATTTTCGTTGTTATGGACGTTTTCTCCAAATTCACGAAGCTCTATATAATAAACAAAGCTTCAGTTAACGTCTGTATTGACAGAATGAATCGTTTTATCGAGAAATATGGCAAACTTGAAACGATTTTATCCGACAATGGGAGCCAGTTTACGACAAAAGATTGGATTGATCACTGGAAACGGTTAAAAATCCAGCCCAGGTTTACATCACCATATACACCGTCATCGAAACCAGTCAAAACACAAATGAAAATCATCGGCGATGTTCTTCGTATAAAATGTCAACTCAGCATAGTAATTGGTATCAGCACATCAGCGAGATTGAACGTAGATTAAATCACATTGAACATGCTACTACTGGAATACCAACAGCGACGTTGATGGAAAAAGTAAAATTTGATTACGAAGGACGAACGATACCACTGACTGACGAAGAGTATAAAATGATCCTAGAAAAAGCGGTAAAAAAACACAAAGAAAAAGCTTGCACGGCAAAAAAAGAATAACGAAAGCAAAAATCTCACCGATCTCAAGGTTGGAGATATGATTTACACAAAAAACCATACACTTTCCGATAAAGCCGTTGGAGTTTCGTCGAAGCTCAACCCAAAATTTGTCGGCCCCTGCGAAATCATCGAAGTGAAGGGAAATGGAAATTATCGAATTCGTACGCCCGATGGGAAGATCCTCCAACGAAACATACATGAATTTAAATGATAAAATCCATTCATTATCAAGAGACATCATCAATCTGAAACAAAAACATCCTCAGAATAAATTCCATTAATCGAACGCAGAAATTAATCAAGATAAATACAAGATAATTCGATCAGAAAAGTAAGATAATTCCACTTACGTCAACATCGCATCCCTCATCGCAGAGTTCAACAATCATGAAATCGAATCATTGATTCGATCAACTCATCGATGATCATCAACTCATCGATGACATCGTGGTTGGGGGGGGATAGTCGAGATACTTAACTACGCAACGACTTAGTTCATTCACATGAAGATCATCGAACGTGTTGTGCTGTGATTAATATTTAAATGCTTCTCGAAAAAAAATTAAATAAAATTTAAAATAACGAAAATTTCAAAATACCGGAAGATATCGATACGTAAGTAAAATAATCCTGACTCCTCAGTAGAATAATTAACTAATTAAAATCCTAAACTAAAAATCTTCGTAAATTAATCTAGTTGAGAAATGGCTGAACAAGCAAATGCCGTAGTGACAATCCACAATGAGGACCTTGTCACAAAGTACAATTGTGTAACAAAGGAGAACGAGGACCTCATTGTTGCACTTAAGGAGCAAATAGGAGTAGCGGCCCACAACCAAAACGTAACAGCGCAGGCGTTAACAGACTGTGGAGAATTCCACACCAGGATGGCAACGATCATGGAGCGGCAGGTCGCGTTTCTCGAAAGAGTCGTCGAGAAGGGGATCGAAGAGAAGGAGAAAATCCTAGAGGGAATTCGACAGCTCAGGGTGACAGTCAAAAAACAAAATAACACGATCGACAAATTACAGAAGAAGGTCGCCGAATTAAATACGGAACTAAATAAGGTGAGAGTACATAACGCTAGAGAATATGCTAAAACCCTCTTCTCATGTAAAATAAAAGTTCCGAGAACTCAAATCGACAACTAGCATGAACGAAAGTGTAAAATAAACTCCGATCAACACCTCCCGCTGAAAAAGAGAGCTAAAATGCATGAGATATTAAATAAGAGGATCCCAGTTAAATTAAGATTAGGACCTAAACCATCTTACGTTTTGCAGAGAGTACCGATCGAAGATATCGTCGATTTAGAAGAAGAAGAATGTAAACCAACTACCTCGTCGAGAAGAGTAGAGTTCAAATTGAAACCCTGTTCATCGGGGGATGTGGGTAAGACCCTTAAAAAATTTAAAATACCAAAGCTGCTGACAAAATCTCAAGAAGTAACGATATTTCCAGTTGACGAGCCATCAGCAGACAAAGACGATGCGACGCCGGCAGTGCCATTAGAAGAAATCCTAGCTGACATCGTGAGACCGAAAGAGTTCTGCCTGAATACGAACGTCCATATGATGACTCCGGGAGAGATGAAGAAAAAGCTACAGAGGGTGTTCTATATCTCGTTAATAATGGATAAGACCATCTTCGCGGGTTGAAAAAAAATGTTGTGTTTCGATGTTCAATGCCCTGTATCATATATCAACTCGAAGGTGCTCTCGGCAACACAGCAGATAATACCAGTCCCCGAAACACTTGGACCTGTGAGTGGTCCGTTCCACAATTCCTTTAATCTGGGGAGACCACATCGATGGAACTTATCAGCAGGAGTGGGGTATGGTTTCAAGAAACGTTCTACCTTGTTCGAAGTTCACAACTCGATGTCAATCGAATGGTGTTGGGAACCTCGTTTGTGGCCAAATATCTCAAGGCTGTCATCGAAGAGCCCACCAACGGGCAAATATTCCTTGTTAACGAAAATAGGATGTATCGGCAGCGTTATCAGCTTCCCAAAAAGATAATATAATCGTCAGTTAACCGAATTCTCATTCGATATTGCCCTGTTTTAATTATTAGTAAGTTTCTCTTTTATTATTACATTTTTCTTTATTTTTCTTGATCCCTACGTTATCGATGGTTAATTAGCAGGTATACATAACCACTTAGTAATCGACGCGTTATCGACAATTATTATTTCGAACGATCTCTCCATAATATATTACTTTTTTCTCTATCATAAATGTAATTCGTATATTCACTCGACATCACCCATTCCTCTTTGATTGTTATATTCTATAAGACCTCCGTTTTAAACCTATTAAAATATAAGAATTGTTCCTCATTTTGCTTTCATCTCGTTCGTCGCGGCGAACCTATGTATTTTTTTCATTTTGTTGAGTTTTACTATTTAATTTGTTTTTGCTTATTTATTGCAATACATTTTCTTTTATTCGTCTCCCTCTCTCTTTTGTTCTTATAATTATTCAACTTATCTTAATCAATGGACCAACCTTTTTCCAATATATTCTATTTCAGATAAGTTACCAAATGTCTGAAGGCTGCGGGTGATCCCTCGCTTTAAAATTTGGGGGGGGGAGTTGTGCCATCTGATCGCCCGTAGCTTTCCCCCTCATGTCACCACCGATTGTATACTAGTATTATGATAGGGAACGGCTCTCGGACATTAAGGTTGTGTAATCGATAAGATAAATGGGAAATATACCGATTCCCCAACAGAAATAAATTCCCCTTTTTTATCAAACGATGAGGACACGTCGATCAACTATTATTTAACGATATGGTGACGTGTAGAAATACAATATTCGATCATCGGTGAACCAATCTTTATCTCTTTGACTGTTCACGTTTTTGGCCTAAGAGTGAACAGTCAGTCTCGTTCTAGACGTGATAGTTTTTCCATTCGTCGTGAATATGAAATATTATTCACGACATAATACAGCTCTTTAATACGACATCAAGCCACATTTTAAATTGTTTTCACCGATACTTTCGAATGTGGACATCGATAGTAAAACTAAATAGTTTGCGATATTACTTCTCCGATTTCAAAGACGAATACTCAATTGAGATTTGTTGGTTCACCGAACATTGAGAACCATGAGGCGACATGACTTGTAACCTGCACAACCTGATACTAGTTACCATATTTGTAAGTAACCTTTTCGATTGTAATAAAACGTAAACTGTAATAATGGTTCGGCCAACTTATTTATTTTCAATTACATAAATTCGCCCGACATACTTCGTAGGCATCAGGAGCTATCGCTGGTGGGCTGGGGGCCTAACTGTTTGAGCTGGTTTGTGGTTTTGACTCTACGATTGATCGAGACTTATTGATATACTTCAAATCGTGATATCATTCCCTATACTCGGGATGTACGTTCGTTTTCTGACGTCACAAGTTTTAATAGTGGAAGCGATTTAAGCATAAGAATTTATTTTAATTCAGGACATTGTTAGTTCCAAACCACAAGACCATTATTGCTCCTGCTACCATGTAGTGGGTAAAATCTTATAATTAAGTAGTTTAAAGTCCAACAGACCATACAAAGTTGGTTGGAGTCACACACCTGCATTGTACGCCTTGTAACTCACAACTGCCTAGCCTCAACACTAGTATCCAGGCATAGCTCTGTAAGGAGTGTAGTGGGGAATCCAGCGCACAGGCTATGCGCTGGACCCTGTGGGTGGAGCCACAACACTAGGTAGGTAACCTTTATGATCCTACAACTCAAAACATATGCGAGGATGGTGTCTTTGAGAGGATCACAGAGAAAAGCTTTTACAAACTATGTCATGTGTTAGTACTGACATGAAAAAAAATATTTTATCGCAGAAAGTGTTTAATTTAGTAATGGCTGCCCTCTGCAAACCAGCTGACCAATTTTGCTCAAATTCAACACCAAACCAGTCCCTGATAATCTTCAACTGCCATAAAAATTTCAAGCCACAATCTTTTAATTTACGAGAGTAATCAGTTATCGTGAAGACAACTTGGTTCCTTCTCTCTGAAATGGTCGATGAATTTCAAAAGTTTTAACACCAATGTTAGCTCATGAAAACTTCAACATTATTCCAAGTTTCACTGTCATAGCTCAAACAGCGGAGGCTCCACAAACTCCCAAAAAGTGCCAAAATGAGCAAAAAATAAATATATATATATATACATACAATGTGTACAAACAAATTTGAATGATCAATATATTCATGATCTACGACTCAGGATAGGCGCTTTTCCACATGTCACGCTATAGCACTAAATGTAATAGTTATATGTTTCAAAAAATACACTAAAAACGATAAGAGAACAATATTATTATCGTCACTATCGAACTTCGAATTTTTCCCAACACGCAGACGGGTAAGAAAATAACGTACGAGACACAGTACAGGCTATTTCGAGGTAAATGCCACCCACATTTTAGTGTAGGCATTTTTCGTCGCCGACTTTAGGCGGATTAAATTTAGAAACTTTACTTCGAATCGAATTTCACAAACTCAGAAACCTTTTCACCTCAGTTGAAAAAAGTCAAGTTTTAGACTTTCAGTTACTTCACAACTTTGTTCGTCGTTACTACTGACAATACAACTGCAAGACGAAAGAAAAGCTAGCATTTTGAGAGTCTAATTAAAAGCTCGGGATTAAATATACAGTTCATAATATAGCGAAGTAAGCAGGAGGATGGTTTTTTCTGAAACATTTACACCACGTCAGCGACCAATGCTTACCTCACTCGAGTATCGAACCATGCTCAGCGGTAGCCAATAACAGCCAATCAACGTATGCTCGTATTCTTCTTCCTTCCATACTTGAATGAGCAAGCCACGACTCGTATTTTGTGTTTCGCTGCAACACACAAAATAAGAGTCGAATAATAATTTATTAGCCAAGTCGAATAGAGCAGGTAATTCAGAAACGAAATGAGCCATCGAGCCAGAATTATAGTAGAATATATACTGTATAGCTATAACGTTTTAAAGAGACTCGTCGGATCACTTTTAATTACTTCCGCTAATTTAATGAGAGGCGCTTCGAGACACCGATGGAAAACTTTCTCAGCGACGATGTCCAAGCGAATTAACTCATTAATTTTGTTTATGATAAAAAGAGATAAAACTTGACTTACAATAAATAATCTTGTTCCCAGTGAGGGTTGTGTCCTTTTACCGATACGGTTGTAGCCCTACATCGATCCAAAGATAGTGTCACATACGTACAATATTGGCTGGCTGTAAAAGAAAGAAAACAAAAACTCAATTAATTAGATTCTCTAGAAGTCGAATTAAAATTTTGCGGAAAAAAAAAGAGATATGAAGAAGGGTTCCGAGTTAAAGCGGATCGATTCCACAACACACTTTATTTTGAGCAAAATGTGTTTGAAATTTACTCCATTATGATGATTCTGAGCAAATTTATACAAATTAAGCCTATTTAATCGGCGAAGAAATACTGAATTAATGACTTTGTGGACACTTTGGAGTTTCGCCTACCCAAAAGCAAGTAAATACCCGTCTTAATTCAAAAACCATAAAACGTGGACGAAGTCCACTTCTGCTATGAGTCCCTCCAATCGCCTCAACTTTCTAAATTACGAAAAAAATTTATTAGCAAGGGCGAATAAACAGGTTCATATTTTATCTGCGTCAATGGTAGCGTAAACAAAAGTGCAATTTTTATTCGGATTCTAAACTTTCTTTCTGTCTCTTCAGTTTTTTTTTTGCTTTGTTAATGTTTTATAGTTTCGTTCGTGGCGTGAAAATCTCGCAAATTCAAAACACTTGTGGATGAAACTTGCATCTGTTCAAACAAATGAAACTTGGCACACTTGTTTAATTAAAAATGATACGATTCGGGAAAAAAAATAGAGGATATTTCATGACAATGAATTGCAACAAATTTGCCGAACTGATTTCGTGATGCTTAATAATGAGGAGTACAAAAAGAAAATAAAACCTGCCAAAAACGAAAAATCTTTTAACCCTCTCATTGCTTTTCATACATCCGCTAGTAAAGTTACAGAACTTCTTAAGTGAATGAGTTGAACTACATGCTGTTCATACAAAACCAATTTAATAATAGAAAATTCTCTAAAAACTAATTCGGAAATCGGATTAAATAGTAAATCACAAATTTTTTAAAATTTTCAAACATTTAAATTTTCAGATTAGAGCGGTTCAAGAATCTCTTAAAATTCATCTGCGGATAATACACAAGGAAACCTGTTGGAATTTTCTACCTCAAGATATTTAAACAAAAAAATTTGTAGTTATAAAAAAGAGGAAAATAGTTATCTTCCTGTTTTCAAAATCAAAACTGTGGATAACTAACTCCATGATTTTTTTCATCATACAAAAAACATTTCGAGGTGAAAAAATTATACACGAAAAAAACTGGAAAAAGACGATGAGATTTTACTAAATTTTGAAAAATCCCTAATAGAAAATGATTCGAGTTAAAAAATTGGAATTCAGTCAAATATTGCGGATCCCTCATTTGCTTCATATTCATAAATTTTAATGCTTACATTCGAAAATAATTTTGTTTTTACATAAATATTCTGACGTAGAAATATTTTTGCGACTAATTCTGGCCATTATCCGTAAAAACTTCATAAACTGCTTAAAACTGGTATCAGGATTCCAAGTGAAATGGGAAAGAATATTCCACAATCAATATTTTTAATATTTTGAAAATTTTATGTTGAAAACTGGTGTATTTCTCACGAATTAAGAAATAGAATTTTCTTGAAAGCCAGTTTAGGGGTATATTACTAGATATTTTCATCATTCAGATAACAGGTAAAAGAAAATCAGCAATTATTGAAATCATCTATCCATTTAATAATTTCAAATTGAACTCCTCATCCTAGTGAACAATTCACTACCTTTTTTATCTGGTCACTAATTGTTACCTGCAACTTTACTTGAGTAGTGTCTAATAATTTTTTTTAACCCCTTTTTTGTAGACCTAAATCGAGAGAGAAAGAATCATATCCACCTCATCAACCAGTAGACATCAGCTGATAAAAGGAGTGAGAAGAGAAGTTTTTTTTCCAATTCTCTTTTACTTCTTTTCATTCATTTCAAGAAATTTTCTGTCAGTTTTGTTTTCACAGATGGTATAAATTGGTAACTCTACCCCCAAGGGGCTACGGACGACTTCCTTGATGGCTACAAACCTTCCTTGGAATAATAGAATCTTTTATTAAAAATCTCATATAAATCCATCCAGTAGTTCCAAAGTGATAGTGTTTTCAACAGTTATTACCCCTTAGTATTTTACAGAATTTAGAGACAGAAATTTAGAGACTGAGATGGAAAGTTTAATGTTATTGTAGATACTTAAGCATTTATAAGCAATAAGTCGTATTAAAATTCCAATTAATGTTAGCAACATTTTCATTATATTTTTCAATTTTAAATTTCTTCGAAGGTCTATTAACAATATCAGTTCACAATTTCTGAAATCACTCTATGCGTACAGTAACATACACATAGGTCTTCAACTCGAATAAATTTCTATTAGGGTTTTTCAAAATTTGATAAAGTCTTATAGTCCTATTACAGTATTTTTCATCTATAATTTTTTCATTTCAGTATGTTTTCGATTTTATATCATGAAAAAAAATCATCAGGTTATCAAAAGAAAAAAATATTTTCTCAATTTTTATAATGATGAATTTTTGTGTTTCAATAATTCTGAGATAGAAAATTCCAGCAGATTTCCTTGTGTAACTATTACCCAGATAAATTTTAAGGGATTTTTAATATGATACAAAATTTTAAAAATTTGAAAATATATAAATATTTGTGATTCACATGTTATTTCAATTTCCTATTTAGTTTTTAGGGAATTTTCCATTTTTAAATTGGTTTTGTATGAATAGCAAGTAATTCCACACCCTTAGTTAAGAAATTTAGTGACTTTTACTATGGAAGTATGAAAAGTGATGAAGGGTTAAAAAACTCTAGCACAGCAATGCTTCGCTAGAAAACCCAGTTTGCTGATGGAAATAAAGATAGGGATGCAGATGGAGATGGAGATAGAGACGAAGGACAGACAGACAGAGAGTTTCCAGCAATTTTTCTTCTCAATTTTCCCCAAAAACTACTGAAATAATCCAAGAAATTTGCACCACCATAAGAAAAGTCTATCACGAAAATGTAAGCCTGATCCCGCTTGTCATTTTCTCATAATCGGGGAAAAACAACTTTTCCAGGAATTTTTTGTTTTCTAGTTTTCTCAGAAACTAATCAATAACCAATATAAAAAAAACGGCTTTCAGACTTGCTCTAATATGAGAACTATCTTTTGTAAAAATTGCAACCCTATTCATCCTGTAGTTTCTCCAAAACTGTAAACACAAAATTTTTTTCAGCAATTTTTACTCCAGTTTTCTCAAAAACTACTGAAATAATAGGCGAAAAACTTCGAAGAGACTTGCACCATCATAAGGAAAATCTATCGTGAAAATTTCAGTCCGATCACCTTCGTCAATTTTTCAGAATCTCTGAAAAATGAATTTTGCAGAAATTTTTTGTTTTCCAGTTTTCTCAAAAACAAATCAACCGAAAGGCGAAAAATATCTTTTAGACCTGCTCCAGTATAAAAATTATCTCTCATGTAAATTTCAGCCAT
Source organism: Ericerus pela (assembly GCA_011428145.1). Taxonomy (NCBI): domain Eukaryota; kingdom Metazoa; phylum Arthropoda; class Insecta; order Hemiptera; family Coccidae; genus Ericerus; species Ericerus pela. Next base: position 2,042,310 of record WOFM01000279.1, read on the forward strand.
ATCCCCCAGGTAGTTTTTTCAAAACCGTGAACCCAAAATTTTGGGTAAT